>OY757021.1:133354442-133826498 GCA_963580285.1 Lucinisca nassula
ATCCGCTGCTTTTTTCTTCTGTATTTTTCAAAAATACGTACTCCAATACGCACGCGTTTGGTTGCGTAAACTTTGTCACACCAGTTGCTTATTATTTCCGTATTTGCGCACAAGACGGACGTAAATACGTACTGTATTGCCAGTGTATCAGTATGTATTGGTGTAAATTCGCATTGCGTATTTGTCCTTATTTTGTTCATTTTCACTGTGAAAGTAGATGAAGAACAGGTTAATCAGTGCATCGCGTGAACAAGTCCGTGAAATGAAGACCCCTAAACCCAAATTTATATAGAGAAAACTGGGGTTTACGCGGTAAACATTATTTTTCTTTTTTCTGTTCCAAGCAAAGGTTGTGGTTACTCGTTAGAACCGCCTGATGCGGTAATAACGAGAACCCTCAACCTATGTTTTGAACATTTATAACAACCATATCAAGGATTTTCATCAGAAAAGTAGCCATTTTGGAGGTGTGAAAAATGCACTATGTCATACGGGTGAGTTATCGAAATGTGTGACAAGAGACACTGGATAATAAAAAGCTAGCGGCGAATAGAGGGACAAGGTTATCGAAGGCAGGTTGTCCAATGAAAAGGTAGAAAGTAAGTGGAGGTGACATCTTAAGATGCACGTTTACAGGTTATACCACTACTCTGGGAAAAGGGAAGAAGAAAGAATGTTTAAGGTGTGGCTTTACATTACATTAAAGCTCGGTTACTATTTATTTTTAATCGTGCGACTTACCAGAAAATAAGGCACCCAGTAAGATTTCAATAGAGACCTTGTAGTGGCAAGTAACATTTAAGTGTTTAAAATATAATACTGTCGATGTTAGTTTGGGAGCCTTCAGCACAAACTGGAAACTTTGGATAATGAATATTGAAATATACAATGTATTTATTAAATGTTGATAGATTCAAGTCACCAGTTTAGAGAATCACTTGATAGTTCATCGCTGACAATTATGCTTGGTGATGTATATTCGCCTCACTGAATAAAATGATGATGATGGTGATGATTTCGTGTTTAACGACGCGTCAACCCTCTTTGTGGGTCATAAGCTCACTGAATAAAAACCAGAAGGAAATGGTCACCAGTAATTTTTCAAAAATATATCTGTTGGCCCCTGTTATGATACATCTGTGACCAGCCAGTAAAATAATTTATTTTATGTATGTTTTAATATGGATTTTTATCACGATCTGTGACACAGCAGGAAAAACCAGCAAAAGGGTCCATAGGTATCCGAGTCCCTTGTTCATGCCCAGATGGACACAGTGTCATCAAGTTTCACATGCATGTGCAAAAATAACGGCCCTGCATACTGACGAAAAAGAAATTGTTTAACAAAAATACTAAAAATCCTTTAGAGCAAAAATAGTGTAAAAATTACCAAATTTCTGGGGGTAAAATTTCAATGGTCAAAATTTATGGTAACACCGGATGTAGTTACGTCATATAATGAATTTTGGTATCTTCAATTATTGACAAATATTTTGGTTGATGCAATAAATCAACATTCAGTTGTAAGCGCAAGCTACACATAACTAAACTTAATCCAACTTTTTCATTCGCATGGGGGTGGGTGTGAATTCATAGAATTTTCAACCCCTTTTCCCCACCAGATTTGCTAAATAATCACATGCCAAATAGGTTAGGCTTCTATCTCAAAGAAACAGCCTAAACAAAGCGTGAGACTTTTGGGTGCATTAAATCTTTCGAAATCTGGTCTCAAATCCCGGACTAGTATGTGTATAGGCGTGTTTTCGTAATGATCTGTCAGTATCAGTAGTGCTTAAACTGTCAACCTCGGTACGACTCTAGCTTAGAGCATCACGCGAACAAATCCATAAAATGAACCTTCCTTAACCCCACTTTATTTCAAATAAACTGGGGGTTATGGGGTTATACATTATTTTTTTCTAGTATTACTGCTGACAGATATCTGGCATAGACTAGAAATGGTATATTTACGCTTAATTCAATCTACTCTTTTGAGAAGCTATTCCCGCACCCCCACCCTTATGGAGAGCTGGATTTTCGATCATGTTTGTTTGAACTAGAAAAACAGCATAAACAATGCTATATAAAATAAATACAGGCTGTGGTTGTTTGAGTAGTCTTACCACCTGCCCACATGGTAATGTTTTGATGCTTTATTTGTTCAAAACATGTAAAGCTAATTGCTACAGCCAACATGTAATGAGATCTACCATGTGTTTGTGTTCCACGATGAGTATACGTCTGCTTATATTGAGTTTCACTTATATTAACGGCATCCACTGCCACAAAAATTTCTTATAATAATAATAAATACCACCTTATTGGTTTTGTTCATTGCGTTTAAACTTTTTTGTTGCTTTTTAATAATAATTGCAGAAACACTTTATTCTATTGAAAGTGGGCTTTTCTGCAGCGTACTATATTTCATAACCTTGTAAACAACTTATTGTAAAGATTAAATTCTTATCTGTTCCCCGTGACCCGGTGTTGTGACCAGCTTTTCTATATAACTCTATCTGAAAGTCACGGCGTAAGTTGTTAGTTATTATATAATATATTCATCAGGCTAACACGTCGCACTAACAGCACGAAACACGAAACCCCGCCTATTCAAATCCATTGTGAGAAAAAAAAAGTAAGATGTAAAATTGTGATATTTTTTCTTATTTCTGCTCTAAAATATAGATGGTGGGTACTCGTTAGAACCGCCTCTGATATTTTTATTATTTCTGCTCAAAATATAGAATGTGGGTACTCGTTAGAACCGCTTAATCGAGGCGGTTCTAACGAGTACCCACCATCTAGAGCAGAAATAAGAAAAATAAGGTTTACCCCTGTAAACCCAAATTTTACTGTATAAAAGTGGGGTTCAAGGGGGTCAAAATTATATAGGCGTGTTTTCGTTATGACGCCACTTTAGATAGATATAAGTGGGGTTTACAGGGGTATTCAGTATTTTCATATTTTGTTCAAAACATAGAAGAATGTGGGCACCGGTTAGAACCACCAATTCTAGGCGTTTCTAACGAGACACCGCGATGCTTGGATTAAAAATAATAGTAATATTGAAGATTCGTAGATTCTTTGATGTTAGATGTTTCGATAACAAACCAAATTAAAGACAAACAAACAAAAATAAAAACAATCAATGTTAAAACTCCAAAACGTAACAATGAATGTCCGTTTCGTTTCAGATGCTGCACTACAGTCTTCTTTGTGCAGTTCTTATTTCTGATGGTAAGTCAATAACCCCCCCCCCCCCGCCACCCCCCCCCCGAAAACATAACCGAAGTACTGACAGTACCATCACGAAAACACGCCTATATAATTTTGACCCCCTTCAACCCCACTTTTATTTTTATATCCCCCTCCCCCCGACCCCCCCCCTCCCAGATAACATAACCGAAGTACTTACAGTACCATCACGAAAACACGCCTATATAATTTTGACCCTCTTCGACGCTGCTTTTATTTTTATATCATAAAACCGGGGTTTACAGGAATAAACATTGTTTTTAAAATTTCTGCTCTAAATTATAGATTGTGAGTACTCGTTAGAACCGCCTCGATGAGGCGGTTCCAACGAGTACTCACAGTCTATATTTTGAGCAGAAATGAAAAAACATCGCAATTTTTCATCTAAACTTTGCGTGTTTTTTGCCGCGGTAAAATTTACAATGTATTTGTATAGGCGTGTTTTCGTTATGCTGAGAGGCGGGCAGGTAGATTCTGGTTCAGCTCACTGTTTGTCAGTTTACTTTTTGGGACCCTAGGCATATATGGTTTAGACATTTTATCACGAAAATGCGCCTATGTAATTTTGACCCCTTTAACCCCACTATATAGTAAAATAGGGGTTTACAGGAGAAAACTTCATTTTTCTTATTTTCTTAACCCCACTTTTGTAGAGTAAAACTGGGTTTTACAGGGATATACATTTTTTTGTTATTTCTGCTTAAAATATTGCATGTGGGTACTCGTTAGAACCGCCTCGCTGAGACGCTTTTTATGAGTACCAACAGTCTATGTTTTTAGGTGAATTATGAAAAATATTAGATTTTTATTTTTCATCTGAAAACTTCCATTTTTTTGGTGGTAAATGTTTCAATATATTTGAATATGCGTGTTTTCGTAATGCAATATTTAACTTGAAGAAATATATGGGCTGCATGATGCTTCCACGCAGAGCTGAATCCGGCCCGCACACTAGTACTGGTAAACCGCTTAGAGGATCTAAGCCTGTCCAGGACCGTCCATGCTAATAAACCTTATTGGTTTCATAAGTCGGCAAGGCTTGAGATGTCATTTCATCTCAATGTCGGGTAAAAGTCCCAAAAAATTGAAAGCAACGTCTCCGAAATTACCTTTACGGTGTTGACGGGGACGTTAAACCTAAAATCAAACAAACAAAAACACATTTTGTACGGAAACCCCAAAACGGGTACCCTGGCAAACAGTCCAGGCCCAGATCAGACGCCACAGATCGCGGAGTCTGATCAGGGCCTCCACTGTTTGCTAAAAGTTCAGTCATTTTACAAATAATTTTTGTTGAAAAAACACAACCTGACACCCCTAAATTTTGCAACGGACTCCTACTATATATAAGGAGGAAGATTCCGTTTGGTTCAAAAAGAGTTAAAAACAGCGCCCGGTACTTGTGGGTTACTTTCATCGTACTCAGTTTTTGGGTCAATTGGTTTACAATCGACCCAATGTTATAAAGGACAGAAACTGAATTCGTGCTGTTGTCCACGTGACTATCGAAATTAATGTAACTTATTTATAGAAAATAGCAGAGTAGCGTGCTGTGTAAAATGGTTATCTGTAAAATCTGGGCTGGAATCATGGTTTTGGCTTGGCAAACAGGGAAGACCCAGATCAGACGCCGCAGAATGCGGGGTCTGATCAGGGTCTGCACTGTTTGCTTACAGTACAGGAATTTAAGGGTGAGCCACCAAAAAATAACGCAGCGTCTGATCAGGGTATACATGGTTTGCTTACAGCACAAGAATTTAAGGGTTAAATGTCTAAGTGTAAGTCCTCGTTCCAAATCTACACTCGGAGACAATCGACCCACCAGTGCTCTCAGTGCTTTGATTCATACAGTGAATAGTAGTCGCTGATACGATTGACCAGGCGGAGCATATTCATGTGTTATTGCTGAGTCCACCAGGAGATACAGTAGAGTGCCTTTCGCATGCTTTCTGTAAGCGGACCAAATGGCCATATATACGCCAAAGCTTTGTTTGTGTTAGAGTTCAATTCACACCATCAGGTCACTTCGTTTACCATTTTGTTAATAGAATATTCCGAAGGCAGATGCAAAAGATAGCTCCGCCTGTTAAAACTTAACTGCGATTGCTAGTATATAAACCATTTAGCCGGTCGGATGCGCGTCTGACAGGTGATAAGGAGGACACTGGTCCGATACCTGCCGGGTCGGCAACATTCTTTCGTGGAGATTGATCATGAAATCTTTTCTACTGTCATTCTCTCCCTTCTGCTGATTCAAGAAGGGCAATTGTCAGTTTCTGGTGAAATAGTGTGCACTGTACTGGTTAACCGCTTGCGTACATGTATAAAAATAATAGTAAAGACAATGATCAGGAATCGATACAATTAACCCACAGCTCCCATCAGAGACACCCAAGGGAAAGAAACACAAACATGGAACAACAGACCCTAATGGAAACATCAATAGCGGAAAGCCAAAAGGACAGTTACTTTCCCACAAAATGGCCAATTGGCTATCCAGAACCAAATAATATAAGCGACACAAACACCCAAAGACAAACCATAACAAAAATAAACCGCGACAGAAGAACGGCCTTAGAACGGTCAGCGAAACGAATACCACTGTGTGTGTGTGTGGGGGGGGGGGCATTAAGGCCTCCTAACTCATCAGTGCAACATCTCCGTGAACACAAAAATCAAACAACCACAGAGGTGAAACAACGGTGAGGACTCGACAGCAAGAAACCACTGAAATGTTGGAGCAAACGAAAATCAACAGTTAAGACTCCGATGGGTCCGACCAGCCCAGGAAAAGTGTGGATATGTAAACTTGGTATATAGATGTAGAAAAATACATGCCTGTAATGGCTTTGGTATCCAATTTCGTAAAATCGTTCGTCGATATATAAAGATTGGGTACAACATAAATGTTATAAAACAGACTGCATGCATGGTGGTTAACCCAATCACGGTTGGCAACTTTGCTTCCCACTTTGATTGCACACCGGTGGATCGGGCCTAAGATTATATGACGGTTCCAGCGTAAAAACATAAATGGAATTTTATTTTATTTTTGTATTCTTTACGTTGGTTGGCGCCGGATGTTCCGTCTTTGGTCGGGCACCTCGGAGTCTAACTGTTGGTTTCCTTTTGCTCCAGCAATTCTGTTGTTGTATGCTGTCGAGTCCTCAACCTTGTTTAATATCTGTAGTGTTTTTTTTTTTGTGTGTTCTCGGAGATGTTACACTGATGAGTTAGGAAGCCTTCATGCGGACTAAACACAATTAGTGTATACCGTGACAGAGGTAAGGGCGAGGATTATGGCCATGTAAAATCGATTTAAGCCCCCCAGTGGAATTCTTTCCACTGACCGTTCCAAGGCGGTTCTTCTGTGGCAGTTTATTTATGTTCTTGTTTGTTACTTACTGTGTGTATCACTTGTGTCTTTTTATTTTGGATTGCCATTTGGCCATTTTGTGGGAAAGTAACTGTCCTTGTGGCCTTCCTTTGTTTAGGTTTCCATTATGGTCTGGTCGCTTCATGTTTGTGTTTCTTTCCCTTTGGTGTCTTTGATGGGTGGAGTAAGTTAAGTGTATCGATTCCTGATCTTTGTTTTACTTCTACTTAGCGGCCAAAACATCATCTAAAATAATGTTGACTGGGCGGTTAAACATCAATACAATATAAAACCGTTTAATTTGCATGGGGTATTTTGTCAGTAATAAACACGTGAGAGTAGCAGTGAACGGTCAACAGTCTTCTTAATGTTTAGTAGAATGACCAAACGCTGAACGAAAAATGATGTTAGATCTCTTAAACCCCAGTCACACTAGACCATGTTCCCACTTCGTCAATGTAAAACCGGCCCGACGCAGTACGAACTTGTACGACGTAGAAGGAACGGTGTAGAAACCGATAAGGACGTGATACGATCTTTATAGTCTTAGCTGACGTGTGTGTGTTTTTGACGTGATCGAATAAGGACGCAGTAAGGACTCAACAAAGACAGTCAAATTTACACCCCCTCCTCCCGAACTTCAGTTAAATAAAGCAAATTCTTCTGATACCGAGGCCCCGTTTTTGGATTATATCTATCTATTGTAGATCGGTTTGTTTCGTGCAAAATTTATTATAAACGCGATGACTTTGATTTTGAGATCGTAAATTTTCCTTTTTTGGGTGGTGATGTTCCTCGTGCGCCATCCTATGGCGTTTATATTTGGCAATTAATTCGATTTGCTAGAGTGTGTATTCATGTAACTGACTTCAACACTCGTAATAAATTATTAACGGCCAAACTTCTTAATTAGGGTTATCTGTACCATAAACTACGCAAAGCTTTTCAAAATTTAATAGACGCCATTCTGATTTAATTTCAAAATTCAATATTGGACTTAAATCTCTTCTGAAACAAGGTCTATCGGAACCCGAATTTTATGGTGACTTAGTATATAAATTCAGAAAAATATATAACCGCAATGACTTTAGCACCTAATTTCGTAAAATCAGTCTTCGATATAAAAAGATTTGGTACAACATGGATATTATACGACAGACTGCATGCATGGTAGTTAACCCAATCACGGTTGGCAACTTTGCTTCCCTCTTTAATTGCAAGTCGGTGGGTCAGGCCTCAGATTCTATGACGGTTCCAACGTAAAGGCTATTGAGAATTAGAGAGATCTAATTCAAGGTAATGTTGGTTGGTGCCTGAAGCTCTGTTTCTGGTCGGCCCCATCGGAGTCTAACTGTTGGTTTTCTTTTGCTCCAGCATTTCACTGGTTTCTTGCTGTCGAGTCCTCGCCGTTGTCTCACCTCTGTGGTTCTTTGATTGTTTGTGTTCACGGAGATGTTGCACTGATGAGTTAGGAGGCCTTAATGCCCCCCCCCCCACACACACACAGTGGTATTCGTTTCGCTGACCGTTGGTGTCTTTGATGGGTGGAGTAAGTTAAGTGTATCGGTTCCTGAGTTTTGTTTTACTTCTACTTTGGATACAACGGCATTGACGAAGTACCAACAGGGCAAGATAATATGGTCTTCAGTGACCGTCTAACGTTCTGCAAAGGCAAAGACACGTTCATACCACGTTTTAGAAGACAACATTACGTTTGTTACACGTTAGTTCGTTGCTTAACACGTCCGTTGTATGTTTGTAGCAAGTTCTCATGGCGTCCATGTCAAACCCAGCAATTAAGTATAAATAATTTAATGTATTTCACACATTTTCACTTCTGTTTATTTCTTTTATTCTGATAACACAGTCAGAACGTTCTTCTTTAATGTGCTTTGTTTCAAGGCAACCAAACTGTGCTTGATGCGCAGGCTGCCCTTGTGTTGTTGAAAAAGATATGACGGGAAAGGATACTGACAATTGGTCTCTTCTGAACCTCGCGGATATACGGGTGCAGAAAGTCAAAGTGTCTGAAAAATCCACTCGTCTCTGTGTCATCTCAGACTCCTCAGCACCGGAGCTCTTCTTCGTGAACCTACCGAATCTGGCATACATGTACAGTAAAATTCCTATGTTAAGACCACCTTTGGAACTGTTCAAAAGTGGTCTTTAAGACCACTTTTGAACAGTCCCAAAGGTGGTCCCTGACCAGAGGACACGGTGTGCAGGAAACACGAAGACAAATTAACTGCTCCCTTCTAAATAAGCTTTTTAAAGCAGAATAAGTATTAATTTTAGTTGGTCTTAATAGCGGAATTTAATTGTATGTATTATGTTCAAAGGCTTCTAAATGTCAAAACACTTCTGCAGCATGGCATACCAAAACCAGAGTTTTATTGAGATATTGGTTTATAAGTTTCGAAAAATTATGAAGAAATCCGATTTTAAAGAAAGAATGGGGTACGCTATAAGTGGTATGCGACAGACAGAATCCTTTTTAACTTCTTAAACAGGGCTAGCGGTATCATGAACTCAGGAAAGCCTTTCTCAGTTTTATCGACGGCACTCTGAACTAGTTTAAAAATACAAAGTTCATTTAAAGACGCTTCTGCATCAGGGCATATCAAAACCAGAGTTCAATGGAGATTTAGTTTAAAAATTTCGAACCATTATGATTTTCATGATCAATATAGAAAGATAATTAAATGCCATAAACGAATTGGGTGCAATCACGGTGTTATGCGACAGACAGCATCCAGCCATGGTTGATGGCCATGCTTCCCTCTTACATTGCATCTCTGACTCGTTGAAACAGGAGTGAAGGCAATAATCAGGAATCGATACAATTAACCCACAGTTCCCATCAAAAACACCAAAGAGAAAGAAACACACACATGAAACAGCTAGACCCTAATGGAAACATCAATAGTGGAAAGCCAAAAGAACAGTTACTTGCCCACAAAATGGCCAACTGGCTATCCAAAACAAAATAATATAAGCGGTACTCACACTAAAAGACAAGCCATGACAAAAATAAGCCACTACATAAGAACCACATTGGAACTAACGGTCAGTGAAACGAATTCCACTTGGGAGCTTAAATCGAGTTTACGCAACTGCAATCTTCGCCCTTACTTCCGTCGCGATTTGGACAAATAATTTTTTTCACCCCGCATGAAGGCCTCCTAACTCATCAGTACATCATCCACCCAGACCTTCGGCTTTTTATTCTTCTACAACAATCACGCTCACGGATTTCGGTATTTTCAAGCTACTCTGCAGGATTCTCTGGTGCTCTTATTGCCTCTGCTATACCGGCAGCATCAGAATGAACACTGGGGCCAGGTTGTGAAGTGATACCCGTCTTCTCCCACGACCTTTTGGAGGCATAGTTGCATGACGGTTGTTCAGTCAAAAAAGAATTTCAGAACGAATAAGAACGCAGAGTGCGTTGACTTGTATTTATAACATCACGAAGGGCAAAATGTGAACGTGGCAAATGCGTAGTATGCACGTAGTGTTATCTGAAACGTCTCAGAAAGAACGTAGTTAAAACGCAAAGGACCTGGTACGTGCTTAATCAATTTCGCGATAGAACATATTTAGTCAAACCAAGTAAAATAGAAGTAACGGCAATGATTAGCAATCGATAAAATTAACCGACCGCCCCCAGCAGTGACACCAAAGGGAAAGAAACACAAACATGCAATAACTAGACCCTAGTGGAAACATCAATAGCGTAAAGTCAAAAGGACAGTTACGTTCCCACAAAATGGTTAACTGGCTATCCAAAACAAATAATACAAGCGAAACACACACTCAAAGACACACCATAACAACAATAAACCGCAACAGAAGAAACGCCTTGAAACGGTCAGTGAAACGAATTCCCCTTGGGGGGTGATGGGGGGGGGGCTTAAATCGATTTAAATAAGCAGCTGCAATCCTTGGCCTTACTTCCGTCGCGATTAAGATTTGTTCAGTCCGCATGAAGGCCTCCTAACACATCAGTGCATCATCTCCGAGAACACAGAAATCAAACAACCAAGGAGATGAAACAACAGTGAAGACTCGACAGCAAGAGACCACTGAAATGCTGGAGCAAAAGAAAAACAACAGTTAGCCTCCGATGGGCCCGAGCAGAGACAGAGCAACAGGCACGAACCGCCATTACATACAATTAAATTCTCTCTTATTCTCAGTAAGCCTTAACGCTGGCACCGTAATAGAATCCGAGGCCCGACCCACTGGCGTGCAATTAAAGAGGGAAGCAAAGTTGTCAACCGTGAGTGGTTTAACTATTGGCCTCTGGGTTACACAGACTTCAACATTTCACAAGCGTAACCAAACGTACCGGGGTCGGCAGCATTAATTCGTGGAGATTGATCATGATATATTTTCTACGGTCCTTCTCCCCCTTCCGCTGATTCAAGAAGGGCAGTTGTCAGTTTCTTGCGAAAGAATGTGCACTGTACTGGTTAACCGCTTACGTATAAGCCTGTCTAGGAAAAGTGTGGATAGGTAACTGACCGGCTCAAAAATGACCTAAATAGTGTTGACTGGGCCTTCAAATCCAAAACAAACAAACAAACAAACACGCGTAACTAAATACAAATAACACTGCACTGATGCGCAGCGCAAAAGCCAAAAATGATTCCACCTTATCCATGATTCAAAGTACATATACAGAATAAAATCGTTTAACTTTCGCATCAACCTGACATAATAATCAGACGCTGACATGTACAATTTACATACATTAAAAGAAATTGTCTGTTTTACAACAGTGACTAAGCTGTAACATTATAAAGAAATAGCGTGTGAAACACACATGATGACATTACAAATAAGTAAGAGGAATCACTCAGTAAAAACACAGTCAAAGACGGTTTGTCTGTTTGCTAAAGAACTTTTTAATTCTAGGCAATTCTTAGGCCGGTCAGTTCACCTAATTATACCTCCCGGGCAGGTTTACAAACAAGCGGTCAACCCGCACAGCGCAAAAAGCTTCGCCAGAATCCGACAACCACCCTTGGTGAACCAACAGGGGATTCCACGATTAATTCTTCACGTAAACTGCTAAAATCAAGCCACCGAAAGAAATAATGCGACAATGAGGTACACCCACAACTCATTACGATAACACATCCGTATGTCATATTGCATTTTGTCATACCTTCAAAACAGTCATTTTGTAATATTGGCGCCTAATTGAAGCAGTTCTAACGAGTACAATCAAATTATGTCTTGGAGAAGAAATAAGAAAAATAATGTACATGCCCTTTGACCCAAGTTTTCTCCATATAAGGTGGAATGTTTGTTTGTTTGATTTGAAGTCTAACGTCCCCGTCAACACTGTAAAAGTCATTTTGGAGAGGTCTTTTTACCCGACTAAGGTGGGGTTTAGGAGGTGTTCATTACATGACTTCTAACTATTCAGAACTTTGTTAACATGATGCCTCAGACAAAACGACACATATTTCCGCATATAATGGAACATAACCTTAAACGCAGGCCACAATCAATGATATATGTGCATTCTTATATTCAAAACATTCACTTACTGTACCAATTCAATGAATGCTTAAAAATGTACATAATGCATCCCTATACAGACCGGGTGCGCAGCGCAGTGATCTGTTTTACAGTAATAAAATACGGGCTAATTAGATAAGGGCGAGGATTGCGGCCGCGTAAAATCGATTTAAGCCCCACCCCAACCCCTGTGGAATTCGTTTCACTAACCGTTCTAAGATGGTTCTTCTGTCGTGGCTTGTTTGTTATGGTTTGTCTTTGAGTGTGTGAATCGCTTACATTTTTGTTTTGAATAGCCAATTGACCTTTTTGTGAAAAAAAAAATGTCCTTTTCCCTTTCCGCTACTGGTGCTTCCATTAGGGTCAAGTTATTTCATTGTTTTGTGTTTCTATTCCTTTGGTGTCTATGATTGGAGCTGTAGGTTAATGGTATCGATTTCTGATTCACTTCTATCGAGATCTGAAGGCGTTCAAACACTCTCCCTGGGTACATCTGACGACAGCTTGTCCCATATCCCTTAGTGAAGACTGTTATAAACGTGACTAACACCCATGCAGGCAGTAACAACATTCCTACAATAAAATATTTTTTAGCATGCAATTGGGTTATCATTTTAACGTGCATTTTACTGAAGCATTGTAATTTTAAAAATCCGCCATTTCCGAACAAAGAAATTCAAGTATCTCAGCAATTACGAAAAATTACTTTAATTAAAACAATTAACCGTTTTCTTTATAGGAATTACTGTGAACGTTTTGACACGTGTACCTTTTATCGAATGACATTGTTCTTCTCGAAATCACTGTGCAGGTCATACTAACAGTTGATTTAGCCAATAGAATAAAACATGAACCGCATCTGACATAATCGGGACAATATGGCCTTCTTTAACAGGGCACGGGTATTGAGGGTACATATACAAAAGTGTGGAAAATAAACTGAACCAATACTTATAATGCAGTGCTTTCCCTTCCTTGATGCCCCAAGTTTGAACGTTTCCTGGCAATACATGTATTGCTGGAATTTAGCCTTATTTGTCTAAATCGCGACGGAAGTAAGGACGAGGATTGTGGCCGCGTAATTCGGTTTAGCACCCCCTCACCAAGTAGAATTCGTTTCACAGACCGTTCTAAGGCGGTTCTTCTGTCGCGGTTTTACTTTTGTTGTGGTTTGTCTTTGAGAGTGTTTATCGCTTATATTATTTTCTTTTGGATAGCCAATAGACCATTTTGTGGGAAAGTAACTGTCCTTTTGGCTTTCCGCTATTGGTGTTTCCATCAAGGTCTAGTTGTTTCATGTTTGTGTTTCTTTCCCTTTGGTGTCTCTGATGAGAGCTGTGGGTTAATTGTATCGATATCTGATCATTGCCTTCACTTCTTTTTTTTTTTTTTTTTTTTTTTAAATGATCGCTGCGGTTTTTGATCTGTGAAGTGTTGACAAAATAAATAAATAAATAAAAGTATAAGGATTTTTCGACCTAACGACGCTGTTTTTTTTTTTTTCTTTTGGCATGTTAGCGGAACACATCTTTATCAGGCCTGATTAATGATACCTTTAGTTACAAGCCAAGCGTAGCAGAACGAAAAAGTAAACACGTGTTTTTTTTTGTTTTTTTTCTTTTTTTGGTTTTTGTTTTTGTTTGTTTTTTACAAAACAAAATAAATAAATAAATAAATAAATAAATAAATAAGCAATAAAAACCAATGACAAAATATTTCAACAATTTTCTTATAACTCCCAAACTGAAATAAAGATAAATTTTCTTTCTTTATATAATATAAAGTCAGAGAGAAAAATTGTTAATATGTTAATATAATGTGATGTGGTATTTGTTAGGTATTTCTTGAATCCCTTTTCTTGTAAACAAGTAACTGTTGTTTTCCAACTATTATTCTCTGACTCAATATTCTAGAAAAGTCTTTCGTACAATAAGCTAGTAAACAAAATCCACTGAGTATAATTTGAGGATCAGAAAAACTTCTTATACATAACAAAATGTATAGATATTCTTTACGAAAATAAACAGAAGCAGAAGCTAATCATATTAAATAAATCCAAATTCGTTTATTTTAACTGATTTTACCATGTGTAATGCAGCTGTTTCTTCGAGACTATAAAGCTATTGTAGAACTTTATTCCTGCATCAAAATTTTAAAATGTTTTCACATAACACTGCACAAAATTGATATCTAACTAGGTCCCCAAAAAGCGATTCCAAGACGGACTCGACTAACCGCCTCAAATTGCCAGTTAAGACCGATTCCCTCTAAATTTCAATGAGGCGGTTCAAAGAGCACCCACAACTTATGTTTGGAGTATAATAATACAAATTTTGCAACTTTTTATTTGAGTAGACATGAAAGCATGCCCTAAGTCTCTCGGATTAGTTATTTAAGCGTGTGTCGGGTTACATGTTTGAAAAGATTAAAAGGCAAAACGTTCAACTTTGCAGCCGAACTCGTCAAATGCATTTATTTTAGGTACAGTGGCGATAACGTTCGACCTACCCGTTTTTGAGGTTAGATCCGTTCTGAAATCGTTGCAAAACGTTTGCGTTTCGACAACGTTTCGAGCGTTTCATATCGTTTTGAACAATCAAAAGTCGTTTCAGACAAACGGTAAATTTGCGCATGCGCTCTGGCAAGATAAAAACTCCTATTGAAACGCTGTCCCGTTTTGTCCAATAGTATGACCGTTTGAAACCGTTTTGTGGCTGAGCTGATCGAATTTATGCATTTAGCGCTCATGTGCAATCGCTATAGTTGACTTAAATACATGTACAAGTTTATTTACGTTTATCTTCAACAGCTTAACATATATTCACTACAATCGCGACATTTAAAATTAAAGTTATATTTGAGAAAAGAATGAATATCCTGTATGTACATGTATGTCATTGCTTAAGAAATGACATGATCATTGACTTTAAATACGGAGTACAAAGAACAAACTAAACTAAACTAAAGAACAATCGAGAATGACATAGATAATACTTCAGCGTTATGAGTAGTAGTTTAGTAGTTTAGGTCGTAGTACCAAAGCGTTAATCCAAAATCATTAGTCCATAGACCAAATGGCAAATATCAATGTTCAGATCAACAGACATGGTCTCCAGAAGAGTGTAATCAGGCGTCCGCGGATAGTAAGCAGTACTTGGTCAGCAAACTTTGCCCACCATGCCCATCGACCCGAACGAAGAAAAGATGTAAATGCCGAGAAGGGTATGTCCGAGATTTTGGAAGTCTTCCTATGGCTTTCCATTGGCAAACATATCAGAAATAATTCTGGAAATGTCCACATTGTACGGATCAACAAGATCATGGTGCCTCCCATAGAACTTCTTTAGTGTTGACACCAGTTTGGTTTTTTGATACCCCTGGCATAACAACCTGGTAGTGAGCACCTTCCCACGTTCCATAAAGTCCTGATACTTGGAATGAATTATACATTTTCAGACTATACGTTCATCCTAATAATCTTTATATTTTTTTTTCTAAAAAAACAAAACAAAACAAAACCCCACCCCCACTAAAAAAAAAAAAAAATAAGTGTATCGAAGATTTAACCCATATGTGCCTAGCGGTCCTTTTGTTGGACATTGGCAAACAGTGCAAACCCAGATCAGACGCCACAAAACGCAGCGTCTGACCAGGGACTACCCTGTTTGCTGAAAGTACACACATTCTTGCAAAACTTGCCGCCAATAAAACAAACATGGCAGCTCAATAATTGGAAATGGACCAATCCAAACTTACTAGGTGGGAGATTCCATCTTTGTCAAATATGGGTTAAGAAAATGTTTAAGCTGAGAAATGTTCTTTGTTTGTTTAAATGTCAAGTTAATATTTGTGCCACACTTAGGCCAAAATAATGCTAATCCCTGTATATTCTGGCAATTACAGATGTTACAATTACAGATGACCGTATTTCCCAAGACATTAGGGTCATATAATAGTATTTGCGAGATTTGTCACTGACCACACTACACTTACGTTGCCATGCAACGCCAGTAAATGTGTTTGCACGCGTGTGTAATATTTGCTTTCCGGAAACTGTTATACATTAGTCGGTATTTGTTTTATGTTAATTCCGAATTTCTAAAATATTCATCATCACCACAACAACAAGTCCGTTAAATAAACACTCCAGCATATCCAACTAGACCCCACATGAATAGAAGGCCCCTCTAATCCCAACAGTATATGGAGATACGAGTTTTTTTTTTTTTTTTTTTTTTTTTTTCATCTTATTTTTGCTCTAAAACATAGATTAAGGGTACTCCTTAATACCGTCTCGACAGGGTTGAGAAAATGAGGTTTACGGGGAATTTATTATTTTTTATTATTATTATTGCTCTAAAACATAGATTGCGGGTACTCGTTAAAACTGTGTCACCAAGGCGTTTCTAATGAGCAGTCATAATCTATAAATGAAGCAGAACTAAAACACACACACACACCATTTTTATCTGACAATGTTATAAGATATAAGCGCGAATGATAATTATGTTTTTTTTTTATTATTTTTATTTTTCGTCTGAATATTATGGAAGAATGCAGCTTGTCTCGTGCCTCTATTATCCTAACGCGAATTATGAAATAAATCGCGTTAATAAGTTTTTGTTAATTAATACCCCTGCAACACAACTTTAAAAAAATAATAAAAGTATACGGCGGTTATAACGAGCTTTGTTGAGTCTATGTTCCAAGCATAAAAATGATAAGTTTTCACTCGAAACTAAGAACAACTATTTTTGAGATGCCATCTTAAACCGTTCTTTGCGAAAACACGCCTATTCAAATATATTGAAAATTTTTGCCGCAAAAAATTGAAAATTTTCTGACAAAATATCCGATGTTTTGCATTTTTCTGCTCTAAACATAGATTGCTGATCTTCGATAGAACCGCTTTGCTGAGGCGGTTCTAACGAGAACCCGAAACATATGTTTAAGTGTAGAATAAGGAAACACAATATATATATCCCGGTTATATTTCTCCTCAAAAACGTGGATTGTGGTACTCATTAGATCAGCCTCCATGGAGTTGTTGTAACGCGCACAAACATTATATGTTTGGTCCTATTATTGTAATATGTGTGAGTATTATCAATTTCGTGCTCAACATAGTTGAGCATGAAACATTTTTATTACATAGGGCCAGATTATATGAAAGAAGCTATTTCATCGCACGATTGTTTTCGGTAGGTATATCCAAATTAGCAATCCCAGAAAAAGTAAACGCTCAGGTTATCGGAATAGGAGAAAGAATCAAAGTAACGACGTTGGTCCGTTATACTGTGACACGACAAAGTATGTAGTTCGACACTTCATTCTAAGTACATGTCAATTCGCTCTATGCTCTGCGGGTAAACGATGTACATCTTACGTAATCCGGTTTCACCATCATCATCACCCAGCGCTGGTGGGGATGTACATGTATATGGAAACAGTGCAGACCCTAATTGGGTGAAATAATGACAAGTGTAGGTAATAAAAAATGTAAGGAAATAACACACGCGCTCACGCACTTTATATAGTAAAATGGGATTTACAGAAATATAAATTATTTTTCATTTTTCTGCTCACAACGTAAATTGTTGGCACTCGTTAGATCTGTCTCACTGGAGCGGTTGTAACGAACACCCACAATCTAAACTTGGATTGAGATGAAAACATTACTTTTCACCTGAAAACTGCGTTCTGATGATGTGACAGTTGAAATTTTAGCACACCGGGGTGTAATGGCAATGACAATAAATTTGCCGCGACAAATAACTAAATATAAATAAATAAATAAATAAATAAATAAATAAATAAATAAATAAAACATTTAATACAACGGAAAAACAATTTATCGAAATCGAACAACAGAAATACCGACATTTCCCTAATAGGTTCCTTTTGCCGTGACGCTTGTCATTCCGCTGCTTACCTAATGCCCTGCAGGTATACGTAGCATATCTTATTAGGACCGCCCCGTGTAATGCGACATCAAAGAAAATCCCGGCTTGATCCGTGTTCAATATACAGGATCTCCATCAATACATTTGTGGGAAAAATAAGCAGTAAATAACCGTAGTAACGTTGTTGGGTTGAAAAATAATGTATTATAAAATCTTAATACACCATGCTTTAATAATATTTTTGAACTCCACAATACGCCACTTTTTTAACATCTACATAACGTGTGTGTGTATGTGTGTGTGTGTGCGGGGGGGGGGGGGGTTGTTAAATCATTCGCATATGCAACTCGCAGCGGTAAACAAATATGACGTACGTATCATCATCATCACCATCATCACCACCATGTTTGACCAGCTAGGATAAAGCCCACATTTATCCACATTCTACTAGGGAACAATAGGTTACACATGCGGTCGGCCTCGCTGGTCTGATGATCACATGGCAGTGGGCTCTATCCCCGATGGACCCGACAAAATTCTTCCGTGGTAACTGATCATGAAATATCCCTCGCTTCCACTAATTCTAATTGGTGACACAATGTGTAATGTGCTGATCAAATGTTTTTAAAAGTCTGTCTAGGAAAAATAAGTGGCTAAGAAACTGACTGGTCGGCCCGGTATGACCTTAATCTAGTTTAATGGGTGGTCACAGCGAAGTATGCGAAAGCTTTGGAATACGCAGTCTGATACTAGTTTTCCCTAAAACAAACTGGAACAATTGCTTTATGTAGGCCTTGGTTACACAGTCTGATGCGCGTCTGATTTGTGATCAGGGGTTGCGAGGTCGGTACCGGCCGGTCAAGCAACATTAATTCGTGGATCTTTCACACAGTCTAATGCGCGTCTGACTGGTGATGAGGGGTCGCGGGTTCGGCACCTGCCGGTCAGGCAACATTAATTCGTGGATCTGTCGCACTGTCTGATGCGCGTATGGCTGGTGATCAGGGGTCGCCGGTTCGGTGTCTGCCGGGCAACTTTCTTACTTCTGTTCTAGCACATAGATTGTGGGTACTCGTTAGAACCGTCTCACCGATGCGGTTTTACCTGAACCTGCAATCTTTGGAAAATGTGATAATTGTGCATCATTAAAATGTTAGTAGTGGACATAATGGTATCAGACCGGTTGACATAGTGAAAAAAAAAAAAACGTACAGTTTTCCGGTACTCAATGATATTTGTTTGATATTTTATCAAACATTGTGCTTGGTCGGCCCCCGCCCATAGGGGCTGGAAGAAATATATGGGCTGCATGATGCTTCCATGCAGAGCTGTATCCGGCCCGCACACTAGTACTGGTAAACCGCTTAGAGGATCTAAGCCTGTCCAGGAAACGCGGTGCGAGGCGGACCGTAAATGCTAATAAACCCTATTGGTTTCATTGGGCGACAGGGCTTGAGATGTCATTTCATCTCAATGTCGGGTAAAAGTCCAACAAAATTGGAAGCAACGTCTCCAAAATGACCTTTACAGTGTTGACGGGGACGTTAAACCTCAAATCAAATAAAAACATTGTGTTTGGTGCCGCATTGAGGCGATTCTAACAAGCACCCACGTTCTATGTATTTTCTAAATAAGCAAAAATAAGGAAAAGAGTGAAGATCCCTGTAACCCCCAACCTTTATCTCAACAATGTTGGCTGCTAAGGAACACCCATGATCTGTGTTTCGAACGAAAATAGCAGACTCGGTTTTATTGAGTCTGTTCAGGGGACCAGGACTGAATGAGCAAAACCGCTTAGAGGATCAATGCCTGACTAGTCAAAGTGCTGCGCGTCTGGCCGTCCCTACATATAAACCATTTTGGTTTGTTTGGGCGTCAGGGCTTAAGATGTAATTGTATCTCAATGTAAGGTAAGAAATAAAACACAAAATTGGAAACAACGACTCAAAATTGACCCAAATTGTGGTTAAGTGGACGTAAAACGTTAATCCAATGACCAAATTTAATCCAGTGTGTTCAAAATATCAGACTGTTCACGAGTGCGAAGTGAACGTTCTGATGCTTTGGATAAAATGTGTTTGACATTTATATAAAAAAAATGAAAAGTAGTCAGGGCTGCTACTGTGAAAATATAGATTTGCTTGTTTGATTTGAGGTTTAACGTCCCCGTCAACACTGTTAAGGTCATTTTGGAGACGTTGCTTCCAATTTTGGGGGACTTTTACCCGACATTGAGATGAAATGACATCTCCAGCCCTGTCGCCCAATGAATCCAATAGGGTTTATGAGCATGGACGGTCAGCCTCGCACCGCGGTTCCTGGACCGGCTTAGTTCCTCTAAGCGGTTTACCAGTACTAGTGTACGGGCCAGATTCAGCTCTGCGTGGAAGCATCATGCAGCCCATATATTTCTTCAAGCCCCTATGGGCGGGGGCTATGATAAAATATAGAAAGAATATGTTTTGTTGACAATGTGAACATACCCTGTTTTCACAAGATCATGAAATATTTAAATAAGCCTATATTATTTTCAACCCTTAAACCCACGATTTATATAATAAAACTGGGGTTAACATGGGTGTACATCATCACGTGAACAAGTCCATGAAACGAACACCCCCGTAAACCCCACTTTATATAGAGAAAACGGGGTGTATGGTAGTATGCATTTTTTTCTTATTTCTGTCCCAAGACACAGATTTTGGGTACTCGCTAGAACAGGAGGCGATTCTAATGAGCAGCCACAACTTATATTTGCAGTTTAAATAAAAAATATCACGGATTTTCATCAGAAAAGTAGCCATTTTGGAGATATGAAAAAATCCACTATGTCGCATGGGTGTGTTATTGTGATTTTTGTTCTAATTTCTGCTTAAAACATACATTATGATTACTCGTTAGAACCGCCTCACCGAGTCGACTCTAACGAGTTCTCACAATCTATGCTTTGAGCAGAAATATAAAAATATAGCATTTTTCTTAGATTTTTTTAAGTTTTGGTGGTAAAATTTTCAAAATACTTGAAAAGGCGTGGTTTTGTAATGAGATGAAGCGATGATTTTTATTTGTTTCAGACATAAATTGATTTCGCGGCCTAGCATATAATAAAATTATAAATGAAATATTTTCACCGGCGAAATATAAAAAAAGAAAAAATAGTGTCGTATGACTGATTTTGACAGGTCAAATACAATTTATTTATGTTGCATTACGAAAACAGGCCTAATCAAATAAATCTAAAACTTCTACTCTACAACAAAATTGAAAATTTCGGGATAAAAATTCTGATATTTTTGTACAAATTTCTTCTCAAAACATAGATTTGGGAACTCTTTAGAACCGCCTTGGCGATGCGGGCCTAACCATTAACCACAGTCTATGTTTGAGCCGAAATAAGAAGAAAAATCATTAACCCTGTCAACCCAAGTTTTTCAATACGAAATCGAGAACAAATGTATTGAAAATTCGTGTAAAATGTCAAAGTCATCGTATATATTTGTTAATTGTTTTCACAAACGTATAGAGGCCGTACGTAATAGGTGCGAAAAGTAATTTCCCTCACAATAATCATTCGAAAACTATAGAAAACATAGTCTTCTCGGTTAATGTTTTGGCATTTTGTCTATGTCTGAAAAGTTTCTAGGTAGTATTTTTTCAACGGCAAGCATTTGACCTGCGACCCTGGATCAAAAGGCAAACGCGCATCCGACTCAGCTACAGAATCCGTCAACATGTTCTGTCTGTCACCCACAATTTCCTATTGCAGGAGATCCCCTTCACCCGAAAATCACTTCGCTATTATTTATATCTGTTTTCTGTTTTATGATAATAATAATTATTAATATAATTAAAATTATTCTTATTTATTATTCATCGATTATTATTATTATTATTATTATTATTATTTCCATTATTAAAGTGAGTCTGCGGGATTTTGATTGGTTAACGATAAAACGTTTGAAACGAGAAACGGTTTCCATGACAGCATTTTCCTAACGCTAATTTGATTGGTTGATATTCGAAACGCTTGAAGCGTTTCTGAAACGATGAGCTGATTGGCTAAAAATGCAAACGATCGTTTAAGCGTGGTCTTAACGTTGCGTTTCCAAATCGTTAACAACCGTTTTGCATACGTTTCCGTGGACAACAAAAACTTAATCGCCACTGTAGCTCGATTTATTAGACTTGATGAATATCGTCACACTGTTTCTACACTCAATGCATCTCGGCTTGCTGGCACGCACAGATGGTTAATATCCATAGGATCACACAGGCGATCTTCAAATCTGATGATTAGGAAACGCCCCCTTTGTTACGAGATGAAAACTCACTTTTTTCGCTAGTATAAATTTTCAAGTCAGTATTTATTGTATTGACAGTTCAGTATAAACGGAACCATCGCACTAGGAAAATCATGCTCCACTTAGTGGGAACTTAGTGAGGCACGAAGTGAGAATTTTTCATTAACATCTTACCATATTATTCCAAACGGTATTTTCCCAGTTGGTGCAGGCGAGACTAAGATATACCTATCTTTACACACTTGTTTTCTTTTTCCTTATTTTGTTTTTCAGCGTAAAAGGCCATTTTATTGAATCTTTGTGTGGAATGAACATATATTGAGATTCGAAGATACTTTGGATGATATTCTAGCGGGCACTAGTTCTTTTTTTTTAAGAAAAACGTTTTATTTGCTGTTCTTTTTTGTCTCTTTGTTTTAAGGTACAGTCGTTTTAAGAAGGTTCTGCTAACTTAAGATACCTGAATATTGTTCACTTGCAATTTCTCGTGCTAATAAATCGGCATTATCATAATTAGAGGGACTCATCAATGTGGTTTGAGGGAGAATGAAAAACACATTGAGCTTAACGTAAGAATATGCCTAGATTATCTGGTTAGACCACAAAGGTAAGTTTTAAAATTTATTACTAATTATTTTGTAGAATATGCTTTTATATTTTAGTATATTGTATTTGCACATTTGTTGTTCTTGTGGTTGTCCGACCTTGCCCCGTCGAAGCTATTCGTTGGTGGGTTGATTGGTGTCCGTTTTGTCCTGTTGAGCGTATATATTTGCCTTAGGTAATGAAACGTTCCCGGGAGATAGTCGAAAACCATAGAAAGTTGTTTCCTTCTTTAAATGATGAAACGAATCTAGATGTCTCCATGACGTGAACAAGTCCGTGAAATGAACACCCCTACACCTCACTTTATATAGAGGAAACTGGGGTTTACGGGGGTATACATTATTTTCTCTTATTTTAGCTCCAAGACATAGATGTCGGGTACTCGTTAGAACCGCCTCAACGAGGCGGTTCTAACGAGCACCCACGACCTATGTTTGCAGTATTTATAAGAAAAATATCACATATTTTCTTCAGAAAAGTCGCTATTTTGGGGATGTGAAAAATACACTTTGTCGCACGGGTGTGTTATCGTAATGTACTTCCATGAGGGGAATGGATATAGTAGATTGTATCACGTCTTGAAGCATATGCATGAAAAAAAATAGGATTAATGTGCATGTTTTATAAATGAAACGTTCAATGGAGTTTGAGCTATGATACAATTGCTCGGTTTGTGGTCTTAATGCGAACTGACGTATTTCTTTATATGAGTCCGGATAGATTGTGGGTACTTGATTTAAATTGTTGTAGATAGGCATTATGAACGTCGTGACTGTGGGCTTATGTTCGTATGCATTTGCTATCTACATTAAGGGGACATTTAAGGCATTGTTCCGCATGACCTGGTTCTTTTACGTACATACGTATTTGTGAGAAGCCGCCGCGGTGTACATCCGTAGTATAGAGGACAAGCCACTCGCCTCACGAATCAGGGGTCAAGAGTTCGATTCCAGGCTTCTTTAGTCTTTCGAATGAGTCTATAAACCGATGTCTTGTCACATGTTCGGATGTGCGTCAGGATTGTGATGGCGTAAATGCGTCATGGTGTCGATACGTCGGTACGAATACGATGATTATCATTCGCAGAAATTATCCAAATGTTGAGATTATACGCTGCAATGGAAATGACTGAACTATGTCATAACGTCGCGAGGTCAATTCTGACGTGTGTATATTGTATGTAATTTGAGAAATCGCAGCGATAAGCATATGGTTTGTGATGTTGGCAAGCGCCATCTGTTGAATTTATATGTTGTAAACTGTGTGTGTGCTAAGGACCATGTTATGAAATATGTCGAATGTGTTATATAGTGCTGCAATAGACGGCAATGGATCAGTACGTGGACATGTGTAGCCAGATAGGTGTCTTTCTGTTGCCTGCTATGTATTGTAAAACGGAATTATGTTACTGCGTCACGTTAAGGGCCGTGGCCTGCGATCGCGACCAAGCATGCGCAAAACCCTTGATGATGATTCATTCGACAATGGGCATAAATTCCAGGATATGGATCAGTACGTGTTATGTTGTTGTGTAGCAAGTATTTTCATTAATTTTAGGCATTGAGTGTTTGATCGACGATTGATAGATTGGTTATAAAAAGGCACCAGATACTCCCTCCCCTCCGTGGCTAGCAGGAGGTTATCAGCTGTAGCTGAATTGCAGTCAGTGGACCAATGTCAAGGCTATGTTAGATTTTATTGTGGCACATGTGGTGAACATAATATTGTGAAATCAGTGTTTCATTAGATCTATCATTTTTTAATTTCAATAAACTTGTTTCTGATCTTGATATTGACACTAAAACTCCTGATACATGTGATTGTAAAAGTTCAGTGTATTGCTATCCTACTGCTTGTCAAATTATTACTGGCAATTAAAATTTTTTCCTGATTCAAGGATACGAAATATAATATCTAAAAGGCCGAAATATCGATTTCCTTCTAAACTTGATTTCAATAAATGCTGCCTTGAATGAATTTGGTAATCGATGGTGTGAACGAGAGTATGTTGTGAATAAAGATCTTAAGGAATGGAAACTTAGCATTCTGAAATTAGTGAACAAACGCATTTCTTTTTATTCGCAAAATACGAACTTATTACCTCCAAAACCTAAGACGTCTTTACGTCACCTAAAACTATTCAAGAATTTCATAAGAAGTTTGATTTGGCTCCAGCTGATAAGGCCGCTAACAATGTGGTCGTTGTTTGACGGCTTCACTAAGTCAACACTCTTCAGCAAGAACTTGGCGGTACTAAGGCCTATGAACTTCAGCCTTTAGCTGTAGAGAGGGATTTAGTTGATTCAGCCTCTAACTTTGCTGTCTGTGTTACAGAAGGCCACGACAAGCTTCCTAGGTTATATTGGTTACATAAACTCCATAAAAGACCATATGAAGCACGGTTCATTGCAAATTCAACTCTTGTACTACCACTGAACTCTCCAAATTATTAACTTCATGTTTTACTGCCATCAAATAACATGTGACAAAATATTGCGACAAAGTCTTCAAAAGATCAGGTAGAAATTTGTTTTGGTCTATAAACAATTCTAATGAGGTTTTAAATAAATTGAAATCCAGGTGTTTTCGTGCTTCAAGTCTGTCTACATACGATTTTTCTTCTTTACACTACACTTCCTCATAATCTTATAAAAGAAAAATTTAATGATTAAATTGAATTGACATTTCATAGGGAAGACTCCCTCTATCTTGCATGCAATGTAAAGAATGCTTTTTTCACTAATGAAGAGCATAAATATTATACTTTTTGGTCATGTCAGAAAGTTTGTGAAGCTCTCACCTTTCTACTTGAGATTATTTACATAAGCTTTGGTACTAAGTTATTTAGACTAGTTGTGGGTATTCCGATGGGTACTAATTGCGCACCACTTGTGGCTGATCTGTTTTTGATTTGTTATGAGAGAGACTTCATGATGACCCTTTCTGCTGAAAGCCAGTCTGAAATCATTGAAGCTTTTAGCTCCACTTCTAGATATTTGGATGATTTATTAAATATTGATAATACCTATTTCGATGGTTTGATCAGTCAAATTTACCCCCAAGAACTTCAGTTAAATAAAGCAAATTATTCTGATACCGAGGCCCCGTTTTTTTTTATTTACACCTTTCTATTGTAGTCGGGTTTGTTTCGTGCAAAATTTATGAAAAAACGTGATTATTTTGATTTTGGGATTGTAAATTTTCCTTTTTTGGATGGTGATGTTCCTCGAGTGCCATCCTATGGCGCTTGTGTTTCGCAACTTATTCGATTTGCCAGATTGTGTATTCATGTAACTGACTTCAACATCCGTAATAAAGTGTTAACGGCTAAACTTCTTAATCAGGGTCATCGGTACCATAAACTACGCAAAGGCTTTTCAAAATTTTATAGACGTCATTCTGATTTAATTTTAAAATTCAATATTGGACTTAAATCTCTTCTGCAACAAGGTCTATCGGAACCCGAATTTTATGGTGACTTAGTATATAAATTCAGAAAAATATATAACCGCAATGACTTCAGCACCAAACTTCGTAAAATCATTCTTCGATGTAAAAAGATTGGGTTCAACATAAATGTTATACGACAGACTGCATGTATTGTAGTTAACCCAATCACGGTAGACAACTTTGCTTCCCTCTTTAATTGCACGCCGGTGGGTCAGGCCTCAGATTCCATTACGGTTCCAGCGTAAAGGCTTATTGAGAATTAGAGAAATCTAGTTGAAGGTAATGTTGGTTGGTGCCTGATGCTCTATCTCTGGTCGAGCCCATCGGAGTCTCACTGTTGGTTTTCTTTTGCTCCAGCATTTCAGTAATTTCTTGCTGTCGAGTCCTCACCGTTGTTTCATCTCTGTGGTTGTTTGATTATTTGTGCTCACGGAGATGTTGCACTGATGAGTTAGGAGGCCTTCATGCGGACTGAACAAAGAGGCCTTCATGCGGACTGATCAAATTATTTGTCTAAATCGCGCCGGAAGTAAGGGCGACGTAAAATCCATTTTTGGATAGCCTATTGGCCATTTTGTTGGAAAGTAACTGTCTTTTGGCTTTCCGCTATTGATGTTTCCATTTGGGTCTGTTGTTTCATGTTTGTGTTTCTTTCCCTTTGGTGGCTCTGATGGGGGCTCTGGGTTAATTGTATTGATTCCTGATCATTGCCTCCACATTTATTTCAATCTAAAAGATTGATAAGTGGTGCGCGTCGTGCTCAACTGACATTGAACCTGTGATGCTATTCGTGGAGAAACTGTCCGCCAGCTGTGGTTACAGAGAAAGACCGGGACGGTTCAATTTATTTTATTTTTTTTCGGGGGGGGGGGGGGGTGGGGTGGTGCATTTATTTATTTACTTATTTTTTATTATGGAAACTTCCACTTAGGCTAAGACAGGGTGCTTGACTTGACCAGTTGTTCCTTCTCTTAGACTAAGTGGTATTGACTAGGAACTATGTGTTTATGTACGTGTTACTGTGATGTTTGTAAATATTGTATAGTATTGAATAATATAAAAGGATTCTAAGCTAATTAGAGTTTCCTCTGTGATTTGCCTCACAATTGGAGAAAGCTATAAATAGGAAAAACACGTCCGTTATCCCGGCAACATATATCTTTGGCAAACATATGGAATAGCATATATATTACGCTCCCCGTCCCCAGAACAACACACCTTGTTTTGGTCACATTTGAGACACCATATTCTGAAACGGAAGGCCAGGTGGTTTGTCTCCGGGTACTCCTGTAATTAGCGATTTTGTCCTTAGTTTTGCTAAAAGCAGAGATTCAGGACATTACTTGTTAGAATCAAGTCCCCACACCCCACACCCCTCTCCCCACCTCTACAACCTATGTTAGCAGTTCAAATAAGAAAAGCATCACAATTTGTCAGCAAAAAATCATCACATTAGGAAGTATGGAAACAAGGCGCATACCACGTGGATGTGTTATCCCATTGAAGTAAATAAAAACGCTGGTGTATTATTAATATAAACCACAAAAACAGTCATTACGAAAACACGCCTATATAAATACATTGTAAACTTTACCACCGAAAAAAATAAGAAACTTTTAGGATGAAAATTGATATTTTTCTTATTTCTGCTCAAAATATAGATTGTGGGTACTCGTAAGAACCGCCTCGATGAGATCGAGGCGGTTCTAACGAGTACCCACAATCTATATTCTAGAGCAGAAATAATAAAACAAGGTTTAACCCCGCAAATCCCAGTTTTACTATATAAAAGTAGGGTTCCGGGAGCGGGGTCAAAATTATATAGGCGTGTTTTCAAACTGTGCTCAGTACGATAACACAGCCGTGTGACTTTCTTTAAAATCTCCAAAATGGTTACATTTATGATGACAAAACAGAAGTGGAGGCAATGATCAGGAATCGATACAATCCACCCACAGCTCCCGTCAGAGACACCAAAGGGAAAGACACACAGACATCAAACAACAGACCCTAATGGAAACACCAAAAGGACAGTTACTTTCCCACAAAATGACTATCCAAAATAAAATAAAAAGTTGTTAGATTTTACTTATTTATACTCCAAACATAGGACGTGGGTGCTCGTTAGACCAGCATCACTGGAGCGGTTCTAACAAGTACCCACAGCCTATGTCTTGGGGGAGAAATAACAAACATATTGTATACCGCCGCAACCCCCTTTTTTCTCTGTTTGAAATGGTTTTTAAAGACGGAGGTGTTACCATGATGTGTAAGCATACCTTAACCCATCGCATTCGGTAAACCCCTGAAGGGGTAACTTTGCAAACAGTGCAGGCCCAGAATGCGGCGTCTAATCAGGGCCTGCACTATTTGCTAACATATTTTTTCATCAAAACAAGAAAAAAGAGTAAAACCAAAACAATAAAACTTCCACCCCTTATATAACAAATGGACTTATCCAACGTATAGCAATGGACGAGTCCTCTAGTATACAATTGGTTAACCTTGTTCTGGAGCGGATTCTTCCAACTGTGTACGCATCCCTCGTTGCCATTTTGGGTTTTATTATCCCCTCGCAACAACGTTGCGAATGGGGATATAGCATCGGTGCCGTGCGTCCGTGTGTTAGTGTGTGTGTCTGTGTTTCTGTGTGTGTGTGTCTATCCGGAACCTTGTGAGCAGGATAGAAGACACAGTATTCATCGTAGAAGCATCAAACCTTCCACAAATGTTCACCATGTACAGAGGATGAACCCTATTGAATTTCAAGGTCAGGGGTCAAAGGTCAAGGTCACAATGGACTTGACCCTGAAAACCTTGTGAGCAGGATAGAAGACACAGTATTCATCGTAGAAGCATCAAACCTTCCACAAATGTTCACCATGTACAGAGGATGAACCCTATTGACTTTCAAGGTCAGGGATCAAAGGTCAAGGTCACAATGGTCTAACATATTCAGATTGGATTTTCATGTTAATGAATGGTATGCAGTTGCGAGGGGATGCTACGCTTGCGTTGCCTTGTTCAAGTTCATATAGATTATCGCGAGATTATGAGCCGTCTTATCAGAATCTACACTCATCAAGAAAACACGCCTATACAATTCTGACCCCCTTCAATCCCACTTTTTAATCCCCCGCCCGAAGCGGAGCGGTGATTATAGGAATGTCCTCCCTCCGTCCGTCCGTCTGTCCGTCCGTCCGTCTGTCTGTCCGTAACACTTTCTTGTCCGCTCCATATCTCCCGAACCCGTTGATAGATTTTCATTATTCGTCTCAGTGAGCTGGTGTGCAGAACCCATAAATGAACCGTGTCGCTTCAAGGTCACGGTTGAAGGTCACGAGTTTGAAACTTGGAATATTGTGTCCGTTCCATATCTCATTTACCCTTGGAAGGATTTCCATTAAACTTTGGTCAAATATTCTTCTCCGTGAGCTGATGTGCAGAACCCATACATGAATCATGCTGACTCAAGGTCAAGGTCACATTTGAAGGTCAAGAATTTAAAAGTTTGATTTTTGTGTCCGTTCCATATCTCCTTCAAAGGGTTTTCATTAAACTTTGGTCAAATATCCCCCTCAGTTAGCTGATGTGCAGAACCCATAAATGAACCATGCCGACTCAATTCAAGGTCACATTTGAAGGTCACATGTTTAAAACTTTGAATTTTTGTCCGTTCCATACCTCCTGTACCTCTTATTAACCCCTCAACGGATTTTCATTGAACTTTAGTCAATTATCCCCCCTCAGTGAGCTTATGTGCAGAACCCATAAATGAACCATGCCGACTCAAGGTCAAGGTCACATTTGAAGGTCAAGAGTTTAAATCTTTGTATTTTAATATCCGTTCCATATCTCCTTTACCCCTAAAAGGATTTTAATTAAATTTTGGTCAATTATCTCCCTGAGTGAGCTAATGTGCAGAGCCCATAAATGAATGATGTCGACAACAGAGCAAGGTCACATTGCAAGGTCAGGAGTTTGAAACTTGGAATTCTGTGTCCGTTCCATATCTTCTTTACCCTTCGAAGGATTTTCATGAAACGTTGGTCAAATGTCCCCATCAGTGAGCTGATGTGCATAACACATAAATAAACCATGCCGACTCAAGGTCAAGGTCACAGATGAAGGTCACGAGTTTGAAATTTTGAATTTTATGTCCGTTCCAAATCTCCTTTACCCCTGGAAGAATTTTCATTAAAGTTTTGTGAAATATACTCCACAGTGAGCTGATGTGCAGAACCATAAATAAACCATGCCAACTCAAGGTCATGGTCACAGGTGAAGGTCACAAGGTTGAGCCTTGATACAAAGTGCGGCGGGGGATTTGGATGTCCTTCAGACTACTTGTATATAGTGAAACTGGGGTTTACAGGGGTAAACCTTATTTTTCTTATTTCTGCTCTAAAATATAGATTGAGGGTACTCGATAGAACCGCCTCGATGAGGCGGTTCTAACGTGTACTCCGTCAATATTTTGAGCAGAAATAAGAAAAAAATATCGTATTTTTTCATCATAAAAAAATCGTTTCTTGACGGTAAAATTTACAATGTAATTGTACAGGCGTGTTTTCGTAATGCGTTTTCAAAATGAGCTATCTGCTGTATGCATATGTACCTACATCGGTCTATAGGCTTAAAGGTTAAACGTGTGTGTCAAAGCATGCTATTTTAGCCTGGTAGGATCTCATGGTATATGTTATTAGGTCGATTGTTTATTAATCGACCCAAAGTAAATAAGTACAGAAGCTTCTTGCCTTCTCTTGCCCGTGTGGCTACCGCTAAAGGCTATTTATAATGTAGCCAGCGCTTTTCGTCTCCCTGTGACGTTAGAGAGCTGTTTAAAATGTTAAATCTGGACTGGGCTCGTGTAGTGAGACACTGGCATTAGTGTAGACCCAGGTCAGACGCCGCGGCGCCTGACCAAAATCTAAGCATATAATACAGGAATTTAAAAGGAAGGACAGTTACTTTCCCACAAAATGACAAACAAAGTAATATAAGCGAGACAAGCCGTAACAAAAATAAGCAGCGAAAGAAGAACTGCCTTGGACCTGTCAGTGAAACGAATTCCAGAGTGGGGGGTGGGGGTGCTTAAATAGATTTTACGTGACCACAATCCTCGCCCTGATTTCTGTCGCAATAATATTTTGTTCAGTCCGCATGAAGGCCTCCTAACTCATCAGTGCAACATCTCCGTGAACACAAAACTCAAAAGTCTAATTATCCGTTCAGGACTATTTTGTTTTATTTACAGTTTTGGCGGAAACCATATGGGACTGGTCTTATGCAAGATCCTCGACTGATATTGACGCAGTTTTAAGAAATGAGTTCAACTACACAGTAAAAGACGGCAACTTCGGTATAGGGAAAGCTGACTCCTTATGGATAGACTCCGCCCCTCATACAAGCCATAAGGTTTTAAAGGTGTTCTACAAACACGGAACGTGGGCTGGGCACAATTCAGCTGGGCAAAAGTGTCGACATGGAGAAAACTGTCAGCGTGGTGCACAATTCTACATTCAACCAAAGAATTTGGCCCATCGGAGACTCACGTCAGCAACGCTTGAGTATGAGGTCTTGTTTGAATCCGGTTTTCAGTGGGCAAAAGGAGGAAAATTACCTGGGCTCTGGGGCGGAACTAGATCTTGTTCAAGTGGGCAGCAAAGCGAGACATGTTTCTCGACAAGGTTGATGTGGAGAGAGCATGGTGCAGGTGAGGTGTACGGCTACATTACTCACAATCAAGACGTGTCCTGGTCCCAATTTTGTCACAAGTACACCACGAGATCTCTGTACCATCGTTGCGATTGTACCCATGACTATTACGGTATAAAGATCGGAGCTGGCAGTTTCCACTTCCGCACGAATCACTGGACCAAGGTAAAGCAAACCGTAAAGTTAAATTCACACCCGAACCAGCATGGCTCCATTGCTTTATGGATTGATGGCAAGTCAGAAATCTACATTAACGACATCATTATCCGCCACGACACGGGTATTTTCATTGACGGTATCTTCTTTTCGACATTCTATGGTGGATCGGGCAGCTCCTACAAATGCCCACACGATACGCACACCTACTATAGAAATTTCCGGCTTTCAACTGATAATCCTGTCCCCATCCACAGTGAGCTTGTTGGGTAGAATCTGATTTTGGGCATTTAACTAAAAGTGTACTGAATAGAAAATGTTGCTTTTTGTTTTGCAGAAAGCCAACTTAATTTTATGGGATTTTTTTATTATTATTGACAACTTAGACGCCGTTGGCGTCCGATCTGGACCTGTAATGTTGGCCAGTGCCCTGTTTTGGTAACACAATCACAATATATATTATGATTTTATTATTCAAGTAATTTCGTACTGGCCCAGTTACAGGTCCTAGGTCTGCTGTATTGGCCCGAGGCCGAAGCTGACTAGGGACCTGTACTTGGACCAACACGAAATTACTTGATTTATGACAATAGTATTAAATTGACACAATTTAAAAAAAAAATAAAAAATAAACATGATTATTGATGTTTGACCTCAGCCTAATATCACTTAACCGCTGGTTACTATAAGTTAGCCTGGTGTTAACTAGTAAGAAAATGTCACTCAGGAAAGGTCACAATCCAAAAACGCTGCCGCCTCAAGTCACCTATAGAAAGTGACACGGAGGCACACACAAATATTGATCCGCATGGAGGCTTTCTAGCTCAACAGTAAGTAATGATCAAATACATGGCAAAATGGTTATGTATAGATTAACATTATCATGAATCAGGGTTAAGGACTCAACAACAATCTGACGTCAGAGCAGAAGAAAACCACCAGTTAGATCACGGAGGGTCGAATCCAGGAAATATCCGGCTCCACCCTTCCCGAATTCAAAATACTTAGGGTAGGAAAGGTCATCAAAGAGTCCTGAGTCCTGAGTCCGGCCCAACGGATGATGTCATACGGATTATCTCGGATAAATACATGATAGTCAATTAATATGATACAGAAATACAACAGCGCCCAGTTGTTCAAAGCATTGTTAGCTTAACGGGCTCGTTAGTGGTCATATTGTTAAGTGTTCTAGCAAGTACAATATCTAAACTTTTGGTATTTTTGCTGAAAAAATGTGAGAAGCTTTTGCTACTCACATGTTTCAGCAAAAAAAAAGTATATTTGACATATTAAATTATCAATTGTTTAACGATTCGTTCACTAACAACGTCGTTAGTTTTCAACAACTGGCATCTGAACTTCAATGACTCAAACACCCATATTTCGTTTACCATTGCTGCTTCGAACTCGCTCTTTAGCTCCGAATAAATTCTCGCGATATCTCCAGATAAATAATGAGTAAGTATAATTTACCAAGAAATTTCTTATTCTATCATGAAAATGTATGGCGTATGTGCTCAGAATCGCCTCGAAAAGGCCTTTGTCTCTGTCACGATACGGCGATTCTAACGAGCATATAATATGTACCAATATCTTATAAACCCTGTTGGTTTGGCTTGAGATGTCATTTCATCTCAAAGTCGGGTAAAAGTCCCACAAAATTGGAAGCAACGTCTCCAAAATGACCTATACAGTGTTGACGGGGACGTTAAACGGCAGATCAAACAAACAAACAAATTAAACCAATATGTTATAGAGGAACGAAAAGAATTCATCTTAACAAGTCCGTGAAATGAACATCCCTCTAAAGTAGAAGTAAAACAAAGATCAGATTTCGATACAATTAACTTACTCCACCCATCAAAGACACCAAAGGAAAAGAAACACAAACATGAAGCGACCAGACCGTACCCCATTTTATATAGAGAAAACTGGGGTTTACAGGGGTATGTATTTGTTTCCTTATTTCTGCTCCAATACAAAGATTGTGGGTGCTCGTTAGAACTGCCTCGTATGTTTGTAGTTTAAATGAGAAACAAATCAAGGATTTTTCATCAGAAAAGTAGTTTTCTGTTTGTTTGATTTGTGTCAATGGCGTTTCAGACCCTGACTGCAAGAACTGACATCTATAAAGAATCGTTCTTCCCCGAACAATTACTTCCCGATTCGATTATTTCGACAGCTGAAGGTGCTGAGGATTGTGTAGCGAAGTTTACCTCTTTGGTTAGAGCTGGGGACTAACTTGCAATATCACAGGTCCTGGTGTATGAATGTAATTTGACCTATTACCAGTAACAATTCTATTCCGATTCTGATTTGGTATTTAACGTTCCTGTCAACACTGTATAGGTCACTTCCAATTTTGTGGGACTTTTACCCGACACACAATACAATATCTTCATTTTTCATCCCTTCATTTTGGGATATTCACAACATATTCTAAAAACAAATGCGCTATGGCACTGCAATACCGGCATTGAGATGAAATGGCATCTCAAGCCCTGTCGCCCAGTAAAACCAATAGGGTTTATAAGAATGGACGATCTGACTTACGCATTGAGATAAAACGACATCTTAAGGGTTTAAAGGACAATCCTACTCGCTAAGCGGATTGCTCAGTCGGTTTCAACTCTGGCCGTAAGCACTGTTTCTGCAAACATGAGTACATGTAGCGAGCATTGATTTATTACATAAGACGCCCCGTTTATCTTTTCTTCTACTTAGCAGCTCTGTCAGAACACAGTCTCGCCTGTCAGCATATACTCTGTCAAAAGGTTCCTATACATACAATGGCTTGTGTCGCTTATATTATTTTGTTTCGGATAGCCAATTGGCCATTCTGTGGGAAAGTAACTGTCATTTTGGCTTTCCGCTATTGATGTTTCCATTAGGGTCTGTTGTTTAATGTTTGTGTTTCTTTGTGTAACCTTTTATTAGATACCCTGTGTGTCTAGTCACAAAAAAGTTCGACCTTTTTCAAACAAAGATTGTGAGTGCTCGTAAAAACTGACACATTGAGCGTTAAAACCGTCTCTATAAAACCGTGTTTTGGAGCGAAAAATAAAGAAAATAATGTCTACCCGTGTAACCTCAAATCGTATCTATATAAAGTAGGATTTACTAGTGGTTCGTCTGTCATTTCTCACAATGACAAATGTTAATCACATGCGAGAAATGCTAATGTTTGTGTGTTCTAAGATGGCTGAGGAGAACTATTCTAACTCTGAACTGTATGTTGGAAGAAAACAGCTCTGGCTGGCATTGCGCTGTGCGCGTTTCTGTTCGGCTGGAAACTGAGAAGTTTTGCATAATTATCAGACGTGTTGTAATCAAATCAGTGTATGGGTGGTGTGGAGTGGGCTAATGTGGGCGTGTGTGTTTGTCAGATATGCCAATATCCTGGTACCCTACGATGTCTGTACGCTTTTGGCTCTGTTTTGCAATTTGATACGCCTGATTTACCTCACAGTTATATGTTTCTGACAAAACTACTGATTGCGTTTGCTGTAAGTGACCGAGCAAGTCACGTTTAGAGTCTGAGTAGTCAGACATGATTGTTTAGACATCAAAATCTTCACAACTTCATATCTTTTACTGTGCTCTGGGCGAAACTAATTCCCTTTTCCGTTTTATCATCATAGGCCTATTAGCGTAATCGAAAGCAACTCGTAGTTAGTCAAAATTCAAATCAGCAACCACTTCTACACAAACTGATTGGAATGTTCGTTTGTTCATGCGTCACCCTATGGATAACCTAACATTAGTATGTATACTCGACTAGCGAGTACAATCCCTAACTGTGCACACTGATGTGTGCCTTCGTTTGCCGCAGGTATATCTTTATGTACTTTGTTTAGAGTTGATCCTACAACAGACATGATTGTTGTTGAAACAGTCCACTTTAATAAATGCAATAGTGGAGAGAACAAAAAACAGGTTTCAAAGTGCGTTTGGAATGTTACACCTTTCCAAAGATGGAACACTGGCAAACTGTACAGACCCCGATCAGACGCTGCAAAACGAGCGCACTTTAAGGGCTTTAACGTAACCGTCTAATATGTATCTTTTGGAAGCAAAGACGTGTACAAAGGTTACTCTGACAGACGAGCTAGTTTCGGCCAATAACGCCTCATAGGTGATTCTCAAGTATTTTCAAAATTCAACAACTGACTCATTGATCCAAAAGGACTATACTAGAGTTTAGATATTTAGTATGTACATGTAGCAACGTCAAGTGGCCACCTACATAAAACCTGCCAATTGTGCCCCTGGGATCCAAATTGGCCACAACCCAGGGCTCTTTAGCTCCGATAGACTACAATTGGAAAAACTTCAAAAATCTTCTTCTCTGAAACCACAGGGCCCAGAGCCTAAATATATAGTATGTAGTAACGTCAAGTGGCCACCTACATAAATCCTGCCAACCATGCCCCCGGGGTCAAAATTGGTGACGTCCATGGGCCCATTAGCTTCCATCGACTTATATTGGAAAAAAAAACTTCAAAAATCTTCTCCTCTGAAACCATTAGTCCCAGAGCTTAGATATTTAGTATGTAGCAACATGAAATGGTAATCTTAAGAAACCCTGCCGACAATGCCCCTGGAGCCAAAATTGGCCACGCCCATGGGCCCATTAGCTACCATAGACTTAAAATGGAAAAAAATCAACTTAAAATGAAAAAAAAAATCCAAAAAGCTTCTGAAACCATAAGGCCAGGAGTTTAGGTATTTAGCATGTAGCAATGTTGAGTGGTCGCCTACATGAATTCTGGGCCCATGAGGTCCAAATTGGCCAAATCCTGTGGCTCCTTAACTCCAATAAACGTATAATGAAAAATAAAACTTTCTTCTCTGAAACCATGAAGTACAGACCTTAGATATTAAGTATATAGCAACATAAAATGGTCGCCTACATAAATCCCGCCAACCATGCCCTTTGGGTCAAAATTGGCCACGCCCCAGGGCTCATTAGCTCCTATTGATTGATACTGGAAAAAAACTTCAAAAATCTTCTTCTCCGAAGCCATAAGGCCCAGAGCTTAGATATTTAGTATGTAGCAATATAATGATTTTCTGGTACACAGGTGAGCGATTTAGGACCATTGGGCCCTCTTGTCTTTTTGCCCATACTTCATTTCTCCGAAAATTGCAGATTTCTACGGAACACTGGAAGAGATAAGAAGTATTCAGTGACACCAATCTTTGGGTTCCAGGGATGCGCCGGAACCATTCCCACCCCTTCACTTCATAACAGGCCTAAAGGCCCAAAACCCTTTCAGTTCCCCATCTCTAATCGTATATAGTCTTGTTTCTTATAATAAGACACATTAAGTCAAGTTCTAAAGCGTCCTCCAGGTTGCGTCGTGGGGAGGGTGTTGGGCGCTCAGCCCCTCCACTTCATAAAAGGCCAAATATCTCCGAAACTGTTCAGATCCCCGATCCTAATATATACAAGACGCATTCAGTGACACTAACCTATGGATCCCCGTTAAGCGCCGGAGCCATGCGCCACCCCAATGCATAAAAGGCCTTATATCTCGGAAACCGTTCAGATGCCCACCCCTAAAAACAAATAGTCTTGTTACTTATGATAAGACACATTCAGTCGACTGTTTCAAAATAGCCCCTAGGTGCGTCGGGAGCCTTGGCCACCCACATCATAAAAGGCCTAATAACTCAGAAACCGTTCGGAGCCCCACCTCTCAAACATATATTCTTGTTTGGGGCCTTGCACCACCCCCTCTTCTCTATAAAGGCCTTATATCCCAGAAACCGTTCATATCCCTACACCATAACCATATTTATTTAAATCAATGCATATCTGAAACAAACAAAAGTGATATTTTCACACTGTAAAAATATAAATGATATTTTCACAGTGTGAAAAATAACAAGACCATGTTATTTTTACAGTACCAGCCCGGACTACCAAAATTCTTATGTTATCTAAAAAATAATTCTGTAAAATACCTTGAAATAGCATTCTTTGAACTGTAAAAATGCTGTATTAAAAATGGCGAGCTGTTTATGGTTTGCAACTGACAGTTGTGACGTCATAGCCAAGTCAAAAATTGTGACGTAAGATCCAATTGATCAATTCTATCTATCTATCTTCTGATACTGCGTCGGTCACATTTGACCATTACCGCAGGTGTATATTACATATACTCCAGGTTTTGCAGGATGAAAGCCTACACAGTAATCATGTAATTACGGTAGGGATATTGAACCTGCACAGGGGATGGTTCTCCCTGCACAGGGGGCCTCCAGTTAACGTCCCGATCCGAAGGACGGTGCATTTTATGACATTCATCCCTGCAAATGATGCCAATGGAGCGTGTTCGGACACCGAAATTATATCGCCGCTGCCGGGGATCGAACCCGGCACCTCTAGCATCAGAGGCAAGTGCACTAACCACTGAGCTATCACGCTCCATATTATCACGCTCCAATTACAGTTTGTGTCCTAAATTATTATTAAATAAAAAGAAAATTTACTTTTTTTCGATAAATATCAAAAATATTTCATCTCGTGTGTTGAAAACATCAGAATTTTTAACACACTCAATGAAATATTTTTGGTATTCATCTAAAAAAATAAATATCCTCTAAATATTCGTTTTTCTTATGATACGACGCATTCCGTCACTGCAACCTGGACGTCCCCACTGGACTTGATCACGGGATGAAAACGACATTTAGATATAGCGATAATACATCCCACACAACGCCATACGAGGTGGAATAAATATTCATTACCTGGAGCTTTTGAAAGCATTGCCAAGGGCTGAAGAATGAGTTCGAGGCTATTGAGCGCTTTTTTGAGTCATTCATAAGTAGACATAGAATATAAAACTTGAAATGTCTCGAACAAAAAACAAGGGCAACTCAAGCAGGCTAATTGACACTAAGGCATACAAAAAAACATCAGGCATCGTGTGCATCGCCAGCATAAAATGATAAGTCAAAGGAGCCATTATCCTGCTGAACACAACCCCCACATTTGCAAATTGTTTAGATCATGAATACATTATATCATGTGCGCTCCCGCCAATCGGGACTTATAGAAACAGATTTCGCTGCATGGTGCTTCCAGGTAGAGTTGAAACTGACCACACATGAGAACTAATATACCGCTTAGAACGTCTAAGCATAGACAGGCAAAATGATGCAAGCCGGACCGTCTGTGCATAAAAACCCTATTGGTTTCATTGGGCGGCAGCGCTTGAGATATCATTTCCGCTCAATTTCGGGTAAACGTCTCATAAATTGGAAGCAACTTCTCCAAAATAACCTAAATAGTGTGGATAGTCAGAGATGGGTGTGGCTTAACTAATCCATTCAGCGGGTCAGGGGTTAAGACATTAAATGGGAACGACTGCCTTTTTATGGTCAGCTGTAACTATTAAAACGTTATTAATCAAGTAATTTCGTATTGGCCCAGTTACAGGTTCGAGGTCTGCTGTATTGGCCGAAGGCCGAAGGCCGAGGGAAATACAGCTGACCGAGGATATACGAAATTTCTTGAATAATTTTATTGATTGACACCATGAAAAAACATGTTTATTGATTTTTGACCTCAGTGTTTATACGGATGACGTCCGATCAATTAATAATGTGTAGTATTGATCCCGGAGTCAACCGTTGCTCCCGTGTAATGCATGGACAAGGTGATAAAAAAAATATGTATCATTGCAATTTTGCTGAAAAAAAATATGAGTAGTTTTTGCATATTTTGCAAAAAGCTACTCACATTTTGTCAGTAAAAATAAGTCGTTGATAGATAATACACTTGCTATTTGCTAGAGGAGTTAAGGTTTTGACCACTAACGATCTCGTCTAGCTAACAAGGCTTGAATACTCAAAAACAATATGACGTCAGAGTAGAAGTATCACAGACTTTACCTGATGTAATTATGACGCAACATGAGTACGATGCTGATGATCATTGGCTGATAGAAGAAAATTGCTGTCAACGATTTTGGCAGTGTCAACAGAATCCTGTTTGTGAGGGAAAATTGTAAAGGGTATGTCACTTTGAAATTTTGTTTGTTTGAATTGAGGTGTTAAGTCCCCGTCAACACTATTTAGGTTATTTCGGAGACATTGCTTCCAATTTTGTGGAACTTTTACCCGATATTGAGCGGAAATGACATTTCAAGCCCTAACAATCAATAGGGTTTATATGCAGGGACTCGCACCACTTTGCCTTGGCAGGGTTTAGACCACCAGTACACATGGAAAGAATGAGACCCAATCTATTTTTCCATGTCCCGATGGGCGGGAGCCACGCAGTTTTTCAAGGCCGTTTGAGAACAAACACTCAGCAACATTTTTGTTTATTGAAGAGAAAGTTGGAGAATAGATGACTTTTGACGCGGTCCCCCCACCAACCCACACCCGGCCGCCCATCGGGGCTCAGTGGAGAAATAGATTGGACTGAATGGTGCTTCCACATAGAGCTGAAACTGACTACACAAACGTACTGGTAAACCGCTTAGAAGGACTAAGCCTGCACAGGCAAAGTGCTGTGAGTCGGACCGCCCAGTGCATATAAGCCTTTTGGTTTCATTGGGCGGCAGGGCTTGAGATGTCATTTCATCTCAATGTAGGGTAACAGTCCCACAAAATGGGAAGCAAAATGACCTAAATAGTATTGACTGGGACGTTAAACCTCAGTCCAAACAAACAAAGACTTCTAACGCGGATCAAATATCAAGGAACTTTTAAAATAATCCGTACAGCAATAAATACGAGGACCTCGTATGATAAAGCACTCAATTCTCCTTGCACAGGGTCTGAATGAATGGGATGTATCATAAGAAAAACAGTTGTGTCATTTCCCAAAACAAAAGGTCAGAAACACCGGTGCACACGTGCAGTCCGACCAACATCGTTGTGTTCGCTGCTTAGATGGAACAATATCTCTTGTCCCTATACCAAACATTACGAAAATACGCTCATTCACGTACATTTAGAATTTTGCCACCAAAAATGAAATTTATCCGGCGATAAATACCGATATTTTTTTTTCAAGTTTCTGCTCTAAACATAGATTCCGGGTACACGTTAGAACCGCTTTGCATCTAATGAGTACCTCAATGTTTTGGGTCAGAAATAAGAAAAACCTGTATATCTCCGTAAACCCCAGTATTAAAATATATTGTCTTGGTATAACTGTTGTCATCAGGGCGGTAGGGTTTGAGGAGAACAAAATTATATAGGCGTGTTTTCGTGAATCTTGCTAGTCTAATTAACTGTGCAGGGTCGTTCGCACCACGTTAACAAGTCTGTGATGAACACCCCATGTTACCCCACTTGATATTGAAAAAGCTAGGGTTCACACGCGCAAAAAGTTTCTTATTTCTGCTCAAAGGCATAGGTTGTTGGTGCTCGTTAGAATCGCCTCCGTGAGGTTGTTCTAATGCGCACCAACAACCTATGTATGGAGTATAAATAGGACAGATATCGCTTATTTTCATCAGCAAAATATCCCCTTTGGATATAGGATAAAATACACACGGATGCGTTGTCGTAATATTGTCTTACTTTGTTACTAACACCGAGGACAGGTTTCTATGCTAACACCGAGGAGAGGTACCTCTGCTAACACCGAGGACAGGTTTCTCCTGACGGTGCCCAAAAAGGTACAGGCGAACAGGAAGATCTCTAGACTGTTCAAACGTAAACACTATACAATAAACAATAATATACTCGCATTCGCCCATAAACATGCGCACAAGTACAGTATTCCAAGGCAGTTTCAAACGCTAGCTCAGCCCTGACACTCGTTTTTTCGACTACTATACTATCTTTGATAGCCGTTCGGCCATTTTGTGACATATAAACTGTCCTTTTGACATTCTACTTGACATTACGAAAAAACGCCGAACTTTTTTTAATATGAAAATTTGTGCTATTTTTCTTATTTCTGTTCCAAATATAGAGTGTTGGTACACGTTAGCACCGTCTCGATGATATATTTGACCTTCAATGGTTTTAATATATTTTCTTGCACACCAGATAAGGAAATCCGTGGTTTTAGCCTTGGTTAGAAATTATGATTTTACCCCGGTGTTCTTATCCATGAAAACTACATTAAAATCTGTGCGTGAAAACCAGAAGGTTAAAGAAAGTAAAATGAAAAGTTTCGGTGGTGTTGTGCAAAAAAAATCTAATATGGGTTTTCTGTTGTGGATGGGCGTTTCCAAACCTCTGGATAACCGTGCTGAGCTAAACCTCGGTGTAGCCCCGGTTCCGCTCTGCGCGATCTTCCCTCGGGTTAGACTATAAGAATCTTATAATGGTGTGAGGGGTGGATGGAAAAATCCGTCCCGAGGGACACTGTCCGGCATCACGAGGCTTGCCGAATGATGCCGGACAGTGATCCCGAGTGACGGATTTTCTATCCACCCCTCACACCTATATAGGATTCTTTTTCTTGCATACCTTCTATTTCTTAGCGCGGGTTCTTAATGCTGCAGTCACTTCGGTTACCGACGTCCACCATATTGTGATGAGACTGCAGGAATGTTTAGTGACGTCACGTAACGTGCTGTGACGTCAATCTTAACGACAGCGCATACGAGGTCGTAATCAACCAGTGCATTTACGCGATTATATTCGATTTTGGGGCGGAACACCAGAGTCAGAACATAAATTTCTATCCCAGGGTAGAATCACGGATTTCCTTGTCTGGTTTGCAAGAAACGCCCATCTTCAACAAAACCCCAATATCAGATTCTAAGTTTGTTTTAGATATCATAATGCCACATAACGATACCAGACCCGTACGTGTGGTAAAGTGCATACTTTCATATCTCCAAAATGATTACAGTGCGTTTGTGTGTTTTAGCTTAACGTCAGCCCATACGGAGACTGGACCTCGGTTGAAAGATTCGTCCAAAAGTCTGGATAAGCAGGGATTCGAACTCACGACCCCTGGTTTAAGAGGCGAGTAGCTTAACCACTTCATCCCGGAGGCTCTACCCGTACGTGTAGTATAGTGCATTCTTTCATATCTCCAAAATGGTTAGTTTTCTAATGAAAATTTGTGATATATTCTTATTTCTGATCCAAGACATACAATGTAGGTTGTGGGTACCTCAATTATTTATCTTATTTCTGCTCCTATGTCTTTGAGCAGAAATTAAAACATTATGTATACCCCTGTAAAATTCATGGTTTTGGTGGTATTGACTCTTATCATGCTGTTCAGGACAACCCATATCTTTGGAAACAGTGTAGATCCAGATCAGATGGCTTCTGAAGAAGCCATCTGATCAGGATCTACACTGTTTGACATTCAGTTTATGAATTTGTAGGAATAAATTACATGAAGTAATCTGGCTGGTTCAAAGTCAGAGATGGGTATGGCTTAAATGAATATTCAGCAAGAGAAGGGTTAATCACAATGCCACATCACGATAACACACCCGTATACGTCTACACTGTTTGCCAAGCCCAACCTATAATTCCAAGATAACCCTCTTACGCAACACTCTGACCTCACTGCGGCTATATTCCGACAAGTCAGAGATGGTCACGTGGATTTCGGCTCCCGCCCATAGGGGCTTGAAGACATATATGGGCTTCATGATGCTTCCACGCAGAGATGAAACCGACCCTCACACGAGTACTGGTAAACCGCTTAGAGGATATAAGCCTGCCCAGGTAAAGCGGCGCGAATTGGCCCGACCATGCTTATAAACCCTAGTTTCATTGTGCGACAGGGCTTGAGATGTCATTCATCTCAATATCGGGTAAAGGTCCCACAAAATTGGAAGCAACGTCTCCAAAATGACCTTTACAGTGTTGACGGGGACGTTAAACCTCAAATTAAACAAATCACGTGGATTTAAGCACTGAAGAGCTGTTCTGCTTATAGCAACTTTTACTTGATTGACAATCGACCCGAATAAAAGCCTTGTTATTTGTTCCACTCTGAGGTCAGAGTTTTGCGTACATGTAAGAGCGTTATCTGTAAACTCTGGGCTGGAATCATGTCTTGGGTTTGGGCAAACAGTGTAGACCCAGATCAGACGCCGCAGAACGCGGCGTCCGATCTGGTTGAACGTTCTCCACTGTTTGCATTATGTACTTAAGGATATACCGAAACAGTTTAAGCCCCCCGTTCATGACCGTTTTTCGAGCCCCTGCACTCAGAGACAATCGTCCAGTCAGTGCTGTCAGTGCTTTGATTTATTTATAGCCACTAACCGATCTCTAAAAAACATTGGAGTGTGTGTGAATTCGGGTTTAACGTCGCTTTCAACAATTTTGCAGTCATATCACGATGGTGTCTGGTTGCGACAGGGAGCTCAATGCTCACTTTTTTAGTGCTGCCTCACTGAAGTATCATGTCCCAGACACATTACATGATACCACACCCACTCACATTATCCTGACACTGGGTCGACCAGTCCTAGTTCTACCCCGTAAATCTGAGTGCCAAGCGAGGAGCAGCTAGTACCATTGTTAACGACTTTGGTATGTCGCGGCCCAGGATCGAACCCGTGACCTCCCGTTCACCTGAGCGGACACTCTACCAACTGAGCTATCAGGGCCGGTCAACAAACATTGAAATAGAAAGGACTAATTTGAAACCGTATATTGAACATTCGGTTTATGGAATACTGTCATCATTCCAAACATACACAGACGTACCGTCATCTGTTTCAAACACTGAATTTTAATTTTGAAACAATTCCACATTGAAATATCAGGACTGAACTAACTGAAATATATATATATATATATATATATATATATATATATCCATACCTCATTTCGATAAAAGAAATGAAGAATATATCATTTATATATATATATCCATACCTCATTTCGATAAAAGAAATGAAGAATATATCATTTAAATGACAGGTGAGACAAATCATGAATACCAGTATTTGGAGCCAACAGTATAGAACCTGAGCAGCCGCTGAGCAGATGCCGCCTGATCTGGGCATAAACTGTTTGCGCCCAGCAACACGCAACACTCTGACCTACATGTACATCGATAAAATTAGCGGGACGATTTTCTATTAATAATCATAACATTGTTTTCCCCAAATCAGTGATAGCCACGTGGACAACAGCACTATTTCAGATTCTGTCATTTAGTAACTTTTGGTCGATTGTAATTGTAAAACAATCGACCCCAAAAGCCGCCGTACATATAACAATGAGCAAAAACGGAAATAGCGCTTATTTTGTAAACTCAAATTTCGCTATGTATAAAGCGGAATATACAAGGGTATTATTTGTTTGGACACGTTAAGATACATTTAATTATTTGCATGCCAAAAGTCAGTTTTGTGGGAATGACAAGCAATGTCTTGCTTATTTATTCCCATGTCCATTATGTCTGCTGTCTGCCAATTTCAATTGCAAATGATGCACTGATTATAGTTACAGCATGACTTACATAATAGTTGTAAAAGCAGCTAATTACATGGCAAACACTGCGTAATGTTACGTAGGCTGATTCCATGAGCTTCTATTGACATTTTGTTGGTTTAAAGCAAACTCTAATAGAATTAATTAGGCTAACATTATGTCTGAATACCCTGGCTAAACACATTTATGACAATAGAACTTTAACTTAACACTTTTTGACTGGTCCATTCGCAGATCTAGGGTCTTCTGCTTTGTTTTATTTGTAAAAGGTTTTTGCATATTTCTTAAAAAAAAGTGTAGATCCCGATCGGACACCTAGTTATTCGGCGTCTGATTGGGTCTACACTTTATGCCAATGTCCCATTTTGGGACGCCAGGCGTATACGGCTTAAGTAAGCCGCTTATATAACCAGCATTCATGTCGTTGCAAATGGTTGTCGAGAATATCAATTATCTTGCCATGCTTTCAGTCAAAGCACTGACGGCCCGCCCATCGGGCTTGAAGAAATAGTTGGGCTGCATGATGCTTCCACGCAGAGCAGACACCGACCGTACACGAGTACTGGTAAACCGCTTAGAGGATCTAAGCCTGCCCAGGCAAAGCGGTGCTATTGGTTTCATTGGGCTTGGGCGACAGGGCTTGAGATATCATTTCGTCTCATTGTCGGGTAGATGTCCGAAAAATTAAAAGCAACGACTCCAAAATGACTTATACAGTGTTGACTGGGCCGTTAAACCTCAAATCAAACAAACAATCAAAGCACTGACAGCACTGGTGGGTCGATTGATTCTGTGTTTAGGCTAGAAAAAATAGTCATGAAATGCTTGAACTGTAAAGTTTCACCCTTTAATTCCTGTTGTTTCTGCAAATAGTGTAGACTCTGATCAGACGCAGCATTCTGTTCTGGGTCTACACAGTTTGTGAGACATACACTCAAGTATGGTGTTTGTAAATGACCCAGTATTGGGGCGGATATGAATAATTGCATTTGTACATGTGCTCATCATTATATGTACCACATCCAATCCTTTGTTGCATATATGTTTGAGTTGAGGTTTTACGTCCCGCCAACACTATTTAGGTCATTTTGGAGACGTTGCTTCCATTTGTGTGGGACTTTTACCCAACACTGAGATGAAATGACATATCAAGCCCTACCGCCCATAGAAACCGCTAGGGTTTAAGGAGCAGTCCGACTCGCATCACTTTTCCTGGGCAGGCTTAGACCTAAGCGGTTTACCAGTATTCAAGTTCGGTCGGTTTCAGCTCTGCGTGGATGCATATATGTATGTACTATGAACGTACATGTATGTTTATATGTTGTCAAGAAATTGTTAATAAATAAAGAAAAATGACCCAGTACACCAGACCTGTGCAAATTTTACAGATAACTAGCGCTTCAACACAACGCTCTGACGTCACAGAGAGGACACAACGCTCTGACGTCACTGAGAGAACAATTGCACTACAAAGGGAAGACCAGCGCTACTATAAATAGCCGGTATGTGGATTTTGTACATGGTCAGCGATAGTCAAGTGGACAAGAGTAGGGCTGGCTAATAGGAGCTGAAAAGATAATCGATTATCACTCCTGACATTGTGGTCGACAATCGATTAGTAATCACCGAAGATTTGGTCAAAATTTCACCTGTCTGGCTTTCTGTCTGAGCATGACTCATACCATATGCTGTACTTTACCATATGTATTTGAACAGACAGACCTGAGCAAACAGTGTAGACCCAGAAGAGACGCCGCAGAACGCGGCGTCTCGTCTGGGTCTGCACTGTTTGCCACTCGTACAGCTATTTTAGGCACAACTTTGGGTAGTAAAATGTACTTATCGAATAATCGATTGCATGCAAATCAGTAATGATAATCGTTGTTGTGGAATTTATCGATTGAATAATCGATTAATCGATTAATCGTGCCCGCCTTAGACAAGAGTATGCGGGAAGCACCTGGAGTCATTAGCTATTACAATAACTCACCCATCGACAAAGTGCATTTTTCCACATCTCAAAAATTGCTATTTTTCTGATGAAAATACTTGATTTGTTTCTTAGTTACACTGCAAACATACGTTGTGAGTTCTCGTAAGAACCGCCTCATCGAGGCGGTTATAACGAGTACCCACAATCTATGTTTTGGAGAATGTGTGCCCCAACCCCCCCCCCCCCCCCCCCCCACTCCCGTAAATCCCAGTTTTTGTCCATATAAATTTGAGTCGTTGGAGGGGGGTTATTTATTAATCGACCCAACATTGAACAGTCCAATATTGTCATACAAAGCCGAACAAAGCGAAATTATGTCTTTGAACATGGAAGCCTTTGTGGTGTAGTGGTTACGCTATTCGCCTTGTAAACCAGGGATCGCGGGATCGATCACGGGGTTCTCCAGACTTTCGGATGAGTCTTTAAACCGAGGTCCCGTCTCCGTATGACTTAAGCTGTTGGTGGGACTTAAAACTCAAACACTCACTCACTCATGTCTTTGAACATTGGCGAACACCAAACACTCATACCGCGCAGTCTGGTCACAGTCTACGATTCGCGCTATACGTTTGTCCGTTGACCCAAACCTGTCTAATTTGAGAAGAGACACACGCATTTTGTTTCATTGGGTGCGCAGGGTGATTTGAGGCTACACTTAGCGCATGTGTTTGAAGATAAACTGTCTGGTGATCCTATCATCACAATGTCGGGTTAAAGTCCCACAAAATTGGAAGCATCGTCTCCAATATAACCTATGCTGAGTTCGAGGGGACGTAAATTCTCAAATCAAACAAAACAAGTGTCCGTTTATATTCTTAGTCCTATAAAACCGTGCAAAACAGTACAAACCCCGAACAGACATCGCATAATTAAATAAAGACACGCACAAATAATACACCATGTTCGATGTGCGCTCGGTTTAGAAGAGCATTCACTACGAAGGTGATTTCGTGTGGTAGTGCATCGATTATTTTTTATCATCTGTCATTTCAGAGCATAACAATTTAACTTTTTAATTAAAATAGGTCAGAAGGATAATCATTGCTTGCCGCATTTCGAAAATTGCAAAATGAATGCAAATTGATTTCCAAAGCATTTAAGTGAGTGACATTTAAGCTTAGTCCATTTGTGTTCGACATTGTCAAAGTGTGTAGACCCAGACCGCCACGCAGTCGGGTCCGATCGATCTTGGCCTACAGTGTTTACTTAAAGTATATTTGGATTGTCCTCGAGTGACTATATCTCGAGATAATATCTCGAGCGCCCTACATAATATTTTTCAAAATATTATATATGTCCTAAATATACCACCGTATGTTGTTATATTGATACATAACTTATAAACTTGTGTGTGCGTGTGTGTGTGTGTGTGTGTGTGTGTGTGTGTGTAAATTAGGGTTTAACGTCGCTTTTAACAATTTTTAAGTCATATCACGACGGTATCTGGTTGCGACAGGGAGCTCAATGCTCACTTTTATAGTGCTGCCTCACTGAAGTATCATATCCCAGACACATTACATGATAACACATCCAGTCACATTATCCTGACACTGGGTCGACCAGTCCTAGCTCTACCCCGTAAATCTGAGTGCCAAGCATGGAGCAGCTAGTACCATTTTTAACTAATTCGGTATGTCGCGGCCCGGGATCGAACCCGTGACCTCCCGTTCCCAGGAGCGGACACTCTACCAACTGAGCTATCGGGGCCGGTCTTATAAACTTGTAATTTTACGAGAAGCAAAACATACCTGACAACCGAACGACTCCAAATCTATGCAGTGGACGATTCCATTGTCGTGTATGGGTTACAGAAATACCCTTTTCATCCCGTTTTTGACATTTCTATTGAAGCCCTGGGAGGACTTCCCATTTAAGGCCTGAAAAAATGGCCGTGTTTCCGCTAACATGCCGAAAAAAATTAGGGACGGTAGGTCGAATAATCTTTTTTTTTTCCAAATTTTTAATTGATGGGAACAGAGCAAAAATCTTTAAAATGGCTTAATTCCAGCCATATTACCAGAAAACATTCAAATAATGAGGTTTAGAGCATCACAAAAGCAAAACTACAGGCTTTTAAGTACTAATTTTGCTTTTTAGACAGTGTTATGATATTTTATCAAAAGTGCTAGAAAATATTTAGGTCGGTAGGTAAGAAACTTTGTTTAATTTTTTCTGGATGGCCATAAAAATTGCTGGGTCGGCACAAAAATCAGGGTCGGTCGGTTTGGCGGAAACACGGCTATTTTTACGGCCTAACCACTTTGCAGTTCTTGGTTCTTTTTCTGACTTCAAACTGCTGACAACTAGTTCTAGTCATTTTTGGTGTTATTGATTCCACTGAGGCAATTTGAAAAAAAAATTGAGGGTCACTGATGAAGCCTTATTAGCTGACACCAGCTAGTCTGGCGTTTACGCCATGGATTTAACTTCTGTGATGTAGTCCATGCGTCTAAAGGATTAGTTTTATAAAACAATTAACCTTTCTCTTGATGAATATAAAGATAAGCCACACCCATTTCTGACTTTGAACCAATGAAATTACTTGATGTATTTTATTGCTACAAATTCATAAACGGAATGCCAAAAAATGTACATCCTGATCAGATGGCTTCTTCAGAAGCCATCTGATCTAGCTCTACATAGTTTGCAAAGATAGGGGTTGTCGTGAACAGCATGATAAGGGTTAACTTTACCGCGGCATTTGATAAGGGAATGCATCGCGGCCATAAATAGTCTTCATGTACACTCCATATTTCTCAGTTCTGTGGTGTATTGCTTGCTTCCAAAGGATAACCCTTTCTGGAACATATTCCCTGTCCTCCATCACAGTGCGGGTTATATTTTCTAGTCATTTGGCGTCATTGAATCCACTTCGGCATTTTGAAAACATTTGAGGATCACTTATGAGGCCGAAACTGTCTAGAGTCGTCCAGAAAAAAATTAGTTCCGTATTGCCATACTCGCTTCCGAAGGATTATATTTTTAATAAAACCTCTAACGTACAAGTTATGACTTATAATTTCCAACTAAATTTCATCATAGTGCTGGTTATATTTTCTAGTCTTTTTGGAACATTGATGTCACTGCGGAATTAAAAAATATTTAGGGTCACTGATGAGGCCTAAATGGCCGAAACTAGCTAGTCTTGCCCCGAAAGAACTTGTACTAGCTTCAGTTTTCACCTTTGAATACGAAAACACGCCTACACAAACACAATGTACACTTATCCGCCGAAAAACGAACATTTTAAGATGAAAAATTGTGACATTTTTCTTATTTCTGCTCAAAATATAGATTGTTGGTACTTGTTAGAACCGCCTCATCGAGGAACAGGGAACAGGCCAACCTAAACCCTATTTTATATAGAGGATAGTGGGGTTACGGGGGAATAATTATTTTTCTTATTTCTGCTCCAAACCATAGGTTGTGGGTACTCGTTAGAACCCCATCAATGAGGCGGTTTAAACGAGCACCACAATCTATGTTTGCAGTATAAATAAGAAAACTATCAAGACTTTTCATACGAAAAGTAGCAATTTTAGAGATTTGAAAATTGCACTTTGTCCCACGGGTGTGTTATCGTAATGTACTTGCTAAGTACAGGTGATTTTTAATAATGTTTGCCGTTTGGGGTTCTAATGCAGGCTTACTAAAAACAGTTTTCTTGATTAATGGAGGTGGCTACATATGACATGTTCCCTGTTTTTTTTTGTGTTTGTTTTTTTTAAGTACAGCCATGTTCAGAAAAAGAATATGGGTAGTATATAGAGTGGGGGTTTTGGGACAAAAAAAATCATCCCCGCACTCGCAATACTGTGGAGGCCCACCCACCCCCGGGCTGGCCCCACCCACCGAGAGGGATGCAATAGAATAAAATATTTGTTTGCACTCTGGCTGCCATATCGCATGTGCAGTACACTCTGCTGCCACTAGGTTCTGGCATAGAATTTATTCAGACGCTCCATTCAGTCTTCCAACACTGGCACAGATCAATACATTCGTAAGTATATAGAAAGTAGAAGTAAAACAAAGATCAGGAATCGATACATTTAACTTACTCCACCCATCAAAGACACCAAAGGGAAAGAAACACAAAGATTAAGCGACCGGACCATAATGGAAACCTAAACATAGGAAGGCCATAAGGAGTATGTTACTTTCCCACAAAATGCCCATATGGCCATCCAAAAAAAAAGACACAAGTGATACACACAGTAAGTAACAAACAACAACATAAATAAATCGCCACAGAAGAACCGCCTTGGAACTGTCAGTGGAAAGATTTCCACGGGGGGAGGCGGGGGGGGGGCTTAAATCGATTTTACGTGGCCACAATCTTCGCCCTTACTTCCGTCGCGATTTAGACAAATAATTTGTTCAGTCCGCATGAAGGCCTCCTAACTCATCAGTGCAACATCTCCGTGAACACAAATAACCAAAGAACCACAGAGGTGAGACAACGGTGAGGACTCGACAGCAAGAAACCACTGAAATGCTGGAGCGAAAGAAAACCAACAGTTAGACTCCAACACTTTGTCTGCCATATCGCATGAGCAGTACACTCTGGCTGCCACTAGGTTCTGGCATAGAATTAGGTTCTGGCACAGAATTTTTATTCAAACGCTCCATTCAGCAAATAAAGCCTCCCTACCCACAAACATCTACCACCAAGACAAGCTCCAATCAATTTAAGTCTCCCAAACCCAAACCAATTGCACCCAACTATCCCCCCGAGCACCAACCTGGTAGGGCCCGCCCCACCCCCCAGGTGGGCCTCACCGGGCGGGGTGCCCAGCGCAAACCAGTGTATAGCTGCCGTTGAAGGAAGGCTCTGAGGTGGTCGTTTCATTTAGACAATACTTTACTATATAGATTCATAAAGGGAAACACAATGCAGGAGTGTACATGGATCAAGATCGGTACAAGTGAAGCTTGTGAGAAGAGATGTCGAGGAACCTACCGTGATATCCACAACGCTGCTATCTCCAGAGGTGGGGTCTCTGGGTCTGTCAGGGTTGTGGGGTTGCTGTGAAGACGTCCCGTAAGCTGTGTAAACCATGCGGCGCTACTACCGTCAATAATCAGTACTACCACAAGAAACGTTATCGCTATTCTTTCCAAAAAGAATCCAGACGAGATTCCAGGATAATCTTCAATTAGAGAAAAGCTCAGTTCATACATATATGAATTATGGCTACAATAGATGAATTCATAGAGCAGTTACTGGCAGAAATACCTGATAATAATTCGACTCTCCATCACGTGGTTCAAAACATCTTGGATGAGCCTATTCCAGATTGTGTCAAAGGGCGCTTGTTAAAGCCCTAACAGCCTGAAAAATATCGACTTTACCCACCACCACGCAAAAAGAAGGCCACCAAGAGAAAGGCAATTGAAGAGGAATTTGACCATATCTCCCGCAAGAAAGTCCTGAGATCCGTGAAGGAGTATCAGGATGAGATCCTGACTTGTATGCATCTGCTGAGCAGATAAAAGAAATGGTAATCTTCAGGCAGACCCCATGGGTCATTGGCGACTTCTTGAGGGTCTGGCAGATGGACGTGCCTGCCAGTAATCCTCATAGTGCAGACCCCAGGACTTTCCTCGAGGCTGTGGTGCCCCAAATCAGTAGCAAGCTCGAGAAAGAGATCGAGGCTCTTGGTGGCGTGAAGTTCAAGTGGGCTCTCAAGATTCAGCTGTGGAAGGACAGCCCAGACGGTAGTGAGGAGTACAAAACCCCCTTGCTGCGCCACAAACAGGAGGTCCTTCTCTAGGCCAGCGAAATCAAGGGGGCTCTCGTTAAAACCTTCCCACAGATCCAAGAAACACTCGAAACGTGGACACAGAGAGAGTGTATTCTTTGCTCCCAAAGGATCTAACTATTTTGAATTTTGATTCTTTAAACCGAGGTCCCGTCTCTGTATAACCCTAGCTGTTGGTGAGACGTAAAAATCAAACACTCACTCACTATTCAGAACTTATTTATCTTCACTGCAAATGGTGTTGTGACATGTGGCGGCCGTAAAATGTCTACCCGTACATCAGCAAAGTGCACATTACATTTTCTGGTCCTTTGGGGTCTTTGAGTTAATTTAGAATCATTTTGGAAATAGGGTTCTGCTTAACCCGGTGCTAAAGGGCGTGGCCGTGGTTGCACATTTCAGTACTGGTCATGAATAGACTCAATGAAACCGAGTCTGCTGTTGTCGTTTATTTGATGTACTTTTTGCTCTTTAATGATCTAACTATTCCAAACTTATTTATCTTCACTGCAGCTGTTGTTGTGCCGTGTATCGGTCCTAAAAAGTCCTCCCGTACCACAATGCAGATTACATTTTCTGATCCCTTGGGGTCATTGACTTCATTTAGAATCATTTTAAAATGGAGTTCTGCTTAAACCGGTGCTGGAGGGCATGACCGGTGTCGCACATTGCAGTACTGGTCATGAACAGACTCAATAAAACCGAGTCTGCTATTTTCGTTTATTTGATTTATTCTTTGCTCCCAAAATAGAAGTGGAGGCAATGATCAGGAATCGATACAATTTACCCACAGCTCCCATCAGAGACACCAAAGGGAAAGAAACACAAACATGAAACAACAGACCCTAATGGAAACACCAATAGCGGAAAGCAAAAAAGGACAGTTACTTTCCTACAAAATGGCCAATAGGCTATCCAGAATAAAATAATAAAATCGACACAAACACCCAAAGACAAACTATAAAAACGCGACAGAAGAACCGCCTTGGAACGGTCAGTGGAAACGATTTCCCCTTGGGGGGGGGGGGGGGGGGGCTTAAATCGATTTTACGTGGCCACAATCCTCGCCCTTACCTCCGTCGCGATTTAAACAAATAATTAGTGCAGTCCGCATGAAAGGCTCTAACTATTCAGAACACTGCAGCTGGTGTTGTGCAGTGTGGTGGCCGTAATAAGTCCCCCCGTACATTATCATAGTGCAGATTATATTTTCTGGTCCTTAGGGGTCATTGAGTTCATTTAGAATCATTTTGTAAATAGAGTTTTGCTTTAGCCGGTGCTAGAGCGCGTGGCCGGTGTTGCACATTTCAGTACTGGTCATGAACAGACTCAGTAAAACCGAGTCTGCAGTTGTCGTTTATTTGATGTTTACTTTACTCCTAAATGATCTAACTATTCAAAATAGAAGTAGAGGCAATGATATGGAATCGATACAATTAACCCACATCTCCCACTAGAGACACCAAAGGGAAAGAACCATAAACATGAAACAACAGACGCTAATGGAAACATCACTAGGCGATGAAAAAAAAATAAGAATTATAATAATAATAATCGACCTTATTTATAGAGGGTAACACATTTAGTACTAATACTAATAGTCGATGAGGCCCTCTTTTCCTTGGAAGGATCCAGTACTTAGCAATGTGGATAAAGTCTCTTGCTCAAGGAAACAACACTTGGCGCTTGCGGCGATCGAACTGGCTACCGAATGCTTCACAAATCCGATGCTTTACCACTGCACCACAGCGCTCCAAAAAGATGTGAGGGCAATAGAAGTGAAGGCAATGATCAGCAATCGAAGTCTCTTTCGTAATAAAACAGGAACAGATCAGCCACAAGGGATGCGCATTTCCCAAAATTTCTCTAAATAACTTTGTATCACATCTGATGCAAATATTGTCAAGTAGAAAGGTGAGCGCTTCACATATTTTCTGACATGACCAAAATGTATATTTTATGCCCAAAGCATTTTTACATTATATTCAAGATGGATGGAATCTTCTCTATGAAATTGCCATTAAATTAAATCATTAACTTAAGTTTTTCTTTTATTAAATAGAAGTGGAGGCAGTGATCAGGAATCGATACAAGTAACCCACAGCTCCCATCAGAGACACCAAAGGAAAAGAAACACAAACATGAAACAACAGTCCCTAATGGAAACATCAATAGCGGAACGCCAAAAGGACAGTTACTTTCCCACAAAATGACCAATTGCCTATCCAAACAAAATAATATAAGCGACACAAACACCCAAAGACAAACCATAACAACAATAAACCGCAATAGAAGAACCGTCTTGGAAGGAACCGCCTTTATAAGTTTATGAGGGAGTGTAGTGTGGAAAAGTATAAGTAGACACACTCGAAGCACGAACACGTCTCGATTTCATTTTATTTAAAACCTCATTAGGTTTTTTATAGACCAAAACAAATTTCACCCTGATCTTTCAAAGGCTTTCTCTATATAAAGTAGGGTTTACAGGGGCATTTATTTCACGGACTTGTTTACGCGATGGCTATACTGCAGTGATCTGGCGGAGTTGAAGCTTCCCAGTAGTTTTACTACTGACCGTCCCAAGGCAGTCGCTCTTATGCAGTGTATTATTTGTTAGTTGGCTTTGTGTCGTTGATTAATGTTTCGTCTGTTTTTGTGTGTGCCTTCATGTCACTTACGTTGGTAAAATGACTTTTGAGATGGCTGCGTTCTTTGATTGTGACCTTTCCTGAGTGACTTTGTCTCACTGGTTTGTATGTCTTTCATACATCGTTTTCCGCCTTGACGAACCATTAATGTACTATATTTCACGGTAACTCATTTAATTAAGTTATAAATACTCTGATCAATAGTGATGTCTCTTCTTTGAACTGCGATAATGACTGCTTTCGCGTCAAGATTACTTTCCTATTAACTGTTCGGATTAAGTTCGGTCATAACCTCTTCCGGTAAACATTAAATTATTAATAATACGCCTAAATACCATAAACTGATGCCGCGTTATTTCTGTTTTCAATCAAGACAGAATAGAAGATAAATAAAGAAGATCTCCCAGAAATGTGACAATGTCATCATAGCTCCAGATTAGGAGGAGAAACAACATTACGAACACAAGCCCATACAAATTCATCGTAAATTCCCATTACGATAACACACCCGTGCGACATGGTGCATTTCTTAGCATCTCCAAACTGGCAATTTTCTGATGAAAATTCTTGATATTTTTCTTATAAATACTGCAAACATAGGTTGTGGGTGCTCGTTAGAACCGCCTCATTGAGGCGGTTCTAACGAGTACCCACAACCTATGTCTTGGAGCAAAAATAAGAAAAATATTGCATGCCCCCGTAAACCCCAGTTTTCTCTATATAAAGTGGGGTGTAGGGGGGTCTTCATTTCACGGACTGGTTCACGTGATGATTACGAAAACACGCCTATTCAAATACATTGTTGACTATACCGCCGAAAAAAAACACTAAAATTAGTTATATTTTTCTAATGTCTTCTCAAAATTTTGTTCGTGTGTACTCATTAGAATCTCCTCATCGAGGCGGTTCTAACGAATACCCACAATCTATGTTTTAGGGCAGAAATATGAAAAATAAGGCTTAACCCTGTACTTCCTGGTTTTACTATATACAAGTGGGATTCGAGGGGGTCATAATTATAAAGGCGTGTTTTCGTGGATAAGCCACCGAAAAACGAAGATTTTATGATGAAAAATATGCGAGTTTTGTTTTTTTGCTGAAAACATAGATTGTGGGAACTCGTTAGAAACGCCTCAATGAGGTGGTTCTAACTAGCACCCACAAAATATGCTTAGAGAATTAATAAGAAAAATATCATTAATTATCATAAATTTTCGTATAAAAATTGAAAAAAAAAGAAAGAATTCACGAATTCACACGGGTGAGGCGAGACACTTCTAACGAGTACCAACAATCTATGTATTGTAGCAGAAATAAGAATAAAATGTAAATCCGTGTCAACAGTGGGGCTTAAGGGGGTCAAAACTGTTTAGGCATATTTAAGTGATGAGGATAATTATGAGTCATTTTGGAACCATGTGTTACGGGGACTTGTTAGAATAGTCTCACAAATACCCACAGCGTATGTGTTATGAATAGATACATGTAAGTCAGAAAACACATCAAAAATATTCCCAACCATTACCGCTAATTGTCTGCAGCAACGATTGCTTTGGTGAAATCATAAGACAAGTAAAAGAGATATGATTCTTAACTGAAGCGTACACCTACAATCAAACCAGTCGAAGTAGTGTATAAATTATATCGAAACTCTATGATAAAATAGAAGAGAAGAAGGAAATGATCATGAATCAATACCGCTCATTATTAATTGATTATCCTATATTACACATTGTCAACCAATATTAAAAAATCATAAATCTTGTTTTTAATTGCGTCAATTAATAAAATTGTCATTAATCAAGTAATTTCGTATTGGCCCAGTTACAGGTCCTCGGTCAGCTGTATTGGCCTCGGCCTTCGGCCTCGTGCCAATACAGCAGACCTCGGACCTGTAACTGGGCCAATACGAAATTATTTGATTAATAACATTATATGAGTAACCAAAGGGAAAGAACCACGAACATGAAATAACTAAACCCTAATGAAAACTCCACAAGCGGAAAATCAAAATGATAGATACTCATCACAAGTTATGGTAATAGAGGTCGTCAGTCTCATGTAAAATTGCACTAGCTATATATATACAGTCGAACTTCGATGGCTCGAACCCCTTTCGGACCATAAAATGTGTTCGAGACAACGGTAGTTCGAGCCATTGAGGGTTACTATTAGTGCCATACCAGGTGGCATGATGCAGGTCATTTTGATGTTTATTTTCAGTGTTCTGTAATATACATGTATGTTGTGTGTACTCATTAAAATCGCCTCATCGAGGCGATTCTAATGGGTACACACAACATACATTTCCAAGATAAAAGGAGAAAATATCGATTGATTATCCCTTACTATATCTTATCTTGAGTAATTCCCAAGGAACTCAAGCACATGTTCGACTCATCCATGGTGAACGAGCCATCAAAGTTAGAGCCATCGAAGTTCTACTGTATAGGGTTTATTCCTATTGATTCGGTGTTCAAGTTCCCCCGAGTATGTCTCTATTTCCGATTATACTTCTGAGAAAACGGTTCCCAGAAACTATTGAGGCGTTGTTCAAATGAATAACGTAGTAAGTGATTGTATTTAAGCTCACTAAACCCAAAATGAAGCGTATTACAGTTGGCTCTGGCTAAGCCAACCGGGGGCCGATCGTTGGTTTTCTTTTGTTTCAGCATTTCAGTTATTTTATGTTGTCGAGCCCTCATCGTTGTTTAATCTCCGAGTCTGTTTTCATTTTATGCTCTCATAGATGTTCCACTGATGAGTTAGTAAACCTTTTGGAAAATTAACAAATTACTTTTGTCTACTATGACAAACCAGCACTTTAAAGCGCTAACTCTTCAGAAACCACATGACCAATCAAAACAAATTTCATCAAAAGCATCTAGTACCTGGCACTTAGGTAACTAGAGCATGTTTGTTTCATCAAATTCTGTCAATATTATAAGGTTTTAAATCAGCTTAAATTCGCGCAGCGAACGGAGCGAACTGTGCTATATATTATCACTGTTAAGCTAGTGCAATTAATCTGACAAATTAGAAAGGAAGTTGACGATAAGGAATCGGCACTATAACCTTGTTCCTTCCGCCCAGGACATCACAGGCAAAGAACAACGATTATAAAGCAACGGCATTACAATAAATAAAAATCAAAAATGAGTTCCTTTAAGAGCAATGAAAACATTCATAAGAAAGAAGATGAGTCATACTACGTAGTTTCGGCTAATAAAGCCTCATCAGTGACTCTGTAATGATCCGGCAAAGAAAGCCAGAGGAAACATACTGCAATTTTGCAAATTTCGAATAGGCAGTTGATACAAAGACTGATATAAATCAAATAGGGGTCCAAAAAATTAAAAACCTGTCTAGAATATGAGTCTAAACCAAAAATTTATTTCTGATTTCTCAGAATATTCACCCTGATCTCAAAGGACCAAAAGTAAAATATAAACTACACTATGGTTGATGTACGGGGAGACGTTTTACGGCCGCCACACGGCACAACACCAGCTGCAGTGAAGGCAAATAAAAATCAAAAATGAGTTCCTTTAAGAGCAATGAAAACATTCATAAGAAAGAAGATGAGTCATACTACGTAGTTTCGGCTAATAAAGCCTCATCAGTGACTCTGTAATGATCCGGCAAATAAAATAAAACCTATCAAGTAGAAAGCTGAAAGGACAGTTTCGTTATAAATGACTGACGGCTGTCCAAAATGAAAGTAAAAGTATCACCAGGACATACATGCAGAGACAGATTATGACAGTAATAAACAAAACTGGAACATCGTCTTGGCATGCAGTCTGTCGTATAATATCCATGTTGTACCCAATCTTTTTATATCGAAGAATGATTTTACGAAATTGGGTGCTGAAGTCATTGCGGTTATATATTTTTCTGACAGTCACTTCAGTCCAGTATTGTTTCGTTTAAACGCACGTGATTTACGTTTAAAGTTACCATTTTTCCTGGTGCCGTGAGATCTAGTTCTGCGTTTTCGACATTCCAGGAGTGAGAAAATATCAAAGTCTGACATTCTGGAAATATTACCCTCATGATAAATGTTGTCATTAAATCCCAGTGGAAAAGGGGTCTGTAAAAATTTAATCCATTTCAGTTCAGCTTCATGTCTTTTGATTATTTTGAATCTAGATGTAGAATTTGCATCGTAATAAAGTTTTTCCACTGGTTGTATAACAATGTTATTTACAGAATGACCTGTACTTCGAAAGTGACGGTACAAGAAAGTGTCAGTTTTCTTAGGCTTACTCATTCTACGATAATGCTCGTTTAATCTACTTTTAAGCATGCGGTTAGTTTGGCCGACGTACTGCATATTACAGTTTGCAGCACGTCAAGTAATTAGATAAATTAAATCTGTAGACTGTCATGTCAAATCAGACATGTTAACTACAGAGAAGCGTCTACCGTTTACAGATGAAGTAACGGTAGACGCAGTGCTTAAATGCGAACAACATCTGCACCTCTTGGCATTGCACTTAGAAATACTAGGATACATTCCACTTCTTTTCCACGGATTAGTATATTTTCGAAGGATTGGCGATTTGAGAGGAGATAGTCTTATACGAAGACTACTCCCAAAACATTGGTATTGCCTGCTCCTTTGAGATTAACTGACGTTACAGAAGACAAATTTAAGGGTCTAACCAATACCGAAGGCAACATAGTATTAAAGTTCTTAATAGAATGGGGAATCCGTACAGAAGAAGCAGAGTGTAACCTAAGGGGTGATATTGATATTTTAAATGTATTTGTAATACTCATTTTGGTTAATAAGGTTGTGATACCGTCAAAACTAAAGCGATGTTCATACCGGTTATTAAATAAATAAATAAAACAGCATATAAAATTACTGAAGAAGATTCCTTCGAATAGAAGGAAGGTACAACAAAAGCCCACAAAACATCCTAGTCTACTTAAAGTACAGGGATGTCAAACAAGCAGTTGTTATACAACGAGGAACGAACATCGGTTTAATAATGACCTTCACCAGGTATCTAAAGGATGTCAATTGATGGAACAGTGAAAAGCAATTGTATAAGCAATCCCTGAGGATTGGAAAAATAAGAGCATTAAATGCATGTACGGGGAGACCTTTTACAGCCGCCACACGGCACAAACAAAACAGCCCTGATATGCAAAGTAGAGGTAAAACAAAGATCAGGAATTGATACAATTAACTTACTCCACCCATAAAAGACACCAAAGGGAAAGAAATACAAACATTAAGCGACCAGACCATAATGGAAACCTAAACAAAGGAAGGCCATAAGGACAGTTACTTTCCCACAAAATGGCCATATGGCCATCCAAAACCAAAAGACACAAGTGATACACACAGTAAGTAACAAACAACAACAAACAACAACATAAATAATAAAGCATAAAAATAAATCGCCACAGAAGAGCCGCCTTGGAACGGTCAGTGGAAGATTTCCACTGGGGGGCTTAAATCGATTTTACGTGGCCACAATCCTCGCCCTTACTTCCGTCGCGATTTAGACAAATAATTTGTTCAGTCCGCATGAAGGCCTCCTAACTCATCAGTGCAACATCTCCGTGCAAAAATCAAAGAACCACAGAGGTGAGACAACGGTGAGGACTCGACAGCAAGAAACCACTGAAATGCTGGAGCAAAAGAAAACCAACAGTTAGACTCCGATGAGCCCGACCAGAGACAGAGCATCAGGCACCAGCCAACATTATCTCTCTAATTTTCAATAAGCCTTTACGTTGGAGCCGTCATAGAATCTGAGGCCTGACCCACCTGCGTGCAATGAAAGAAGGAAGCAAAGTAGCCAACCGTGATTGGGTTAACTACCATGCATGCAGTCTGTCGTATAATATCCATGTTGTACCCAATCTTTTTATATCGAAGAATGATTTTACGAAATTGGGTGCTGAAGTCATTGCGGTTATATATTGTTCTGAATTTATATACTAAGTCACCATAAAATTCGGGTTCCGATAGACCTTGTTGCAGAAGAGATTTAAGTCCAATATTGAATTTTGAAATTAAATCAGAATGGCGTCTATAAAATTTTGAAAATGCTTTGCGTAGTTTATGGAACCGATAACCCTGACCAAGGAGTTTAGCGGTTAATACTTTATTACGAGTGTTGAATCACGGTTGACAACTTTGCTTCCATCTTTAATTGCACGGTGGTGGGTCAGACCACAGGTTGTATGACAGTTCCAGCGTAAATGCTTACTAAGAATGAGAGAGAATCTAGTTCTATTTAATGTTGGTTGGTGTTTGATGCTCTGTCAGTGGTCGTGCGCATCGGAGTCTAACTGTTGGTTTTCTTTTGCTCCAGCATTTCAGTGGTTTCTTGCCGTCGAGTCCTAACTGTTGTTTCATCTCTGTGGTTGTTTGATTTTTGTGTTCACGGAGATGTTGCACTGATGAGGTAGGAGGCCTTCATGCTGATAGAACAAATTATTTGTCTAAATCGCGTAAGGGCGAGGATTGTGGCCACGTAAAATCGATTTAAAATAGAAGTGGAGGCAATGATCAGGAATCGAAACAATTAACCAACAGCTCCCATCAAAGACGCCAAAGGGAAAGAAACACAAGCATGGAACAACAGACCCTAATGGAAACATCAATAGCGGAAAGTAACTGTCCAGTTGGCTTTCCGCTATTGATGTTCGCATTAGGGGCTGTTGTGTCATGTTTGTGTTTCTTTCCCTTTGGTGTCTCTGATGGGAGCTGTGGGTTAATTGTATCGATTCCTGATCATTGTCTTCCATTCTATTAAAATTATAGATTCATATGGTTTATTGTATTTATAGCAAATTATGGGTGTTTCAGTATTTGGAAATAAGCAGGGTGTGATGAAATCACCGAACTGTCCCGGGAGATACTGGGTAAATCTATAAAATCCAAACCCTTATTTATTAAAGATATTTAAATGTGAAGACGGTTGTGATTAATTTAAGAATCGTTTAAAGGACGAAGAGCATGCTGAGCAAAACCTCTACTTAAAAGAGCAGCATCGTATAACTGATTAGAACTATAGTAGAATCTGTTCACCTCGGTGTCCAGAATACGTAATTTATTTACGGAAATGATCAGAAACCGAGACAATTAACCCACAGCTCCCATCAGAGACACCAAGGGGAAAGAAATACAAACATGAAACAACAGACCGTAATGGAAACATCAATAGCGGAAAGCCAAAAGGACAGCTACTTTCTCACAACATGGCCAATAGGCTATCCAAAATAAAATAATATAAGCGACACAAACACCCAAAGACAAGCCATAACAAAAATAAACCACTACAGAAGAACCGCCTTGGAACGGTAAGCGTAAACGAATTCACGTGATGTGGGGGTGTTAAAATCAATTTCACGTGACCACAATCCTTGCCCTACTTCCGTCGCAATTCAGACAAATAATTTATTCAGTCCACATGAAGGCCACCTAAGCCCACCCCAACCCAGTGGCCTTCGGCTCAAGTGAGCTAATAATACTAGCGGTTTCAGAGAAGAAGATTTTTTAAGCTTTTTTTTCCATTATAAGTCTATGGGGGCTAAGGGGCCCAAGGGCATGGCCAGTTTAGATCCCAGGGGCATGATTGGCACAATTTATGTAGAGGACCACTTGACATTGCTTATTGCTTAATATGTAAGCTCTGGGCCTAGTGGTTTCATAGAAGAAGATTTTTTAAGCTGTTTTTCCATTATAAGTTTATGGGGGCTAAGGGTCCCGGGGCGTGGCCAGTTTAGACCCCAGGCGCATGATTGGCACAATTTATGTAGAGGACCACTTGACATTGCTACATGCTTAATATGTAAGCTCTGTGCCTAGCGGTTTCAGAGAAGAAGATTTTTTAAGCTTTTATTTCCATTATAAGTCTATGGGGGTTAAGGGACGCCGGGGCGTGGCCAGTTTAGACCCCAGGGGCATGATAGGCACAATTTATGTAGCGAACCACTTGACAGTGCTACATGCTTCATATGTAAGCTCACGGGCTATTGGTTTCAGAGAAGAAGATTTTTTTAGCTTGTTTCCATTATAAGTCTATGGGGGCTAAGGGGCCCCGGGGTGTGGCCAGTTTAGACCCCAGGGGCATGATTGGCACAATTTATGTAGAGGACCACTTGACATTGCTACACGCTTAAAATGTAAGCTCTGTGCCTAGAGGTTTCAGAGAAGAAGATTTTTTAAGCTTTTATTTCCATCATAAGTCTATGGGGGCGAAGGGGCCCCAGGGCGTGGCCAGTTTAGATCCCAGGGGCATGATTGACACAATTTATGTTGGGGACCACTTGACATTGCTACATGCTTAATATGTAAGCTCTGGGCCTAGTGGTTTCAGAGAAGAAGATTTTTAAGCTGTTTTTCCATTATAAGTTTATGGGGGCTAAGGGTCCCGGGGCGTGGTCAGTTTAGACCCCAGGCGCATGATTGGCACAATTTATGTAGAGGACCACTTGACATTGCTACATGCTTAATATGTAAGCTCTGTGCCTAGCGGTTTCAGAGAAGAAGATTTTTTAAGCTTTTATTTCCATTATAAGTCTATGGGGGTTAAGGGACGCCGGGGCGTGGCCAGTTTAGACCCCAGGGGCATGATTGGCACAATTTATGTAGCGAACCACTTGACAGTGCTACATGCTTCATATAAAAGCTCACGGGCTATTGGTTTCAGAGAAGAAGATTTTTTTAGCTTGTTTCCATTATAAGTCTATGGGGGCTAAGGGGCCCCGGGGTGTGGCCAGTTTAGACCCCAGGGGCATGAGTGGCACAATTTATGTAGAGGACCACTTGACATTGCTACACGCTTAAAATGTAAGCTCTGTGCCTAGAGGTTTCAGAGAAGAAGATTTTTTAAGCTTTTATTTCCATCATAAGTCTATGGGGGCGAAGGGGCCCCAGGGCGTGGCCAGTTTAGATCCCAGGGGCATGATTGGCACAATTTATGTTGGGGACCACTTGACATTGCTACATGCTTAATATGTAAGCTCTGGGCCTAGTGGTTTCAGAGAAGAAGATTTTTTAAGCTTTTTTTCCATTATAAGTCTACGGGAGATAAGGGACCCTGGGGTGTTGCCAGTTTAGACCCCAGGGGCATGATTGGCATAATTTATGTAGAGGACCACTTGACATTGCTACACACTTAATATGTAAGCTCTGGGCCTAGTGGTTTCAGAGAAGAAGATTTTTTAAGCTTTTTTTTTCATTATAAGTCTATGGGAGCTAAAGGACCCCGGGGCGTGGCCAGTTTAGACCCCAGGGGCATGATTGGCACAATTTATGTAGAGGACCACATGACATTGCTACATGCTTAATATGAAAGCTCAGGGCCTAGTGGTTTCAGAGAAGAAGATTTTTTTTAAGCTTTTTTACCATTATAAGTCTATGGGAGCTAAGGGACCCCGGGGTGTGGTCAGTTTAGACCCCAGGGGCATGATTGGCACAATTTATGTAGAGGACCATTTGATATTGCTACATACTTAATATGTAAGCTCCGTGCCAAGCGGTTTCAGAGAAGAAGATTTTTTAAGCTTTTATTTCCATTATAAGTCTTTTGGGGTTAAGGGACCCCGGGGCGTGGCCAGTTTAGACCCCAGGGGCATGATTGGCACAATTTATGTAGGGGACCACTTGACATTGCTACATGCTTCATATGTAAGCTCACGGCCTATTGGTTTCAGAGAAGAAGATTTTTAGCTTGTTTCTATTATAAGTCTATGGGGGCTAAGGGGCCCGGGGCGTGGCCAGTTTAGACCCCAGGGGCATGATTGGCACAAATTATGTAGAGGACCACTTGACATTGCTACACACTAAAAATGTAAGCTCTGTGCCTAGCGGTTTCAGAGAAGAAGATTTTTAAGCTTTTATTTCCATTATAAGTCTATGGGGGCGAAGGGGCCCCAGGGCGTGGCCAGTTTAGATCCCAGGGGCATGATTGGCACAATTTATAGTGGGGACCACTTGACATTGCTACATGCTTAATATGTAAGCTCTGGGCTTAGTTGTTTCAGAGAAGAAGATTTTTTAAGCTTTTATTTCCATTATAAGTCTATGGGGGTTAAGGGACCCCGGGGCGTGGCCAGTTTAGACCCCAGGGGCATGATTGGCACAATTTATGTAGCGAACCACTTGACAGTGCTACATGCTTCATATAAAAGCTCACGGCCTATTGGTTTCAGAGAAGAAGATTTGTTTAGTTTTTTTCCATTATAAGTCTATGGGGGCTAAGGGGCCCCGGGGCGTGGCCAGTTTACACCCCAGGGGCATGATTGGCACAATTTATGTAGAGGACCACTTGACATTGCTACATGCTTAAAATGTAAGCTCTGTGCCTAGCGGTTTCAGAGAAGAAGATTTTTTAAGCTTTTATTTCCATTATAAGTCTATGGGGGCGAAGGGGCCCCAGGGCGTGGCCAGTTTAGATCCCAGGGGCATGATTGGCAGAATTTATGTTTGGGACCACTTGACATTGCTACATGCTTAATATGTAAGCTCTGGGCCTAGTGGTTTCAGAGAAGAAGATTTTTTAAGCTTTTTTCCATTATAAGTCTATGGGAGCTAAGGGACCCCGGGGCGTGGCAAGTTTAGACCCCAGGGGCATGATTGGCATAATTTATGTAGAGGACCACTTGACATTGCTACACACTTAATATGTAAGCTCTGGGCCTAGTGGTTTCAGAGAAGAAGATTTTCTTAGCTTTTTTTTCCATTATAAGTCTATGGGAGCTAAGGGACCCCGGGGCGTGGCCAGTTTAGACCCCAGGGGCATGATTGGCACAATTTATGTAGAGGACTACTTGACATTGTTACATGCTTAATATGTAAGCTCAGTCCCTATTGGTTTCAGAGAAGAAGATTTATAAGCTTTTTTACCATTATAAGTCAATGGGAGCTAAGGGACCCGGGGCGTGGCCAGTTTAGACCCCAGGGGCATGATTGGCACAATTTATGTAGAGGACCACTTGACATTTCTTCATGCTTAAAATGTAAGCTCTGTGCCTAGCGGTTTCAGAGAAGAAGATTTTTAAAGCTTTTCTTTCCATAATAAGTCTATGGGGGCGAAGGGGCCCCAGGGCGTGGCCAGTTTAGATCCCAGGGGCATGATTGGCACAATTTATGTGAGGACCACTTGACATTGCTACATGCTTAATATGTAAGCTCATGGCCTAGTGGTTTCAGAGAAGAAGATTTTTTAAGCTTTTTTACGGCGTAGCCGTTATGGTTTTGCTTTTGTCCTACATTTTTCGTTATTCCATTGGTCAATAAAACCACATGTCCAAGGAGATGACCATTTCATTGGTCAACGATTTGCATAAATAAATCTACTCAAAAGTACGACAGTTTACTGAAGTTTTAACCTAGGAAATGTTTCGTTTTTTATGTGAGACATGAATGAAAAATATATACAGTTTCGGCTTGCTCACCGTCTTGTCCTTTGATGACCATACGTCATATGTATAATTGTGTTTCTAGTGAATTCTGTAACTGCTGCGGTGAATAGCTATTTTGACCTAATTTCACGTGGTTGGTCTGTATAACGAAAGGAACCATTTCGCGAAAGGAAGGTTCCTTTCGCGAAAGGAAGAATTTTCTGCGAAAGAAATTGTTTGTTTGATTTGAGGTTTAACGTCCCCATCAAGACTGTGTAGGTCATTTTGGAGACGTTGCTTCCAAGTTTGTGGGACTTTTACCCGACATTGAGATTAAATGACACCCAAGCCCTGTTGCCCAAGGAAACCAATAAAGAGATATAGCATGACAAAAACATGTAATAATCGCATTACAAATTGACAGATGTTTAATTTACAATGTATGCTAAATAAAAGTTGCAGTGTATCATTTGTCTTCAGCATACTTTATGTCCTCCATTTTAACACAAAATGGACATTCACGAATATCATTAATGTTATATAAATTCTGAAAAGGAATAAGTGTAATTTGAGTTTTAATTAGGTGCACATAAGATCAAGTTTCCGTCCGTTTGTCTGCTCGTCCGTTTGTTCGTCCGCCTATGCGTTTACGTTCACCATAGCGACAACCCGAAATGTTAACCCTAGAATTTGTGTTCAAAAACAGTAAATGATAACGTTTTCTTATTTGTTGTGCATATACTTGAGATCATATGCTCTTGAAATGAGGTCATGTTTTTAACCTTGACCTTTTACATTGACCTTAGCTCAAACAGGCGGGACACCGCCCTCTGCAAAGCTATTTTTCCTAGCGTGACATCTGAATTGTTTGAATACAGTAAACCAGTTCATAGCTAGACAATTGTTGCTGTCATTATTGTAGCTCATATTGCACGACCCGCAGAAAAAGCGACCGACTGAAGTCGGTTGATTTTCTAAGAGTGCCCTAAAATCACCGTGTCATTCTGTCAGTCTGTCTGTCCGTCCGTAACCCGTTTGTGAAAATTGGTGATAGTGACTTAACCGCTTGGAATATTTAAACAATTTTTGGCATACTGATAGATATCAATGAGATCTAACCAATGAACTTACGAAATATTATATTCTATTTAGTATAGGCTCGCCGAGGCGAAAAAATGTGAAAATTTTCGAACTGCTTCTCCTCGGAAACCGTTTGGCCGATTGAAGTCAAATTTCATATGGAGCCTCTATGGGATGGGGGGAACCAAAATTTGCTCATGGGGTCCAGAACACATGACCCAAATGGCCGCCAAGCCATATATGGTCTGTCTGTCTGTCCGTCCGTAACCCGTTTGTGAAAATTGGTGATAGTGACTTAACCGCTTGGAATATTTAAACAATTTTGGCATACTGATAGTATCAATGAGGTCTAACCAATGAACTTGCGAAATATTACATTCCATTTAGTATAGCCTCGCCGAGGCGAAAAATGTGAACATTTTCGAACTGCTTCTCCTCGGAAACCGTTGGGCCGATTAAGGTCAAATTTCATATGGAGCCTCTATGGGATGGAGGAAACCAAAATTTGCTCATGGGGTCCAGGTCACATGACCAAAATGGCCGCCAAGCCATATATGGTAAAAACCCTTCAAAATAGTCTTCTCCAGAACCACTTGGCAGATTTCCACGAAACTTGATAAATAACATCTGGGACGTAGGCCCATCATAAATTGCTAAAATGGTGACCCTGGGTTGACCTTGACCTTCTTTGTGCCTAGGTCAAACTTTGACACATATGCTTTTGTATTGGAAAAGTGAGAATTCATTTTATCCTGCACACGATTCAGAATAAAGTACTAAAGTATTAGATATATTTTTGCTCCTTACGATAAGGCGCATTTATTGGGGGAACCGTTTTAGGTCCAGGTCACATGACCAAAATGGCCGCCATACCCATATATGGTAACACTCATCAAGCTAAAAGCATCCGGCGGGTCGTGCACTTCAGCTGAAGCACTGGTTTCTAAACAACCTTCCAATTAAATCTACGCCGCATATCTTTTTTAAAGATATTTCTTGTTTTCTCCATTATAAGTCTATGGGGGCTAAGGGACCCCGGGGCGTGGCCAGTTTAGACCCCAGGGACATGATTGGCACAATTTATGTAGAGGACCACTTGACATTGCTTCACGCTTAATATGTAAGCTCTGTGCCTTGCGGTTTCAGAGAAGAAGATTTTTAAGCTTTCATTTCCATTATAAGTCTATGGGGGTTAAGGGACCCCGGGGCGTGGCCAGTTTAGATCCCAGGGGCATGATTGGCACAATTTATGTAGGGGACCACTTGATATTGCTACATGCTTCATATGTAAGCTCACGACCTAGTGGTTTCAGAGAAGAAGATTTTTTTAGCTCTTTTTCCATTATAAGTCTATGGGGTCTAAGGGGCCCCGGGGCGTGGCCAATTTAGACCCCAGGGGCATGATTGGCACAATTTATGTAGAGGACCACTTGACATTGCTACATGCTTAATATGTAAGCTCTGTGCCTAGCGGTTTCAGAGAAGAAGATTTTTTAAGCTTTTTTTTTCTATTTGGGGTTAAGGGACCCCGGGGCGTGGCCAGTTTAGACCCCAGGGGCATGATTGGCACAATTTATGTAGGGGACCACTTGACATTGCTACATGCTTCATATGTAAGCTCTGGGCCTATTGGTTTCAGAGAAAAATATTTTTTAAGTTTTTCCCATTGTAAGTCTATGGGAGCTATATGTTGCCATGGAAACAAGAGTTTCCATCTGATCTGCCCCAAAACATAATGCATCTTTTTCCCCAACCTGATAATGCTTCTCATGAAATTTAATCATGATTGGCCAACTGGCTTTAAAGATATACTTAGTTGAAAATGTGAACGGACGACGGACGACGGACGACGGACGCCGGATCATTGGCATACTAATACCTCACATGAGCCTTCGGCTCAGGTGAGCTAATAAGCGACACAAACATCCAAAGACAAACCATAACAAAATTAAAACCGCGACAGAAGAACCGCCTTGAGTGGCGTCTATGATTAAATAATATTATGGACAGTCACTTCAGCCTGGTATTGTTTCTTTTAAAAGCACGTAATGTACGTTTATAATTGCCGTTTTTTCTGGTGCCGTGCAATCTACTTTTGCGCTTCGACAGTCCAGAAGCGAGAAAATATCAACATCGGGCATTTTAGATATATTACCCTCATCATAAATGTTGTCAATAGATTTTGGGAAGATAATACGATTACATAACCAACTAAGCTACTACAGTTTGCTTCCATGTACTTGTATTTGCCGACATATGAATCATATCCCATTCTGTTGTTCAAAGTACGCATTCCTACAGTATTTTGCTACATATGCTGGAGGAATCTACCGTAAAGTCGTCGGGAAGTACATGTACCTGTCGAGCTGTATCATCCGCAACCAAATCAGGATAATTAGATGTACGATCACATAAGCAAATAAGCATTTTCATTTGCAATAATGTGGGCCGCGTCTTGTGATTGTGGCGCACCCTGAGTCTTCCATTTAATTTTTTGTCAATATACAGTAGAACTTCGATGGATCGAACACCGATGGCTCGTTTACCATGGCTGAGTCGAACACATTCTTGAGCCCCTAGGGAAGTTCTCTACATAAAAATAGTGGGGGGATAATTAAGGAGATTTTAGTATTTTATCTTGCAAATGTATGCTGTGTGTACTCATTAGAATCGCCTCGATGAGGCGATTCTACTGAGTACACACAGCATACATATTCATTACAGGACACCGAAAATATGTAAAAAAGTACCTCGTTATGCCTCCTGGCAGTAAGCCTCTGTGGCTCGAACTACCCCTGTCTCGAACAGATTTTCGCGGTCCCAAAGGTGTTCGAGCCATTGAAGTTCGACTGTACAAAATAGAGTTCATGCCTGGTAGTTAACCCAATCACGGTTGACAACTTTCCTTCCCTCTTTAGTTGCACGCCGGTGGGTCAGGCCTCAGATTCTAAGACGGTTCCTGCGTAAAGGCTTACTGAGAATAAGTAAGTATCTAATTTTATGTAATGTTGGTTGGTGCCTGATGCTCTGTCTCTGGTCGGGTTCATCGGAGTCTAACTGTTGTTCTTCTTTTGCTCCAGCATTTCAGTGGTTTCATGCTGTCAAGTTCTCACTGTTGTTTCATCTCTGTTGTTGTTTGATTTTTGTGTTTTGTTCACGGAGATGTTGCACTGATGAGTTAGGAGGCCTTCGTGCGGACTGAACAAATTATTTGTCTAAATCGCGACGGAAGTGAGGGCGTGGATTGTGGCAACGTAACATCGATTACCCCCCACACACACACACACACACACACACACACACACACCATGAAATTCGTTTCACTGACCGTTACAAGGCGGTTCGTCTGTCGCGGTTTATTTTATGGTTTGTCTTTGAGTGTGTGTATCGCTTGTAGTTTTTGTTTTGATAGCCTATTGGCCATTTTGTGGGAAAGTGACTGTCCTATGGGGTTTCCGCTTTTGTTGTTTCCTTTAGGGTCAAGATATTTCACGTTTGTGTTGCTTTACCTTTGGTGTCTCTGATGGAGCTGTTGGTTAATTGATTCTTCTCCTGATCATTTCTTTCACTTCTATTTTGTTACACATTGTTTCCAATTTCTGCTCCAAGAACCATGGGTTGTGAGTACTCGTTAGAACCCGTCTCACTGAGGCGGTTCTAACGAGATCCCAACGAGATCCCCCAATCTATGTTCAGCATTAGTATGCCAAATATCAGATTTTTTGTTTAATCTGAAAAGTTTCATTAAAATTCAATATATTTGAGCAGGCGTGTTTTCGTAATGTTCCTTCAAAATCGTAATGACAAACTGACACGTCATGACAGCAATACACAGAGCCTTTAAAATAACACATCCGTGTGACATGGCGGATTCTTTCATATCCCGAAAACGGTTATTTTTCTTATGTAACTTTGTCGTATTTCACTTATTTATACTCCAAACATAGGTCTTGGGTGCTCTTTAGAACCGACCCATTGAGGCGCTAACGAGTACCCACAGCCTATGTCTAGGGGCAGAAATAAACAAAATAAGGTTTACTCTGATCCCGTAAACTCCATTTTACTCTTTTTAAAGTGGGGTTTAGAGGGGAGCTTGTTACATGGACCTCTCGTTAAAGAAAACCGCCGTTTCACGACCCAAATTCATGACATAAAGCATTTGGCGAGGATTGAGGCCGCGTAAAATCGATTGTAGCCCAAACCCACCCCCAAGAAAAATACTTTTCACTGACTGTTCCAAGGCGGTTCTTCTGTCGCGGTTTATTTTTGTTATAGTTCGTCTTTGAATGTGTGTATCGCTTATATTGTTTTATTTTGGATAGCCAATTGGCGATTTGGAGGGAAAGTAAATGTCCTTTTGGTTTTCCTCTATTGATGTTTCCATTAGGGTATAGCTTTTTCATGTTTGTGTTGCTTTCCCTTTGGTGTCTCTGATGGGAGAAGTGGGTTAATTGGATCGATTCCACTTAATTTTTATCAGTAGCTTCGTTCTAACTATATTTTCACACTGTACTCTTGACCATAATTTAAAAGAATACCTTTCGAAGCTTTCTAGTGATACCTTAGTTAGTTTCTCTTGGTGATTAAAAGATGAAAACTTGATATCAAAAGTATTTAGGACATACTCAAGCTAGGTATATGTATTTGGATATTTACAAAGGGTAGTGCTGTTAACTCGGATATTCTTAATTGTTTAGTGTTCAAATTTCTTTTCCAATTGTGTGCGTTTGTCTCAGCAACACATGAGACGAAATATGACCAAGATGTAGCCAAATATATATAGATAGTGGGGGTACGGCGACATATTCGTTGTCCGTCAGCACGGACAATAAATATATCACCAATTTGAGCATAATACATATATATATTGCACATATATTCTGCAGTATTATCACTAACTCTGTTCGTTGAAACAATCGATTGATGATTACACTGTAATCGGTGATATATTTGTCTATATATCAATTACATGTAATCCATTTTGTTGAGACTTTTTATTGATGATTACGCGTAATCCATCCTACTCATCAGGACCCCATTTTCGTTTTATTCTGCAGTATTACCGCAGAACTAACACTCTATCCTATTCAATCTTGCAATTTCCTGCCTCCAAGGCTTTATTTTGTCTATATATCCATGCTTTTTTCTGACATTTTCTCCACCACATTTATCACAAATTTGATATTTCGCTGTAGTACCGTTACCACATTGTAGACATTGCACTACTTTACTTTTGTTATGTTTCATAATGTGATTATGAGCTTTACAATAGATAGAATTTTTTACTGATTTGTTTTTACATGGTTTATTTGAACCTAACGGCAACATAGCACATTTATTTTGCATACTTTGTGTTTCTATACTCATTTTTTATTTTATATTAAAAAAAATTTTTTTAGTTAAAAGAAAAAGAAACATGAGTGCTGTACAGAGACTATTACAATTACACAGCGAAGGAAGAATTAGTGATGAAGCTTTAGATAAAGCTCTTAAATCTTTAGAACAGAAGAGTGATGCGCCACAACAAACTTCTACATTAGATAATCTGCGCAAAAGACGTAGAGATAAAAAGATAAGAAAACGACAGCAACAAAATGCTGTTAAAACAAGTGAAAAAATTAATGATGAAGATATAGATGATGATACTAAAGAAGAGAAAAATGCTCTGAAACTGGTTGATAAACCATTATGCAATTACTTCAAAGCGTATGAAATAGATGCTCATAAATATAAAGACCCAAATATTTTGTTTAATGATAAACAATCTATCATCTTAGACCAAATCAGGAAAGACATAAAAGAATACAATGGTATTAAATTTTCAATAGGATTATCTCTAAAATTCTTTAAAGATGAACTTGATGGCGAAAGAAAAGAAGTTAACGCTGCATCACACGGAGAACAATGTGCAGTTCTTAATGAAAATAATTTAGATGAACACTTTAACAAACAAACAGCTTATTTACAAACATGGATTGAAAAATTCACAAATACCGCAACAGGTTTAGAAATTGACCACTGTATCAAACTCTATCTCAACATAGCAAAATATGAACCACTCAAAGGTTCTTCATATATTCCTCTTCCAAAAGTAATAGCAAACAAACAAGCAATAATTAATATGAAGAACAATGATAATAAATGTTTAGAATGGGCATTGAAATCTGCTCTATATCCAGCAAAAAACCACTTGAATAATGTATATAGTTATACAAAATGTCCTAATCTGAATATGGAAGGAATTGACTTTCCCACACCAATCTCACAAATACCAAAAGTTGAGAAACAAAACAATATAGCAATCAATGTTTATGGATATACAATCACAAAAAAGACAGAGAAACTTACTGTATTTCCATATCATATTTCAAATCAATCAAATGATAAAGAAAGAATTAACCTGCTTTTGATAACAGAAGTTGAAGAGGAAATTGATGATAATGAAGAAGGAGAAATAGATGAAAATTATAATCCAGATGAAAAAACACCAAAGGAAACAAAATATCACTACTGTTTTATTAAAACCCTTAATAGATTACTTTACAATCAGAACAATAAACACAAAGATAAAACACATTTCTGTGATAGATGTCTTCACGGTTTTACAAGAGAAGACCTACTAATCAAACACAAAGTAGACTGTGAAGGCATAAATAAATCTCCAATGCGAATAGAAATGCCCTCAAACGGTACTATCAAGTTTAAAAACCATCAAAATCAAATGCCCGTTCCATATGTCATTTATGCCGACTTTGAAAGTATAATCAAACCTAAAACAGAACAAAAAGGAGAAAGGAGATAAATCAGAAATAACAAGTGAACACGAAGCTTGTGGATTTGGTTATCAAGTTGTCAGATATGATGGTCAAGTTGAAAAACCTGTTATCTACAGAGGTAAAGATGTTGTTGAAGTATTTTTGAATCACTTAAAATGTGAGGTTAGCAATATCAATAACATCTTTGCTCACCCCAAACCATTAACAGAGCAAAACACTGAAGACTATGAAAATGCCACCAAATGTTGGATATGCGAACAAGAAATAGGAAATAACAAAAACAACCCAAAAGTAAAAGACCACTGTCATTTCACAGGAGAATATAGAGGACCAGCACACAAATCCTGTAATCTCAAACTTGCAATCAAACCAAATAAAACCAAAATTCCAGTTATCTTCCACAACTTAAAAGGTTATGATAGCCATCTAATAATGCAGAAAATACACAAAGCAAGTGGAAACATTACTTGTATTGCAAATAATTCAGAGAAATTCATCTCATTCAGTATTGGACAACTGAAATTCTTAGACAGTTTTCAATTTATGGCTTCCTCTCTTGAAAAGTTGGTAGATGGAGCAATTGGTGTAAAGACAGAATGTGAAAAATGTAAAGGTACAGAAGAAATAAACATCAATGAAAATTGGTTATTAACAGCAAAATGTAAAAAATGTCACAATTCAAGATATAAAATGGCTTCCTCTCTTGAAAAGTTGGTAGATGGAGCAATTGGTGTAAAGACAGAATGTGAAAAATGTAAAGGTACAGAAGAAATAAACATCAATGAAAATTGGTTATTAACAGCAAAATGTAAAAAATGTCACAATACAAGATATAAAAAACTCAACAAATCAGACTTACCATTAACTGTAAAACATACAACTAACTCACATCTTCTTGCTCGTAAAGGTATCTATCCATATGAATACATTGATAGTTTTGATAGATTTGATGAAACACAACTACCACCCATAGACAAATTCTACAGCAGTCTTACAGATGAAAGTATCAAACAAAAAGACTATGAACACGCTCAAAAAGTATGGAAACAATTTAACTGTAAAACACTTGGTGATTATCATGATTTATATCTCAAAACAGATGTTCTCTTACTTGCAGATGTTTTTCAAAAGTTTAGAGAAACCTGTATGAATAACTATAAACTTGACCCTCTACATTACTACACTGCACCTGGTCTATCTTGGGATGCTCTTCTAAAATACACAGAAATAGAATTACAACTTCTATCAGATTTGGATATGCATCTTTTCATTGAAAAAGGAATGAGAGGTGGAATAAGTATGGTTTCTAAAAGACACGCAAAAGCAAACAATAAATATGTAGCAGATTATAATCCAAATGAAGAAGACAATTACATAATGTATTTAGATGAAAATAATTTATATGGTCATTCAATGAGCCAACCACTTCCATTTGGTGGTTTCAAATGGATAACTAATAAAGATTTAATAGATGGAAAACTTCCAAAATTACAAAAAGGTAGAGGAAGAATATATGAAGTAGATTTAGAATATCCCAAACATTTACATAAACTACATAACGACTATCCACTTGCACCTGAAAAATTAGCAATTAAAAAAGAATGGTTATCCGACTATCAAAATGAACTAATTGAAAATAGTATGTTAAAAACAGAAAAACTTGTCCCCAATCTAATGGATAAGAAGAAATATGTAGTACATTACAAGAACTTGAGACTATACAAACAACTTGGTATGAAAATAACAAAAATACACAGAATATTAGAATTTGATGAGAAACCTTGGATGGAACCTTACATACGTCTGAATACAGAATTACGTAAAAAAGCAAAGACTACATTTGAAAAAGATTTCTTTAAACTTATGAACAACTCAGTATTTGGCAAAACAATGGAAAACATACGTAAAAGAGTTGATATTAAATTAGTCAAAACAGATGGCAGTGAAAATGAAAAAATCCGCAAGATAATAGCCAAACCAAACTTCAATCGTAGAGTAAAGTTCTCTGATGAGTTATCTGCCATTCAAGTGAATAAAACAAGATTAACTCTAAATAAACCAATATATGTTGGCTTCTGTGTTTTAGATTTATCAAAACATCTTATGTATGATTGGTATTATAATACATTGAAAAAAAAGTATGGTAATAACTGCACCTTGTTGTACACCGACACAGACAGTTTATTAGTAGATATCAAAACCATAGATGCTTACAAAGATATGTCTGAAATGAAAGATGAATACGATTTCTCTGATTATCCAAAAGAACATCTACTATACGATGAAACAAACAAGAAGGTCATAGGTAAGATGAAGGATGAATGTGCTGGTGTTCCAATATCAGAATATATTGGTCTTCGTCCTAAATTATATTCAGTATTAAGAGCAGATGAACAAGTCATCAAAAAAGCGAAAGGAACAAAAAAATATGTAATCAAAAAACAAATCAATTTTGAAAACTACAGAGATGCATTATTCAACAAAAAGAAATACACACACTCAATGAACATGCTACGCTCAATGCATCACAACATATATATATTAAAAGTAAATAAGACTACACTTTCTCCTTTAGACACAAAAAGATACATAACTGACGATGGCATTACGACATACGCGTATGGGTATCAGCCGGAACAATAAGTAATTCCTCTTTGACAAACCCTCTCTTAGGTGCAGGAGATTTCAAATAATAAACTCTTATGCCTTGCGTTATAATGTGATAATCAATTTTATGTATATCAACAGACCATACTGGGTCAGTAGCCCTTCTCTTTCCACCACCTTCTAATTCTCCAGGTTGATACAAATATCTAACATTTGCATAAGGACAAATTTCAGCATCAACTTTTCTTGTTATAATTGGAGGAGGTTTTTTCGTCTCCTTATTTAATGCTTTAATAACATCAGATAATCTCTTAACCCATTCTCTGTTTCTTTTTTTAGTATCAATCTCTTTAGCATACTGATAACCAAACAATCTTTCTGCTAAGGTTCTATTAAATCTTTCTACTATTCCTTGGTCTCTATGTATCTCTTTTCTACCTCTTCTTATTTTGGTATTATGCTTTTCCATCAAAGTTGAAACGGAACTCATAAATTCTCTACCAGGATCAACTTGCAATAGTTTAGGATACTTCAAATGTCTTTTATAAATCTTCTCAAAAGCATTTGCAACTTCTTTACTATCTTTCGACGTCAAAGGTTCGGCTTCTTTATATCTTGTTCCAATATCAACCACTGTCAATGCATACTTGTATGTCTTCCTACCAATAGTATCGTGGGGTAAAAACAACAAATCAGCCTGATGAACTTCATTCTCTGCAGACACATCAAATTTTGGTCTTATTTTTTTCTTAGGTGCAGGTAAATATATTTGCCATACTGCTTGTTTCTTTAAGAACTCTAATGCTTGTTTCTGACTAACCTTTGCTTCTTTTGCTAACTTACCAACAGCTGAGTGTCCTTTCCAGAAACCTTTTGGACTATAGTATATCTTCTCCATTTATTTTTATTTAAGAAAAAATATTTATATATAAAAAGATGTCAAAGAACGCACAAACGCAAAATATAGCACAATTGCTTGATGATGACTATACACCTACAAAAGAAGAGTTTGAAGAGCTGTTAAAGGAACAAAGTCAATTTGACACAAAGAAATGGACTGATTTAGAAATCAACAACATTTATACAATCACTGACTACAGAGAAATTAACACAGACAATGGTGTGAGTGTAATTTTAACTCTCAAAGACAATGGTGAAGTATGGAGTCCTGCACATCTCACAAAGAAGATAGAAGGTAAAGAACCACCATTTTATGTAAGACCACTTGGTTTGAAACCATGTAAGAATAATAAAAAAAATAAATATCATGCTTATGATTTAGTTTTTCCAAAGAAAGATTATGTCAAAAAATAATTTTTTTTTTACCTACATCAACTTCCAAGCAACAAATCCTGTCAATGCCATACCACCGACAACAAATGCAATCTCTCTATTTTTCTGGTCTTCTGATGGAGTGTAAAAATCACTTAATGTAGGTTTTGGTGGTAATGGTGTGGATAAATTATCTGGCAATTGTTTTCCTGTAATATAATAATATTGTTTCATAGCAGTATCAGCATCACTGAACTCATTCAAAGCATGATGTTCCTTTTTTAACTGTTCATTAATAAAATCCAATCTTTCTGTTCTCTTCTCATTCCACGCAGTTGTTGCTGATTCTAATTGTTCCATCGCCTTATCATGCCTCTTTCTCTCTTCATCACTATTACTACCCATATGTGAAAATAAATAATTACTACCTGAAAAGGCTACGGCGTTTGTAATTGCTCCTCCAACCATTAATGCTACTGCACTTGCCATTTTTATATAATGGAAAAAAAAATATTAAAATTACTTCATAATATCTGCAGGAATAATACCTTGCTTAACAAGCATATCCTTTGTTGCCATTGCAAGTAATATATCAATGGACAACATACCAATATCTGTCATATTAAAATCTACTTTTGGTGCTGGTCTTTTCAATAGTTTTCTACCAAGTTCTGAATATCCAACAGTTAATACAGTTTCCACTCCAGCATGATATAACATGTTTGCAATTTGTTTTCCGTCTATTGAGGTTGTCATTTTTTAATGAGAATATTATTTTTTTTAAATTAATTAAATTCAAATGGGTCAATTTCTTTTTGTTGTATAATAGGTGCAGGTTGTTGCATCATAGGTTGTTGTGGTACAACTTGTTTAGACTTGTACATATACAATCCTATTCCAACAACTCCAATTGTTATACATAATGGTATATAATTTTTGTATATATTTATATTCTGTGAATTGTTTGTTTGCACATCATCATCATCTCTTGTTATAGATTTTAATTCCATGTTTTCTTTCTTTATAGTATCAGCCTCCTTTCTTCTTAATTCTGCATTTCTTTTTCTTGCTTCTGCACCTTTCTTACCAGCAGATACTCTTCTTGGGTCTTTTGTTTTAACAGTTTCATTAACTTCACTCATCTTTTCATTAACTTCACTCATTTTTTTCTAAGGAGATATTTTCTTTTTTATTAAAATCAATATGTCTTGCTGTTGTTAGCATTGCAGTTAAAGGAGCAAGATACATTCCATATCTATAGTACAATTCACAACACGAACTTGTCAAAGCGTGATTGATAAAAGGGTCTTCCTCTAAGTCTTGTATCAGTTTAGGTGGATTAACAACATTGAAATACTTTGATACACCCATCACGTATAAGCTAATGAAAGAATTACCCAATGTCTTAGTCATACTTGCTCCCAATCTTGCTTCATATCTGCAGTAAAGTTTGTTTATTTGTTCTGCTGTCATTGTATCAATGTCTGATAGTTGTAAGTCTTTACCAAGATACTGCTTACTACCACCACCAGCAACAATGGCTGATAATCGCTCACGTTTTAATTCTTGTTCATTATTTTCTGTGCTTTCACATTCAATGTCTTGTAATAATTCTTCAGCATTCATTTTTATTTTATGTAATTTATTTTTTATTTTTAAAAAATAAAACATCGCATATCCGACTATTAATAAGATTGCAGTGTTTGTTATGATTATTGATAAGATTGCAGTGATTGATAATATTTCTAACAGCATTGTTTTTTAGTATTGCTATTTTACTTAAAACATTGCATAAGCATTACTTAAGATTTGCTATAGCATTGCATAAACATTACTTAATCATTGCTAAAAAAAATAATCAATCAACCAACCGATAACCAGTAGGCTGGTCAGTCTTCAAAATTAACTTACGATGCTTCTTTTTTTTCAGTTCTTCTTTTATTCTCTGTCGTTCTTCCAAAGTAGGAATAACATCATTCTCTCTTAAACAATTTTCAAAACTATCTCTATCTTTTGTGTAGAACATGCATAGCCATTTTGTTTGTTCTCTTAAATCTTTTAACACAGAATTATATCTCTGCGAAATAACCCACACTGATTGTTCTGCATGCCTACCAGAAAATGCTAATTCTGATAACATATCTTTTTTCTTTGTTAGTTCTTTCGTTGCACTGCAATCATCAATAATGTAGAGAGTAGAATGACCAGCATATTTATTAAAGAACATTCTTAGTAGTTCTTGTAGTTTTTCTTCTCCATTAACAATAGGATTAACAATTGTTATATTTTTTGTTTTAGGCTTTCTAACATCACCAATCCACTCACGATTTTTATAAGCCTTGTTCCATTGAATGGTTGGGCAAAGTATAACAATATGTTTAAATACTTGACGATATTCCTCTTCCAAAAGGTCAAGGACAAACTCTGTATTCCCGCATCCAGTTTGACCACATATAATAGCACAATGAGGATATTTTGGTAGTTCCATTTTTATTTGTAAAAAAATATTAATAACTGACTTCTTTAAATCTACCATCTTCAAAGTTGATTTGTGCATCTTGTATAACAAACAAATAAAGATTGATTGGTTCATCTGCTCCTGCTTCTTTCGTTATTTGTATTGTGATACCTTCTGATGCATTTTCAATTCTTCTTCCAGAACCATGAAGTGTATTATCATCAGTTGAACGTAAATCCAACCATAAAGCATACCTGTTCGTTAGATATTTTTCTATTGTTGTATCAGTAAAATATAAATCTTTAACGACCATACTTGTTTCTTTGTTTCTTTTTGAATTCAAAGCAAAGAATTTATTTATTTCGTCCCAGTGTTGGTGGGACTTCATTCCTTGACTATACAATTGATTCGGAATCCCTTCTATTGTCATTTCCACTTTTGTAATTTCTGGATTATAATATTCTTCTGTGCTGGCCCTTTCAGGATCTTCGAATAGCATAAGAATTCCTTTCATACTTCTTGCAGGAACATTTAGATTGATATTCCATAGTGTATCAGATTTGTTTTTAGTTATTTTTCTGTGTCTTAGTATTCTGTCATACAAAATAACCATTTTACCATCAACTTGCTGTCTTATTTGTCTTGCTAATTCAGTATCAGAAACAATATCAAATTCCAAACAAATATTTTTGATTGTATAAGTTGAAGTTGCATCGCCTGATTTAATTACTTTATTATAATCATTGAATGTAAGTTCATATTCAAGTCTATCTCCTAATCCTGCTTGATAAAATGGCATATGGGTTTCCAATAATTCAAAATCAAGTGGGATGCAAAACCTGTTTCCATATGCTTTTGCGATGGCTTGATCTTCTTTATCTGCTGTTGCGTTTCCTGCACCCACTCTATGTCTCAACATGTTCTCTTTGCCAACGCCTTGATATACCATATTTACACGTTCTGTAATAGTCTTCCATAAATCAATATAACAATGATAGATGTCACTATCGTCAATGGACATAACTTCATTTCCACTTATTCTAATTGTTGTTTTCTTAATTATTGCTCTTCCTATGTTTTGAAATATAGTTGCATTTGCATCTTTAGAGGTTAGTTCAATTTCAAATGCTAATCTGACTGTTCCGGGAACAATAACATCATTACTACTTAGATTAGGAAATCTCACTAATAATTGTTGATTTTGGTCAATAGTTGAAGGGTTATTTGTTATTACTACACTTTGGCGGATGCCTCTCACACCTCGTGGTTCTCTTAATTTTCTGTAAGGGTTTAGTTTATCTCCGTAAGCTGACATTTTTTTAAAAGATAAAAAAATATTTTTAAATAATAAATAAATAATGGCTGAATATGAAAATCCTGAGTATGACAGGGATGATTATGATGAAGAAGCAGAAACATCTTTTACAGATGAAGAGCAGTTTCAGAGAACATTAAATAGTCAGTTTGCTGGTTTGAATGATTTAACCGGTGATGATTGGAAAACTCTGCGTAATAGCATAGGTAAAAAAATGATAGATAGATTTTACGAAAGGAATGATGAATCTAAACGTAAAATCAAAGGTTTGTCTCTCAAGAAAGATGATATAGGGAGACCAATGTTATATGTTAAAGATGAAGGTGGAAAGGATATTGCATTAACATATTATCGTTCCAATGCACCAGATGAAATAGCAACATTTTTATCATTTAATACTTTGCAAAGGAAATATGGTGTTGATTTTGTTAGGAATGTATTAGGTGTAGATGATTTTAAACCATCTGCTACAAGAATTAAAGAAGGTAGAGCTGAGCTTACAACTTTAATAGAAAACCAGTTGAGAGAGACACAATCTGATTTATTATCAGAAAAATTCAAGAATCTTGATAATGATGTATCATCACAACAAGAAGCACAAGAACTATTAGAAACTGCAAATAATGCAGAAACATCTGTGAAAACATTAGAGACATCATTCATTGAAAGTGTTAGTAGTGAAGCAGGAACACAAACAGATTGGACAAAAAGAGAGATTGATGGAATAGCAAATGCAATGACAACAGTCAAAGAAGAGATAGCAAATGAATTGGCAAAACTGAATGAAACAAATAAAGACTTAGCAAAAGAAAATACAAAATTAGAACAAGCCAAAGCAGACAATGATGAATTTCAAATAGAAAGGATAAGTAGTCGAATCAAAGAGTTAGAAAGTGAGAGAAGTGCAAGATTGGAAGTTATTAATGTTAATAAAGAAAAACTACGTAGTCAGGTAAATAGAATCAAAGAGACTATAAACAAAGTATTAAAAGAAGACACTACATTGGGTGAAAGAATTAGAACATTATTCAGAGAACAAGGCATTACAATTGTTAGTATTTTAACCGCTTTTGGAATGATTATTGGAGTTATTGTTGAGGCTGTTATTCCTACTGGTGGTGGTACTACTTCAACCCCTCCTTCTCCACCAAAAGGTGGTGTTAAAGATTGGGTTAAGAAACAATTATCAAATCTTGGTAAATTACTTTCTACCCTTGCAGGAAAAGTAGCTACTGCATTACCAGGTGTTATTGGTTCTATTGTGTCTTGGTTGTTGTCTTCTGCGGGTAAAGTTGTTAATTGGTTTGGAGAACATCTATGGGCATTAGTTGTATTGGTTGCTGGATTGTTATATGCATCTGCGAGAGAGTTTATAAGAAAAAAAGAACTTAATAAATTTCATACATAATTAATAGTCCAATTGCAATACTACCAACTATAAATGCTGTTTTGTTGTCTTCGTGTTGTATTGCTTCTTTTTTTTCAACGGGTTCTGGTAGAGATTTGATTTTTGGTTCTGGTAGAGATTTCTTTGTTTCCTGATGTTTTGGTTCTGGTAGAGATTTCTTTGTTTCCTGATGTTTTGGTTCTGGTAGAGATTTCTTTGTTGGTGTGTCTTGTATAGTTGCAGGTTGTGTGCAATTTTATTATTATATCCAGCGATAGTGCCAATTTGTAAAATCATATTACTGGGAGACATATATAATCCAATACCATAAACAAAATCTACTTTACTTCTTGCATATTTGAGTGTGTTTTGATATCTTTGTATTTGACTTGGTAAATCAACTGGACTATTAATAGCGTCTTCAATGTTAGCAAGAAATTGTTTCTGAGCATCAAATCCTGTGCCTATTTTTAGTATTTCTACACGTGTTTGAGATTGTGCTCCTAATAGAGCCCATACAAACATTCTAATACTTTCGTTAATTCGTTCAATACCTGTTTTTGTTAATCCTTTTGATTTGTCTAATATAAACATTGTCCAGGCGTCACTTATATCTACTGTATGTGCTATTTTATCATTTGGATTAAAGAATGGTCCATCACTTCTATGATCTTGTCTATATTTTCCACTTGGTTTAAAATATTGTGTGTAACTCCCTAGACCACTGCATTTAGAACTACTTTCTAATTTTTGACGCCAATCTGTATTAGGTGAAACATTGAATTCATTGCATAACTTTTGATAGGTTGCTTTGTCGTATGGGTTTTTGTAATAACAAAATGATGCATCTGTTGGTAAAGGTGTTTGAAGTTCTTTCAAAATACGAGCAATACAATAATAAACATGAAATGTATATACTGTTTTAGTTAGTCCTGAAGTGTTTTGCAAATGGTCTTGATAACTTACTCCACATCCTGCAGTGGCACACCAGACAGCAAAATTTAATTGACATTGCCACCAGTCAAATGATGAATGAAGCCATGTATTCCACGGTTCATTGGTGTGTAATGTTGGATTTTGATAGTTTTGAAATAAGTCGGGAAACGTTACTGGAAAATGGTCGTCTTTGTTAACATAAATCGTTTGTTTTATAAGTTCAATATTCTTTTCGGTATATTTAGTATTGGGGTTATATAATGCATTGGGATTGTACTTGAATTCTTTAGGTATCATTTTTATTATTGATTATATATAAAAAATAAAAATGTATCATACAATTTCGAATATTGACAAGACAATAAACTTGCAACAATACATTGATAACAGAGATGGGAATAAACGTATTGGTTTGAAATCTATAACATATGGTGTTGGATGGTATAATGTTGTTGATGAATATTTGCAGAAGACTAAAGAGAGACCTCATAAGATTATAGATGGTTATTATAGTTTCCAACAAATAGCAGATTTATTTCAAAGTAATAATATTACATTATCTGTAAATGAAACAAATGGAATTGCTTCTTTAATTACACCGGATGAATTGAAGATAAGCAAGGGCTTAAAACAAATGTTGGGGTTTGGAAATAAGCGAAAGTTTGCTGTTAATGAAACTCATTATGGTGAGAGAGCTGTAGATTTTGCTGTTTATAAATCATTGTATGTTCATTTGGAACAGATTAATACTTCAAATAATTATTTAGATGGTATGCCGAGTACTGTGTTGGCTGTTGTTCCAGTGGAAAATAAAGAGTTTGGAGAGATAACAACAGTGAGATTTGAGCATCCAGAATATAAGTGTTTGGTGAATGATGCTATAGCAGAATTGAAATTAGAAATCAGGGATGAAAATAACAACAAGGCAATTAATCATCTACCAATTAATTGCGTTTTGGAAATTATATAATTATAATAAAAAAAATGAGTATATTTGGTGCTAAGAGAAAACACGTAGATGCATTAGGGTTGAAACAAGAAATATTTAATATGAGAAGTCAAGCATTTACACAAATAAATACATTGAATGATAGACATACAGGACTTCAAGATAGATTTCGGGATATGTATGTCAATCATCGATTATTATATAATAAGGTTGATAATATGTCAGACAGAAAATTGATAAGCATTTGTGCGGAGAGTAAAGGTTCCTTACAGAAGAATGAAGTGTTTGGCTTTGGAAATGGTGGTAGAGAAGTAGGTGTTGGATATGTGATGAACTTTCCTGGCCAGATAATAGGTGTTGGACTGTCGAGTAAAAGAACAAAAGGCGATGTGTCTGTGGCGATTGCAATTAATGGAAATCCACAAGCAGGATATGATATATCATTGAATAATATTTTAAGAAAACACGATAACTTTGATACACCGTTAAAGGTTGAGGCTGGTGATGCAATTGATTTTGTTTGTCAGACTAATAATGCTACATGTGTTAATACTGTGGCTTCGATGATAATTGAATTATTTATTGAATAAAAAAAATATATGTTATCAAGAAAAAAAATGAAACAACCTAATGCACCGCTATATCCAGAGTTGCCTATTGAAGATGGGCAAAATTATAGATTACAGAAGATATCTGAGATAGAGAAGACGTTAATTAATGAGAGAGATGTGAGAAAAGCATTATACAAAAAATACAAACGTGGAATAAATATTACTGATGGAGTTGATACTGGTTTGATATCAACAAGTGTTATTTTGGCAGGTGTTGGATTAACTGTTCCAATTATGTTGCCTTTAGAGATTGGTGCTGTTGTGTGTGGGAGTTTGGGTGTGTGTGTTAAACTAATTAGGCGTAAAATGACTTCAAAAGCACAGAAACATTATGAGATTAAAACTATTGCTGATAGTAAGTTGAATAGTATAAAGGATTTGATTTCTAAGGCTTTGACAGACGGACAGATATCTGAGAATGAATTTAAACTTGTGTTGGATGAGTTGGACAAATATAATAAACTCAAAGACAATATACATTCAAAACAAACAGGATTGAGTGAAAGTGAGAGAAAGAAACTTATTGAGGAAGGCAAGGCTCAAGCGAAGAATGAAATGAAAAAAAAGATAGAAAATGCTTGATTTTATTCAATAAAATTACAATAGTAAATGACCCACCACCGAAATATGAAAGTTAATATTTTTTTGCTTCACTTCCAGTTGGCCTACAATGTTGAAATTTTATAAGAATGTGCATTTTGTATGTTGAAACAAATGTACAAAGTTTGGTGGTAATTAGTTGAACCAATGTTATTTTACAACAATTCAAAGACTTGCAGGAAATTCCAAAATGATGCTAGAACTTTGAAATTTTGTGATAATATGTATATATGCAACCCAAATACATATGCAAAATCTGAGACTAATCGGTTGATGGGATTCCACTTTTAGGAAGACTCAAAGACTTTCAGAAATTCCAAAAGTTGTCATAGGAACTTGGAATTTTAATATGTTATACAGCCTTAAAGTCTTGTTATATGTGCAAAATCTGGTGGTCATTGGATTATGTAAAGGCACTTTCAGGAGGGGTTAAAGTTTTTGCCCCAAAGTGGAATTTTCAAAATTCTTTTTAATATGTTTCTATATAGTGTCTATCCGCGACTTTTGTCGGAGCAGATTTTTAATATCACCTCTAATTATTGTTATCTGAACACTGACTGAGACGCATCACACATTTTTGATAAGGTTTATCAAATATTTATACACTTAAGTAAAATAGTCCCTTCATTATCTGTGTAAGTGGTTTATCGTGGGAAGGTATTACGTATTATGTTTTGCGGTACAAAGTGATAATAACACGCCCCCTTTTTTGAAATTGATTTTAGATGAATTAGACAAATATAATAAACTGAAAGATAGCATACACTCAAAACAAACAGGATTAAGTGAGGCGGAAAGAAAAAAAACTTATTGAGGAAGGAAAGGCCCAGGCTTTAGCTGAGGTAAAAAAAAAATAGGGGATGCTTGATTTTTATTTAATAAAATTACAATAGTAAATAATGACCCACCACCTATTTATAGGAGCGTAAACTAAATATACAAATTTCTTTTACTGACTGTTAAAAGCTACGGTGATTCACGGTCCTTTCGGTGCTTTGATTATTCCCGTAACGACTTCCAGGCCTTTCTGTACTTTGATTATATCCGTAACGACTTCCAGGCCTTTCTGTACTTTGATTATATCCGTAACGACTTTCGGACTATAAGGGTGCGCAGTCTGGTCAGGGTCTTCCCTATTCATAAATGCTAAAAGATACCTTTATCAATAGTTAACAGTATGGCTATTGATAAAAGCTAAAACTTGTAATTGGACTGGTATTTATCATGCTCGTTCTATATATAGAATAAGTACGCATTTATCTTTTCACTTCCATATTTTCACTTCCTCGTTTTATTATGGTGTTAAAACATTTATATTCAAGGATATTTATTTTAGAAGGAAGTTTTATGGTGAGTTGTTTTCTTGGCAATTTAGATAGTGAAACAAAAAGTACACATTTTAACACAATAAAAAGATACATTTGTTAAAAATATGCAAATTTAAAACCCATTTTTTAATGATATTCGTAAGTGCTATGTATATATATAAGAGACTCACATTCAATATTTGGTTGTGTCTGTTACAGCATGGTTTGTCTGGTCTCTGAGTATGACGCTCACCTGTCTGTTTAAGGGTAAATGGCTTGCTCGATGCCATGCATTTGTGAAGGGTGACTTTGATGGGTTGCGCGCGCACAAATAGAATTCTCCCCGTTGAAGTCGCCATTCACAATGCATTGTGCTCACCTTACCTCAGACCGGTCTAGCTGTTCGTTTCGGCTAGGCTGGGAATATGGGGTTAAAGGTGACCCTGGGGCGGAGAGCTTGTCGTGAGCCTACAGGCAGGAGTTCTTAAGAAAGGGGCTGGCAGCCACTACCCGGTGCTGGGGTGTGTGTGTAAAGAATTCTGCCCAGTGCCGGGTGGTTAAAAGTGCTGTAACAGATGCGGCTTTTGCTAAATTTTGATTTGATTTTTAAAATCTGTGAAACATTTTAGGTAGAATTCCTCACCCCATGCCGGAGTCCGCGGACTGATTTTATAGTGGGTGTTTTTTTTTTTTTTTACATTTTTACAATTTTTCCGAGGTCACTCTAGTAGATGTTTTTTTCCCCCTCTCCTAACTTTTTTTTATTTTTCTGTGCTCTACCCGCCTCATCTCTTCATAGACGGACTCTCTCTTTTTTTAGTTACAGTACCCCTTCCTCTGGAGTGTGTGAATTTTTTTTGGGGGCGATAATTTTTTTATGCTCAAATTGGTGATATATTCATTGTCCGTGCTGACGGACAACGAATATGTCGCCGTACCCCCACTATCTATATATATGCCAAGTTAAGGAAACGAGTATTTGCCGTAGATGTAAAAGCAAACAATCAATGCCGTGGTAATTCCCATAATTTTAAGTGGAGAAAACTGTCCTTAGGCGGTGGTCCTGATGTTTATTTTTTACTGTAACCATGTCGGAAATTTAGACAGGGAGTTGCACGTTCTATGTGCCCATAGTTACTATGTAATTTCCGATACCTGTAATCCCTCTTGTGGGGAAGAAGGAGGTTGTTGTCGTGCTGTGTGTGGTTCGTTTATTTCATCATGAAAACACGCCTATATGATTTTGTACCCCCTTTAACCTACTTTTACATAGTAAAACTGGGGTTTTTGGGGGTATACCGTATTTTTCTTATTTCTGCTCTAAAATATAGATTGAGGGTACTCGTAAGAACCGCCTCGATGAGGCGGTTCTAACGAGTGCCCACAATCTATATTTTGAGCAGAAATAAGAAAAATATCACAATTTTTCATCTTAAAATTTTCATTTTTTCGGCGATAAAGGTGGTAATGTATTTGTATAGGCGAGTTTGCGAAATGTCCTGTGTTGTTTACTTCATAATTAGTTACTCTTCCTCTTAGCGCCATCTACAAGTGTAGCTTTTCCTGGGCATATGTTCCTAATATGTTATAGGATATACTTTTTTTTCCTTATTTTGTCAGTTAGAACCGCCTCAGTTTCATGTGGTTTAATGCTTATATGTTATATTTCGCCATTTGTTTTTTCAAATGTGTTTAATATGCATTATCAACCCGTTGTATACTGGTGGACTCTTCCATTCCTTTATGTTGGAAAAGTCCCATTTGTCATATCAGGGGTGTCAGGCCTATTTTTTGTTTGTATTCTTTTTTGATGGAAAATAATGTTAGCAAATAGTGCATGCCATGATCAGACGCCGCGTTCTGTTGCGTCTGAACTGGACCTGCACTGTTTGCCAAGGTACCACTTTAGGAGTTTCCCGCATGCAATGGGTTAAATAATTGTATCAATTTGTACACACTTGGGTGAGAATATTAATATTTAATATATGCCTTTACCAAAACTGTGGAGAGGGGAGAGCTTCTCACTGAAAAGTACTGCTGATTTTTAATATCGTGTGGGTTATATGGCATAACAACTTCTTCTGCATCTGCAGGTGCAACTGTGCATTCCACAATAAATCAATTCTTGTATTTCCGGACGATGCGATTTTGTAGTTTCCTGGGTGTTCTTTTCTGACACTTTGCTGGCGTGTTTGTCGTCATTGCTGTTGTGTTTAAATCGCACGTAATGTCAGACAAATTAGTTTGAAAATTTAATATGAACGTAAACATGTAAAACCATCTTTTAATTAATTTCTCAACTCTTATCCGAATGGTATTTTAATAAAATCCACGCTTTACAAGCATGCATTAAATAAATTGGAATGTTAGGTTAAAAGCAGTATGCAAAGCCGAACTGCTTGGCATTTCTAAATTAAAATGTCGCTTTTAAGTAGTTTCTAAATGCCATAGGCAATTTTATTTCATTTTCCGTTTGACAGTATTGCATTCCGTCTATCGTTCAGTTAAAAGGAAAAGTGCGTTTTAATATAATGAAACAACAACGAAAAGAACAAAATATTGTCTAACATGGGGCACACATTATTTGATCAGCTCATGAGCAAAGGCTGTTTATCACACAGGCACCAAACGCAGTCTCGCCAGAGCTAAGCACGCCTTTATTATTTTAGCCCCTGATAAACATAAGTGAAGGCAATGATCAGGAATCGAAACAATTAACTCACAGCTTCTATCAGAGGCACCAAACGGAAAGAAACACAAATTTGAAATAACTAGACCCTAATTGAAACATCAATAGCGGAAAGCCAAAATGACAGTTACGTCCCGCAAAATGGCCAATTGGCTATCCAAAACAAATATAACAATATAAGCAATACATACACCCAAAGACAAGCTATAACAAGATTAAACCGCGACAGAAGAACCGCCTTGGAACGGTCAGTGAAAGGAATTCCACTGAAACCCCGCTTCTATATAGTAAAACTGGGGTTTAAAGGGATATATGCAATTTTTCTAATTTTTGCTCAAAACATGGATTGTGGGTACTCGCTAGAGCCGCCTCGACGGTTATAGTGAGCTCCAACAATGCGTGTTTCGAGCAAAAATAATAAAAATAAATATCAGAAAGTTTTATCTGAAGTTTTCCATTTTTTAGTGGTAAAATTTGTAATATATTTGAATAGGTGTGTTTTTGGTATGAATTGTTATAGCTTCCAAAACGCATGTTTTTGCAAAGTAAAAGATCTTACCGCTTAGATTTTATAACAAGTTGACACAACGTCATTACCGAACGTTTGTCAAATAGTGATCGATACTTTTTATTTCAAGTCCTGTCTTTGAATAAGTCAATTTCGTAATGCCCTTGAACCCCTTTTATACATTAAAACTGGGGTTTCATGGGGTAAACTGTGGCTAACCGTTAGAACCGCATTGAGGCGGTTCCAACGAGTACCAACAATCTATATTTTGAGCAGCAATTAGGCCTCGGTGGTTCAGTCGGATGCGCGTCTAACTGGTGATCAGGAAGACGCAGGTTCGATACCAGCAGGGGTCGGCAACATTCTTTCGTTTGTTTGATATTGTTTGATTTGAGGTTTAACGTCCCCGTCAACACTGTAAAGTTCATTTTGGAGACGTTGCTTCCAATTTTGTGGGACTTTTACCCGACACTGAGATGAAATGACATCTCAAGCCCTGTCGCCCAATGAAACCAATAAGGTTTATTAGCATGGGCGGTTCCGACGCGCACCGCTTTGCCTGGGCAGGCTTCGATCCTCTAAGCGGGTTACAAGTACTCGTGTGCGTGTCGGTTTCAGCTCTGTGCGGAAGCATCATGCAACCCATTTATTTCTTCAAGCCCCGATGGGCGGGGCCGTACTTTCGTGGAGATTGATCATGAAATATTTTCTATGGTCTTTCCCTCCCTTCCGCTGATTCAAGAAGGGCAGTTGCCAGTTTTGGGCGCAAGAACGTGCACGATACTGGTTAACCGATTACGTATAAGCTTGCCCAGGAAAAGTGTGGATATGTAAACTGACCGGTTCAAAAATGACTGAAAATAGTGACTGGGCCGTAAAACTCCGATAAAAAAACAAACAAACATACCTCCCATCAAAAACACCAAAGGGAAAGAAACACAAACAACAAATGATTTCACTATAATGTACATTAAACAAGCGGAAAGCCAAACGGACAGTAAATAAAAAAACAGTAGCAATACATAAATGCAAAGACAAATTATCACAATAGAAACCACCACAGAAGGACCGCCTTGAAACGGTCAGAAAGGGTTATTACTGGGGGCTAAATTCGACTTTATTAGGCAACAAAATTACAAACCTCACCCATTCACCTTATTTGCATTATTTGCTGGTTCCCAGTCTGAACGTTATCAGTGTTGGAAAAACAGGTAACCAGACCCCCCTGACCTGGAAAGGTCAGGGGTGTCTGGTTACCTGTTTTTCCATTATTGACAATGCGCAAGCTGGGAGCCAGCAAATAATGCAAATATGGTGAATGGTTCCGTCGTGGTTTAGTTAAATATTTTTCCTGTATTTAAACCGATGTTTGCAGCAATGGCAATTACACCCAATCTTTACAGTAACTTCAGTGAATTCTTTTGTGGTCATAGAGTAGATAATCAGCTCAAACAATGAATTAGTGAGTAATGAATCACAGTTTGGAGGTCAGTTGTACAGTAGATCAAATTACGAGCGCAGCTGACCGAACAACTGCCATTTATAACTCACCAATTCACACAATATAGCTAATTGATCCTAACACACTGAAAATCGACAAAACCTGCTGTTGTTTCCTACGATTTCTTTTCAGCTCTGTCTCTGGTCGGGCCCATCGGAGTCTAACTTGGTTTTCTTTTGCTCCAGCATTTCAGTGGTTTCTTGCTGTCGAGTCCTCACCGTTGTCTCACCTCTGTGGTTCTTTGATTTTTGTGTTCACGGAGATGTTGCACTGATGAGTTAGGAGGCCTTCATGCGGACTGAACAAATTATTTGTCTAAATCGCGACGGAAGTAAGGGCGAGGATTGTGGCCACGTAAAATCGATTTAAGCCCCCTAGTGGAAATCTTCCACTGACCGTTCCAAGGCGGCTCTTCTGTGGCGATTTATTTATGTTGTTGTTTGTTACTTACTGTATGTATCACTTGTGTCTTTTAATTTTGGATGGCCATATGGCCATTTTGTGGGAAAGTAACTGTCCTTATGGCCTTCCTTTGTTTAGGTTTCCATTATGGTCTGGTCGCTTAATGTTTGTATTTCTTTCCCTTTGGTGTCTTTTATGGGTGGAGTAAGTTAATTGTACCAATTCCTGATCTTTGTTTTACTTCTACTTTCGCCATTGATAGAAGAAACCTTGCCAAAATTTATTGACTGTAAAACGTGCATTTATGTCCTTTTGATTCGAAAAAATGATTTTTCGCCCTCTGACGTCATAGAATCGTCCAGTGACGTCAGAAAACGGCGGCTCTTCGCCTCAGGCTCTTCTTCCCTGAGATTTATTACGGAATGAATTACAGTTCCATTCCATTGCCTATATAGGCGTGCTGTGTTAGAATAGCATAATGAAATAGAGACGGCTTCTGTCGCGGTTAATTTTTGTTATAGTTCGTCTTTGAATGTGTGTATCGCTTAATTTTTTTTGTTTTGGATAGCCAATTGGCCATTTTTGGGGGTTAGTAACTGTCCATATGGCTCTCCGCTATATCGGCCCCGATAGCTCAGTTGGTAGAGTGTCCGCTCCGGGGAACGGGAGGTCACGGATTCGATCCTGGGCCGCGACATACCCAAGTCGTTAAAAATGATACAAGTAGCTCCTCCGTTAAAAATGATACTAGCTGCTCCTCGCTTGACACTCAGATTCACTGGGTAGAGCTAGGACTGGTCGACCCAGTGTCAGGATAATGTGACTGGGTGTGGCATCATGTATTGTGTCTTGGACATGATACTTCAGTGAAGCAGCACTATAAACGTTAGCATTGAGCTCCCTGTCGCAACCAGACACCGTCGTGATATGACTGAAAAATTGTTGAAGGCGACGTTAAACCCGAATTCACACACACACACACACACACACACACACACACACACACACACACACACACATGGCTTTCCGCTACTGATTTGTCCATAAGGAGCTAGATATTTTATGTTTAACTTCATTTTTCTTTCCCTTTAGTGTCTCTGATGGGGGTGGGGGTTAACTGTATCGATTCCTGGTCATTGCCTTCACTTCTATTTTGCAAACTGCAGCCAATGAACACATTTTCTTTCTGTGATGTGTAATTATAACTCATATTTATACGCTCTGCATCCCCTTCTTATATGGAGAAACCTCGGTTTTAAAGGGGTATACATTATTTCTCTTATTTCTGCCCAAAACATAGAGGTTCATAAGTCTCATAACGTGGTGCTTACGAGCACCCACAACCTATGTTTGAAGTAAATTGTTACGGGCCAGGCGTAGCAGAAAGAAGATACAAACAAGCCTTATGGAAAAATTTAACAAAGTTTATTTGCAAACTATCCTTAACCTGTAGAAGTAAGAAAATTAAATGTACTTAGCCCTGTTGTGAAATATCCTTGAATGAATCTATTTTCCTTGATCCCACAGAATTCACAGCCCGAAATGAAATATAATATCGTTTGACAATCTAACAGAATTTAGAAATAAACCCAAACTTCAAACTCCAAAGTCTGAATCCAAAAGAAAAATCAAGCTCTTTTATAGACCCTGGTGTGACGATTTTCCCGATTATGGACTGACACCAAAAGAATCGATTAACAGCGGAAAGAAAATCAGTTTATTCCTTTAAACAATTGTAATTGATTATATATAGACGTCTTCTTAGACCCATGTCTCCACTTAACTCGGTAACTAACGTAACTACGACGTTACGTCATAATCGTAACGTCCAATTATTAAGTGTCCTAATTGTTAATACAAAATTACCTCGTTTCCATTTCTTCCCCTCCTCAAATGCATTACATTTGATGAAATAAATAATATTGTAAAGCGTCAGCTTAAACATGCAAAATTATAAATAAGCCCGTTACTCAATACTCGTCAAGGTTAAAAGATATTTGTTTTGAACCAAAGTTTTCTTTGATATGAATGCAAACGATCTCCGGTTAAACGTTCATTTTCTTCTTACAACAAATATCTAATGCGTAAAGCACAGTATCTAGTTTCCTAGTTCTAGAGGACACAGTTTTGTCACAGCTCTCGTCATGGTACCCAGGCCGACCTGGATTTTCGCCACACACACCCGTCCATCTCTCCCCGGATATATCTCCAGTATTCTCTCGAGCGGCCAGTTTCCACTAGCGGTATCGGGTAAAACCACTAGCACGACGTCTCCGACCTTGATTCCTGCGCTTAGAGCTTTGCGCACGCGGAAGCTAAGCATCTTGCCACTCAGTTTGCGGTGAGCGGCAACATATTTCCGAATGGCTTTGGCAGATGAACCAGTCTTCTGGTGCAAGGCTGCAACGGCGGCTACAACAATTCCCAAGGTAGACTTGGCCTTGATGGACTTGCTTCTCCTTTTCCTACACTTGCTCCTCTTCTTGGACTTCCTTCTCCTCCTGTGAGATTTGCTCCTTTTCTTAGACTTCCTCCTCTTAGCCTTGGACCTGCTCTTCCTCCTTTTCTTTGGAAACTTGGACCTTTTCCTGGACTTGGACCTCTTCCTAGACTTGGACCTCTTCCTATACTTGGACCTTTTCTTAGACTTGGACCTCTTCCTAGACTTGGACCTCTTCTTAGACTTGGACCTCTTCCTAGACTTGGACCTCTTCCTAGACTTATATCTTTTCTTGGACTTAGACCTCTTCCTTGACTTGGACCTCTCCCTGGACATAGACTTCTTCTTGGACTTGGACCTCTTCCTGAACTTAGACCTCTTCCTGGTTGGACCTCTTCTTGGACTTAGACTTCTTTCTAGACTTGGACCTCTTCTTAGACTTGGACCTCTTCCTAGACTTGGGCCTCTTTTTAGACTTGGACCTCTTCCTAGACTTGGACCTTTCCCTGGACTTATACCTCTTTCTGGACTTAGACCTCTTCTTGGACTTAGATCTCTTCTTGGACTTAGACCTCTTCCTTGACTTGGACCGCTTCCTGGACTTAGACCTCTTCTTGGACTTGTACCTCTACCTGAACTTAGACCTCTTCCTGGATTTGGACCTCTTCTTGGACTTAGACCTCTTTCTATACTTAGACCTCTTCCTAGACTTAGACCTCTTCTTAGACTTTGACCTCTTTCCAGACTTGCTTCCTTTCCTAGATTTTGACCTAGATTTACTCTTCCTCCTAAACCTGTGATATGGTTTGTCTGCATCAGCAATACCAATTCGAAGATTCATTTCTTCGATGTCACATACGACCGCGATTGGCAATCTTCTAAATCTCAGTAGAACGTCAAACAAGTCACGTTGGAGTTTAAGCCCCCGATAGATCTGATCATTCAATGACGAACCTTCGAACTTGGCCGCAGCATCAAACACGATTCTTGTTTTAGTAGTGTCCTTGTCGGGTCTCAGCACTGGAAAATGAGGAAGAAACCATCTCGGTGTTGACTGTTCATTGTTGCTGAGTTTTCTCACGTAACCTTTCTCAACATACCTTTTGATGCACTCACCGTATGCTTTGCCTATATTAGGTGACCTTTTAAGTCTCTTCTCCGTATTATCAAGCCTTTGAAGTGCCATCTTATAGTTATTTGGCAGGATCGGGTCATTGCATTTCCAAGGTACACCCACACGATGTATTTGCTGTTCATATGTAAACGATTGTTTTACTTTGTTTAGTGCTATTTGTTCTTCTATTCTGACTATAGGTGTTTCAAGTGTTGTTGTTGAAGCGCTATCTATTTCCCAAAACTTTTTAAGGTTCTGGTTCAGTTTTTCAATTTCCGACAATTCCTTGACAAAGTAAGTGTACGCAAAGTTTGTCTGGAGTACAGTCTTATATGATGGCTCAGGGTTTCCTATACATGTCCATCCGAGTGGAGTAAGCCTAGCGACCGGTTCACCTGGTTTGCCTCTTATTTCCTCAAGTGCATAGTGCAGATCGGCACAATCTAATCCAATTAGAATATCTACTATTGGTCTAGTCCTAGATTGCTGAAAGTTAACATTTTTTAGATGTGGCCATTTCATTCTGTATTTGTTCCAGTCTACTACTGTCATGCTTCCTGTTACCCTGGTGGCTGTATATGCGGACACTTTTACGCTCACTTTTACCGTTGACGCTCTTCAGCTCAACATTAACTGGTCTGGTTTCAAACGTCTCAACTAAGTTATTCAATACATTGACAGTGACCTGTTCTGTCTTACCTTTTAATCCTAGTTCGGCAGCAACATCTGCATTGATGTAGGTCTTTGTACTCGCGTCGTCCAGAAGGGCGTTCACTGTTAACGAGCGATCTCCATTCTTCAGAATCACAGGGACTGTGCGAAGTCCTATGAAGTCAGAGCGGATGTGATTTTGCGTCATCATAGTTATTTGTTCACCGTTTTGCTTCCCCTCCGTGACGGAAGGAACTGGTTCGACTATTGGGTAAGAAATCTCTTGGCTACTATCTTTGACTTTTACATTGGTTTCATCCGATGGGCGTACTATTCGTTCAGTAGATTCCATTTTATGCAATAGTCTATGATGCAGCTCTTTGCATCCGCGTTGTTTACACTGTCGACTTCGTGGACAGAATTTGCCTAAATGGTTTTCTGCTAGACAGCGATAGCAAAGCTGATTTTGTTTTGCCACGATCCAGCGATCAGGTACGCTCTGTTGTATAAATGTTGGACAATTCCACACCCCGTGAGGCCTTTTGCATACACTACAAGACAACTTCTTACTGTCTTGGCTACCCTTTGTATCTCCAAAAAATGTCCGCTGATTCTTGTGCCACGCCACAGGCTTTGCTGTGGGGGGCTCTTCCCGCGAGTCCATGTACAGTCTCTGACGCTATCGTCTGGAACTCGGCTTCCTGTATGACCCATGTTCGTAATGCAGTTACCGACTCCTGCTTGTGATTTTCATAAACCCAGCGATGATATCGTGCTAACATTCCTTCAGTTAGCTTTTGCTGCAACTGTGTATACAGCGAACCGTTACCAAGCTCGTGATATTGCCCTGCTTCCTTGAGGTTTATTATAGCAATATCTAAAAGGTCGGCAAATTTGTCAAGGTCTCTAGCGTTTCCAGGTCTAATTTGCCGAAATTGTTCGAGCTCGTCCAGGTAGATTGCTATCTGTCGACGTCTTCCCCCATATTTCCTTTCTAATCTTTCTTTAGCAGCTTCGTATGCTGTAGACGAATGGCCTAGGTTTTCTATCACTGCTAGCGCCTCTCCTGATAGATTTTGTCTGAGCTGCAAAAGTTTATATTCACCAGTTGCCGGTGCACTATCTATACATGCAACAAAAGCGGCCTTCCAACTCTGGTAGGTTCTTTTATCTCCTGAGAAGACAGGTATCTGTACCCTCTTTAGCTGTCTCCATAGATCCTGTCCGATGGAAGGGACCGCGCTGCTTGTTGTTGGCGCGAAAGCTGCAGCATTAGGATTCATAACATTTACAGTTCTTGTTGCATCTAACGCATTGTCGCTTTGTCGTGTCCTATGCTCCGAGTGTGTCGAAGTTTCTATGTCTGCCCAGTTACGGCCTGTACATTTTTCTGTCGATATATTGGTTTGCTCGAAACCATCAGCCGCCGTCATGAAAATGTTTGGATTTTCCGAATTAATATGTTGCATTGGCAGTTTTTCATATGTTTCTGCTTCATCGGTTATGTTCAGCTTGTTTAACATGTCAATTGATATAATCTCCGACGTGACACTTGATCTGTCGTCCCTTCTCGCATCCTTATATTCTCTTGCCGTCTCACTTGCTGCAGAATATTCGTTTTCTAGCTTTTCCATTTCCGTCACGACTTTGTTGCCTTTGTCCAATTCGCTATATTGTATATACAAGTCTGATAATTTTCCATTACCTTCATGGCATTCTCCATCCAAGTATCCAAGCTGCTGCAAACATCTCGAACTTCCTCCGGCTTGGTAGCTCCTGTTCTTCTAATAGAGATGCCAACTTGTTTCGAGCCCGTGTGAAGTTAGATTTCGCCCGTGCCTTTTCTTTTTTTTAATGCAATTACTTTTTCCGTATACTCGATTGTAATACCGGCATGATCGACACATTGTCTACGATTCTCTAAACTGTTTCTTCTATTGTCCGTTGACGCCATTTTACAGATCTGTTCTATCTATTTCTCGATTATATTTATAAAAAAACCTCGCTCTGCTACCAATTTTTGGTGTGACGATTTTCCCGATTATGGACTGACACCAAAAGAATCGATTAACAGCGGAAAGTAAATCAGTTTATTCCTTTAAACAATTGTAATTGATTATATATAGACGTCTTCTTAGACCCATGTCTCCACTTAACTTGGTAATTAAGTAAACGTAACTACGACGTTACGTCATAATCGTAACGTCCAATTATTAGTGTCCTAATTGTTAATACAAAATTACCTCGTTTCCAGACCCTAAGATTTCTCTAGAACATTTCAGAGGGCTGTGGAATAAGATTAAGTAATTTTCTAAAAATAATGCAACCCCGAACGTTCTGGAAGATTCCAAAGTACTTTTCCTTGTAAACAAGTTGTTTACAAAATGAAATTTATCTGTGACTCACTTTTTCCGGACATTTCTTTAAGAAAAATAAACATGATATTATAGCATTATTAGGTCACACAGTGGGGTGAAAGTGGGATTCCGAAAAATAAATTCTTATGCATACAACTCCCCCTTTTTGAGGAAAAGAAAGATTTATGTAATAAAGCTTTCGTTTGCTTTAAGAATAATAAAATATTGAACATAGCATACAAAATAATATGTATCTACAATCCACTTCAGACAAACACATTCCTGACACTGCTCAAGCTCTTGAAAGGACATCAGGATTAATGTTATCTCCCCCACCTGAGCAACCGCTGATTTTTGTTTTTCATTTTGTGTATGAAAGTCAGTGGATTGTGATCACTGAAAACAATAATCGGTGCAGTAGTAGGAGTAAGATAAACTTCAAAATGTTGCAGACAGATTCTTGCTCTGCATCTGTCTATGTTAGAGAATTAATCCTTCTAAGAGTCTGTAAATATTTTGTCATTTCAAGTTCTGGTATAAGAATACTGGGAGAACTCCATTCCAGTCATTGTCCAACAAATACTTAATTTCTTCTTTAAAATATTTCTGTTCCATAGGATTCATCCTGTATTGGTGTTGTTTTACAGGTTTGGAACCATTTATGTCCACATCGTGAAATATTTTATCCGCTCGGGTTGGAATGTCAGGAAATAATTGTTCATTAACAAATATCAGCTGTTTTAATTCATTCCGTTGATTTGGTTCTAGATGTGACAGCTTCTGGTCGAGATTCCTCAGCATATCAGAATTCTGAAGTTTTGATGATGTGGGATCAGATTTCACTGAATGAATATCCTCACAGTCATTGTCACATGAATTTAGTAGAACAGAGCTAACTAGATTGACTGATGTTAAAGATGCATTGTCCCTATCAATGTATTCCTTAAGCATGTTAATATGACACAGCTGCTTTAGCTTGTGCCTCCCAGGAGTGTTTATTATGTAATTTACGTCACTCATCTTTTTGTCTACAGTGTTGGGACCATAATACCTGGCTTGCAAAGATTTTCCAAGAATAAGCTGAAGAGCTAGTACCTTATCACCTGTTCTAAAATTCTTTTCTTTTGTCCGTATGTCATATAGCTGGTTCATTTTTCTTTGGGCTGACTTAAGCTTTTGAAAGTCTAGTTTTTAAAACCGAAACATACTGAAGTAAATTCAAGGAAGTGTCATTATTAGAGAGAAATTTCTCTTTCAGAAGTTTCAAAGGACCACCGACAGTATGGCCAAATACTAATTCAAATGGACTGAAGCCAAAAGATTCTTGCACAGATTCTCTAACAGCAAATAAAAGCAGATGGATGTCTTCATCCCAATCCTTCTCTGTGTCAAAGCAATATGACCTTATCATGTTTTTAAATGTTTGATGGAATCTTTCAAGGGCGCCTTGGCTTTCAGGATGATAGGCCGATGACTTATACTGTACAATGCCTAGTTCATGCATTACTTGTTGAAAAATTCCAGACATCAAATTTGAACCTTGGTCTGACTGAATAGATTTGGGAAGACCAACAAAGGTGAAAAACTTCACTAAGACCTTGACGATTGTCTTAGTTTTGATATTTCTTAGTGGACTGTCTTCAGGAAAACATGTGGAAGCACACATAATAGTCAAACGATATTCACAGCCAGACTTAGTTCTGGGCAAGGGACCCACACAGTCTATAATTGCACGACCCGCAGAAAAAGCGATCGACTGAAGTCGGTTGATTTCTAAGAGTGCCCTAAAATCACCGTGCCATTCTGTCAGTCTGTCATTCTGTCAGTCTGTCAGTCTGTCTGTCCGTCCGTAACCCGTTTGTGAAAATTGGTGATAGTGACTTAACCGCTTGGAATAATTATACAATTTTTGGCATACTGGTAGATATCAATGAGATCTAACCAATGAAAGTGCGAAATATTACATTCCATTTAGTATAGCCTCGCCGAGGCGAAAAATGTGAAACATTTTCGAAATGCTTCTCCTCGGAAACCGTTGGGCCGATTGAAGTCAAATTTCATATGGAGCCTCAATGGGATGGGGGAAACCAAAATTTGCTTATGGGGTCCAGATCACATGACCAAAACGGCCGCCAAGCCATATATGGTCTGTCTGTCTGTCCGTCCGTAACCCGTTTGTGAAAATTGGTGATAGTGACTTAACCGCTTGGAATATCTAAACAATGTTTGGCATACTGATAGATATCAATGAGATCTAACCAATGAACTTGCGAAATATTACATTCCATTTAGTATAGCCTCGCCGAGGCGAAAAATATGAAAATTTTCGAACTGCTTCTCCTCGGAAACCGTTTGGCCGATTGAAGTCAAATTTCATATGGAGCCTCTATGGGATGGGGGAAACCTAAATTTGCTCATGGGGTCCAGATCACATGACCAAAATGGCCGCCAACCCATATATGGTAAAAACCCTTCGAAAAGTCTTCTCCAGAACCACTGGGCAGATTTCCACGAAACTTGATAAATAGCATCTGGGACGTAGGCCCATCATAAATTGCTAAAATGGTGACCCTGGGTTGACCTTGACCTTCTTTATGCCTAGGTCAAACTTTGACACATATGCTTTTGTTGGAATATTTAAACAATTTTTGGCATACTGATAGATATCAATGAGATCTAACAAATGAACTTGCGAAATATTACATTCCATTTAGTATAGCCTCGCCGAGGCGAAAAATGTGAAAATTTTCGAACTGCTCCTCCTCGGAAACCGTTGGGCCGATTGAAGTCAAATTTCATATGGAGCCTCTATGTGTTGGGGGAAACCAAAATTTGCTCATGTGGTCCAGGTCACATGACCAAAATGGCCGCCAAGCCATATATGGTAAAAACCGTTATAAAATAGTCTTCTCCAGAACCACTGGGCAGATTTCCACGAAACTTGATAAATAGCATCTGGGACGTAGGTTCAACACAAATTGCTAAAATGGTGACCCTGGGTTGACCTTGACCTTCTTTGTGCCTAGGTCACACTTTGACACATATGCTTTTGTATTGGAAAAGTGAGAATGCATTTTATCCTGCAAACGATTCGGGCGCATTTATTGGGGGACCGTTTTAGGGCCAGGTCACATGACCAAAATGGTCGCCATACCCATATATGGTAACACTCATAAAGCTAAAAGCATCTGGCGGGTCGTGCACTTCAGCTGAAGCACTGGTTATTCGACTGAAATGTTCATCAAAAGCAGGCATAGGCTGCAAATTAGCCTAAGGTAAAGTAGAAGTAAAACAAAGATCAGGAATTGATACAATTAACTTACTCCACCCATAAAAGACACCAAAGGGAAAGAAATACAAACATTAAGCGACCAGACCATAATGGAAACCCAAACAAAGGAAGGCCATAAGGACAGTTACTTTCCCACAAAATGGCCATATGGTCATCCAAAACCAAAAGACACAAGTGATACACACAGTAAGTAACAAACAACAACATAAATAAATCGCCACAGAAGAGCCGCCTTGGAACGGTCAGTGGAAGATTTCCACTGGGGGGCTTAAATCGATTTTACGTGGCCACAATCCTCGCCCTTACTTCCGTCGCGATTTAGACAAATAATTTGTTCAGTCCGCATGAAGGCCTCCTAACTCATCAGTGCAACATCTCCGTGAACACAAAAATCAAAGAACCACAGAGGTGAGACAACGGTGAGGACTCGACAGCAAGAAACCACTGAAATGCTGGAGCAAAAGAAAACCAACAGTTAGACTCCGATGAGTCCGACCAGAGACAGAGCATCAGGCACCAACCAACATTACCTTGAATTAGATCTCTCTAATTCTCAATAAGCCTTTACGTTGGAGCCGTCATAGAATCTGAGGCCTGACCCACCGGCGTGCAATTAAAGAGGGAAGCAAAGTTGCCAACCGTGATTGGGTTAACTACCATGCATGCAGTCTGTCGTATAATATCCATGTTGTACCCAATCTTTTTATATCGAAGAATGATTTTACGAAATTGGGTGCTGAAGTCATTGCGGTTATATATTTTTCTGAATTTATATGCTAAGTCACCATAAAATTCGGGTTCCGATAGACCTTGTTGCAGAAGAGATTTAAGTCCAATATTGAATTTTGAAATTAAATCAGAATGGCGTCTATAAAATTTTGAAAAGGCCTTGCGTAGTTTATGGTACCGATAACCCTGATTAAGGAGTTTAGCCGTTAATAATTTATTACGAGTGTTGAAGTCAGTTACATGACCACACACTCTAGCAAATCGAATTAATTGCGAAATATAAACGCCATAGGATGGCGCACGAGGAACATCACCATCCAAAAAAGGAAAATTTACAATCTCAAAATCAAAGTCATCGCGTTTATCATAAATTTTGCACGAAACAAATCCATCTACAATAGACAGATGTAAATCCAAAAACGGGGCCTCGGTATCAGAAGAATTTGCTTTATTTAACTGAAGTTCAAGGGGGTAAATCTGACTGATCAAACCATCAAAATAGGTATTATCAATATTTAATAAATCATCTAAATATCTAGAAGTAGAGCTAAAAGCTTCAATAATTTCAGATTGGTTATCAATGGAAAGCGACAAAATGAAGTCTCTTTCATAACAATACAAGAACAGATCAGCCACAAGAGGTGCGCAATTAGTACCCATCGGAATACCCACAATTTGTCTAAATAACTTAGTACCGAATCTAATATAAATATTGTCAAGTAGAAAGGTGAGGGCATCACACACTTTCTGACATGACCAAAGTGTATAATTCTTATGCTCTTTAGAAGTGAAAAATGCATTTCTGACATTACATGCAAGATAGAGAGAATCTTCTCTGTGAAAAGTCCATTCAATTAAATCATTAAGCTTTTCTTTTATAAGATTATGAGGAAGTGTAGTGTAAAGAGTGGAAAAATCGTAGGTAGACAGACTAGAAGCACGAAAATGTCTAGATTTCAATTTATTTAAAACCTCATTCGAATTTTTTATAGACCAAAACAGATTTCTTCCTGATCTTTCAAAGACTTTATCACAATATTTAATTACATGCGTTTTAATAGCAGTAAGACAGGAAGTTAATAATTTAGAAAGTTCAGTGGTAGTGCAAGAGCTAGAATTTGCAATAAACCGTGCTTTGTAAGGTTTTTTATGAAGTTTTGGTAACCAGTATAGCGTAGGAAGCTTGTCTTGGCCTTCGTTAACACACACAGCAAACTTGGTGGCTGAAAGACAAACATGTTTATCTACTATAGCTCTCTCTTCAGCTAAAGGCTGAAGTTCATAGGCCATAGTACCACCAAGCTCCTGCTTAAGCGTGTTAACATAGTGGAGCCGTCACACAACGACGACGTTGTTAGCGGCCTTGTCTGCAGGGGCCAAAACAAACTTCTTATGAAATTCTTGAATACCTAGTTTAAGATGACGTAAAGACGTCTTGGGCTTAGGAGGTAATAAGTTAGTATTTTGAGAATAGAAAGAAATGCGTTTATTTACTAGTTTTAAAATGCTAAGTTTCCAGTCCTTAAGGGCTTTATGCTCAACATACTCTCGCTTACACCATCGATTACCGAATTCATTCAAGGAAGCAGCGATTTCATCTCTACATTTACTGAAATCAATTTTAGAAGGAAACCGATATTTCGGTCCTTTAGAAATTATATTCCTTATCCTAGAATCAGGAATAATTTTCAAATTGCCAGTAATTACATGACCAGCAGCAGGATAGCAATACTTTGAGTTTTTACAATCACATGAATCAGGAGTATTAGTATCAATATCAAGATCTGAAACAAGTTTATTGAAATTAAAAATGATAGATCTAACAGGTTTGTTATATTTATAGCAAATTATAGGTGTTTCAGTATTTTGAAAATAAGCAGGAATGGAAGAAAGCACCGATCTCTCACGGAAGATACTGGGCAAATCTATAAAATCCATACCCTTATTAATGAAGGATAAAGTCTGATTGGATTTTCCTTCCATTTTAGCATATATGACAGGACCGACAATGCTGAGAAACATCTGACTTTAACCCAGGCCAGTAAAAATGATTAAGAATCTTGTGATAGGTTTTATTGTCATGAAAGAGACTTCCCCCGTCCCGGGGCCCTTTGGTTTGACCTAGGCTAATATAGGGAAAATCTTTAAAAAAAATCTTCTTCTCTGAAACCGCAAGGCCCAGGTCTTTGATATTTGGTTTTAGGCTTCATCTTGTGGACCTCTACCAAGATTGTTCAAATTATAGCCCTGGGGCAAAAAATGCCCCTGCTCCGGGTCCCTTTGGTTTTGGTTTCACTTAGACTTATATAGGGAATTTCTTGAAACATCTTCTTCTCTGAAACCACAAGGCCTAGGTCTTTGATATTTGGTATGAAGCATCATCTAGTGGACCCCTACCAAGACTGTTCAAATTATAGTGCTGGGGCCATAAATGTCCCCGTTCCGGGGCCCTTTGGTGGGCCCCTCGGAGTCTAACTGTTGGTTATCCTTTGCTCCAGCAATTCTGTCGTTGTATGCTGTCGAGTCCTCAACCTTGTTTCATCTCTGTAGTTTTTTTAATTGTATGTTCTCGGAGATGTTACACTGATGAGTTATGAAGCCTTCATGCGGACTAAACAAAATTAGTGTATACCACGACAGATAGGAAACAGGATTTTGATTTTACTGATACTTTTTTGGGGTCAGTCTTTAAATGACGAGATAACACGGTCTCTGTCTTCAAGCGTGCCTGATATGCAGAGAGATTTTCATGAGAATAACTTATCTTTCAATCTAGGCCATGACAAAATATCACGGTCACAACTAGCTATAGAACAGCATAAGGACCCTGGAATTTCGCCTTTGTTTGAATGGGCTTTAGATAAGCAGGAAGTATCTCGGGTCCCAGTCTGTTATTATGTCACAACTGACATTCTTATGAGAAATGGCGTCCACCAGACGTCTCAGCAGAAGACAAGTGGACTGTCAGCCACTAGATAGTGGTTCCATGGGTGAGCCGTCCCGAAATATTAAACTTGGCACATAAAACTCCAATGTCAGGAAATTTAGGTGTAAATAAAGTAGATGTAAAACAAAGATCAGGAATCGATACAATTAACTTACTCCAACCATCAAAGCATCAAAAGGGAAAGAAACACAACCGTGATTGGGTTAACCACCATGCATGCAGTCTGTTTTATAACATTTATGTTGTACCCAATCTTTGTATAACGACGAACGATTTTACGAAATTGTGTACTAAAGACATTACAGGCATGTATTTTTCTTTTATATACTAAGTCGCCATAGAATTCGGGTTCCGATAGGCCTTGTTGCAGAAGTGTTTTAAGTCCAATATTGAATTTTGAAACCAAATCAGAAAGACGTCTATTAAACTTAGAAAAGGCTTTACGTAGTTTATGATACCGATATTCCTGATTAAGAAGTTTAGCGGTTTATAATTTATTACGAGTGTTGAAGTCGGATACATGACTAGACACTCTTAGACTAGCGAATCGAATTAACTGCGACATATAAACCCCGTACGATGTCGCACGAGGAACATCGCCGTCCAAAAAAGGAAAATTTACAATCTCGAAATCAAAATCATCACGTTTATCATAAATTTTGCAAGAAACAAATCCATCTACAATAAATAAATGTAAATTCAAAATAGGGGCCTCGGTATCAGAGTAATTTCCCTTGTTTAACTGAAGTTCTAGGGGATGCATCTGACTGATAAAACCATAAAAGTAAGTATTGTTAATATTTAATAAATCATCTACATATCTAGAAGTAGAGCTAAAAGCTTCAATAATTTCAGACTGGTTATCAATGGAAAGCGACAACATGAAAAGTAGAAGTAAAACAAAGATCAGGAATCGATACAATAAACTTACTCCACCCATCAAAGACATCAAAGGGAAAGAAACACAAACATGAAGCGACCAGACCATAATGGAAACTTAAACAAAGGAAGGCCATAAGGACAGATACTTTCCCACAAAATGGTCATATAGCCATTCAAAACAAAAAGACACAAGTGATACACACAGTAAGTAACAAACAACAACATAAAAAATCGCCACAGAAGAACCGCCTTGGAACGGTCAGTGGAAAGATCTCCACTGGGGGGCGGGGGGCGGGGGGGGGGGGAGGGGGGCTTAAATCGATATGTTCGTGGCCACAATCCTCGCCCTTACTTCCGTCGCGATTCAGACAAACACTTTGTTCAGTCCGCATGAAGGCCTCCTAACTCATCAGTGCAACATCTCCGTGGACACAAATAATCAAAGAACCACAGAGATGAGACAACGGTGAGGACTCGACAGCAAGAAACCACTGAAATGCTGGCGCAAAAGAAAACCAACAGTTACTCCGATTGGCCCGACCAGAGACAGAGATTCAGGCACCAACCAACATTACCTTGAATTAGATCTCTCTAATTCTCAATGAGCCTTTACGTTGGAACCGCCATAGAATCTGAGGCCTGACCCACCGGGCTGCAATTAAAGAGGGAAGCAAAGTTGCCAACCGTGATTGGGTTAACTACCATGCATGCAGTCTCTCGTATAACATCCATGTTGTACCCAATCTTTTTATATCGAAGAATGATTTTACGAAATTGGGCGCTGAAGTCATTGCGGTTATATATTTTTCTGAATTTATATACTAAGTCACCACAAAAGTCGGGTTCCGATAGACCTTGTTGCAGAAGAGATTTAAGTCCAATATTGAATTTTGACATTAAATCAGAATGGCGTCTATAAAATTTTGAAAAGGCTTTGCGTAGTTTATGGTACCGATAACCCTGATTAAGAAGTTCAGCCGTTAATAATTTATTTCGAGTGTTGAAGTCAGTTATATGACTACAAACTCTAGCAAATCGAATTAATAGGGAAATATAAACGCCATAGAACCATAATGAGAGACAAAGCAGATGGATCAAAAAGTTCATCATCAACACAAATCTGTACCAAAATATTCTTGATTTCGTGTTTTTGTTTCATGCTTGTTTAGGTTTAAACATAGTTTATAACTATAGCAATAACATCATTACAACATGTGACAAATTATTATACAATTTGGGATTAGAACAAAAGCACAAGTACTTATATAGTTCTTCTCCAAAATGCTTGTTTTGACAGCAGTGACCCCATAATGGGAAGTAATATCTAGCAAATATGTCCTTTTGGTCAGATTAAACAACTTCTGGGTAGGCTGAGCCAAACAGCTTCTCAATCAAACGACATGTTTGCTCTTTGTTTGTTTTATAAAGTAATTATGGTTATACAGATTGAGGTTAATTTGACAAAGTTTTTATGTCCCCGGTAGCGATAGCGGGGACATATTGTTTTTGCCCTGTCTGTTTGTTTGTTGGTTTGTACGTGGACAACTTTAACGTTGGCCATAACTTTTGAACCGTTTGAGATAGAGCATTAATATTTGGCCTGAAGGTTTCTTGTGACAAGACCCTCACATTCATGCAAAAATATATGACCTGTGACCTTGACCCTGACCTTTGACCTACTTAAAAGAAACAAATAACACTGGTCATAACTTTTGAACCACTTGAGATACAGCCTTCATAATTTGCATGTATGTTCCTTGTGAAAAAAACTTTACATTAATACAAAACATTTTGACCTGTGACCTTGACCTTTGACCTACTTAAAATAAAAAGTATCATTTAGATCATAACTTTTGAACGGTTTGAGATAGAGCCTTCATATATTGCATGTGGGTTCCATCTGACAAGAGCTTTACATTCACACAAAAAATTTGACCTGTGACCTTGACCTTTGACATACATTAAAGAAAAAGTTAACATTGGTCATAACTTTTGAACCGTTTGAGATACAGCCTTCATATTTAGCAAGTAGGTTCCTTGTGGCAAGAACTTTACATTCATGCAAAAATTCTGACCCGTAACCTTGACCTTTGACCTACTTGAAAAATAAAAATTTTTGGTCATAACTTTCTAACCGTTTGGGATAGAGCCTTCATATTTGGCATGTATGTTCCCTGTGATAAGAGCTTTACATTCATGCAAAATGTTTCGACCGTGACCTTGACCTTTGATCTTCTTAAAAGAAAAATACAATTGTTCATAACTTTTGAACCGTTTAAGATAGAGCCTTTATATGTGGCATGAAGGTTCCTTGTGACAAGAGCTTTACATTCCTCCCTTTTTTTTACCTGTGACATTGACCTACTTTAAAGAAAAAATATTATTGTTCATAACTTTTGAACCGTTTAAGATAGAGCTTTCATATTTGACATCAAAGTTCCTTGTGTCAAAGGCTTCCCTCACAAACAAAAACCTTGACCTGTGACCTTGACCTCGAACTTTGAGCAACTTTGAATAAAATTGACCGTGCCCGGGGACATGTTCGTGTTTGACAATTACATCTTGTTTTTGTTGTTGTTGTTGTTGTTTTAAATGACAAGCCTAACTAGAAATTTAACATGAAATGACAAGAACTATTTCACATGAAATGACAATCCCCTATCTGCCTATGAGGAAATACCAATCTTTTGAAGCAACTGCCATGTCTATATTTCATAAGAAATGACAATTACTTGCCTACAAATAAAATGTCAGTCATAAAATGCTAAAGATGTTTTTATCCCGGACGAGCCCCCAATTTCTGTTACGAGCCAGAAGTAGCAGAAAGAAATGGCAAACAAGCCTTATGGAAAAATTTAACAAAATGTATTTACAAAGTATCTTTAATCTAGAGAAGTAACAAAATTAAATGTACTTAGCTCTGTTATGAAATATCCCTGAATGAATCTATTTTCCTTGATCCCACAGAATTCAAAGGCCGAAATGACATTTAATATCCTTTAACAGTCCAACTCAGAATTTAGAAATAACTTTTCTTATAAACCCAAACTTCAAATTCCAAAGTCTGACTCCAAGAGAAACATCAAGCTCTTTTATAGACCCTAAGATTTCTCTAGAACGTTCCAGAGGGCTGTGGAATAAGATTAGGTAATTTTCTGCAAATAATGCAACCCTGAACATTCTGGAAGATTCCAACGTACTTTTCCTTGTAAAAAAAAATGAAATCAATCTGTGACCAATTTTTCCAGAAACTTCTATCAGCACTATTAGGTCACCCAGTGGGGGGAAAGTGGGAATCAGAAAAATAAATTCTTAGGCATTATAGCCATTAAGTTTGCTGTAAGTGTTAAATTGTAGGAAATGCTGTTCCTCGGCTCATGTGCATTTGTCAAATTTTGATCGTTTGTTCACTATAAAATGGAGTTTACAGGATATTTGTTACAAGGCCATGCTTCAACCTCACATTCCAATCTACCATATCTTTTCCAGTGATACGTGTACATTCTTTATTTTCTGTTCTGAAAATCCAATCAACAAATTTAACGAAAAACAATATAGGACAAAACACAATCCACGGAAAACTCATCCGCCCCCGCACATCGGGATTGAAGAAACAGATGGGCTGCATGATGCTTCCACGCAGAGCTAAAACCAACCGCAAATAAGTACTGGTAAATCGCTAAGAGGATCTAAGCCTGCCCATGCAAAGCGGTGCGAGTCCGCCCGTACATGCTTATAAACCCTATTTGTTTAATTGGGCGACAGGGCTGGAAAGGTCATTTCATCTCAATATAGGGTAAAAGTTCCACAAAATTGGAGGCAACGTCTCCAAAATGACCTCTAAAGTGTTGATGGGGACGTTAAACCTCAAACCAAACAGACAAGCATGGGAAACTCATAGTCGATGAGTAAAGCTACCTCAATTATTAATTATATAGACGTGTTTTCTTGATGGGACAACCCGGATGCTATAAAAGGCATAGAGGATTAACGAAAACTCTAATCAGACTGCACACCCGCGCAATCGAATCAGTCTTCGTTGATCGCATACGTATTGTTGGTGGTTTTCCCGTGCGCTGGTTTTATTATAACATTCATAAGCACGTGGCTAAACAGAAGTCCCAGGAATTAATTAAAAAAATATGCTTCCGTCCTTAAGATTCTGGGGTTGTATTTAAATAACAATTTATTTGTTACAGAAAAATTGAAATAAACGACGGCCTGACATTTTAACGATATTGTTTTTCACATGTTTGAATTCCATTAGCTTTTAGCTAGCACTTTCTCTTTTCTGCATTATTAATAAGAATATTTAAACGAATTGTGGCTAAAATCAATTTCATAAACTTTTTCAAAGATCTGGACGCAGAACAGCTACTACGGTTTTGTGAAACTGACAGTACATTACGCTAACACATCCTTGCGACATAGTGCATTTTTTCCACATCTCCAAAATGGCTACTTTTCTGGTGAAAATCCATGACATTTTAGCTCACCTGAGCCGAAGGCTCATGTGAGGTATTAGTATACCACGAGCCGTCGTCCGTCGTCCACACTTTCAACGAAGTATATCTCTGAAACCAGTGGGCCGGCCTTGATCAAATTTCATATGAACCATCATCTGGTAGGGGGAAAGGCTGTATTAGGTTTTCGTGTAGATCGGATGAGAACTCTGGTTGCCACAGCAACAAAGAGCTCCCATAGGCTTAACATAGGAAAAAGCTTGTCATCACTCTAGCTCCGTCATTTTTTTTTCTGATCGACTTCATTCTTGCAGATAACGAGGACAGGCATGAAATCTCGATCAAGTTCGATTTTGGGCTGAATCGGATTATTCACTCAGGAGTTACGTGCCCTTGAGCGTTGAAAAAATTGCCTATTGCCTTAACATGGGGAGAATGTTGTCAACACCGTAGCTGCTTCAATTATTTTCAGATTGGCATTATTCTTGCAGATAACCAGCACAGCCATAAAATCTCGGTCAAGTTCGATAACTGGCAGAATCGGATCATTCACTTAGGAGTTACCTGCCCTTGTGTGTATTTGCATTAGGGTTAATGGGAATTTCAAAAATGTATATCTTAAAGACTACTTGGCCAACTTTGATCAAATTTCATGTGTCGCATTATTGGGCAAGTGGAAAGGCTTCATTAGGTTTTCAGGCAGATCTGAGTGGAACTCTGGTTGCCATGGCAACATCTAGCTCCCATAGACTTCACATAGGAAAAAGCTTGTCATCACTCTAGCTCCGTCATTTTTTTCTGATCGACTTCATTCTTGCAGATAACCAGTACAGGCATAAAATCTCGGTCAAGTTCGATTTTGGGCCGAATCAGATAAATCACACAAGAGTTACGTCCCCTTGAGCGCCCGAAAAATTGCCTATCGACTTAACATGGGGAAAATGTTGTCATCACTGTAGCTGCTTCAATTTTGTTCGGATTGGCTTCATTCTTACAGATAACCAGCACAGCCATGAAATCTCGGTCAAGTTAGATAATTGGCAGAATCGGATCATACACTTAGGAGTTACCTGCCATTGTGCATTTTTGCATAAGGGTTAATGTGAATTTCAAAAATGTATATCTTGAAGACTACTTGGCCGACGTTGATCAAATTTCATGTGTAACATTATTAGGCAAGTGGAAAGACTGCATAAGGTTTTCATGCAGATCTGAGTGGAACTCTGGTTACCATGGCAACATATAGCTCCCATAGACTTAACATAGGAAAAAGCTTGTCATCACTCTAGCTCCGTCAATTTTTTTCTGATCGACTTCATTCTTGCAGATAATTAGGACAGGCATAAAATCTCGGATAAGTTCGATTTTGGGCAGAATCGGAATATTGACCTCGGAGTTACGTGACCTTGAGCGACAAAAAATTTGCCCATAGACTTAATTAGGGAAAATTTTGTGACTACGATAGCGACTTGAATTTTTTTCAGATCAGCTTCAAACTTGCAGGTAACGAGGACAGACATAAAATCACGGTTAAATATGTTCTATAAAAGGGTTATCCTTTGGAAGCAAGGAATACACCACAGAACTGAAAAATATGGAGTGTACATGTTTTCTGGGCCAGACTAGCTAGTTTCGGCCAATAAGGCCTCATCAGTGACCCTCAGATATTTTCAAAATTCCACAATGGAATCAATGATCCCAAAGGACAAGAAAATATAATCTACACTATGATGTAGGGCAAGGAGACGTTTTACCGCCGCCACACATTCCCACACACCAGCTGTAGTGAAGTGAAATATGTTCTATAAAAGGGTTATCCTTTGGAAGCAAGGAATACACCACAGAACTGAAAAATATGGAGTGTACATGTTTTCTGGGCCAGACTAGCTAGTTTCGGCCAATAAGGCCTCATCAGTGACCCTCAGATATTTTCAAAATTCCACAATGGAATCAATGATCCCAAAGGACAAGAAAATATAATCTACACTATGATGTAGGGCAGGGAGACGTTTTACCGCCGCCACACATTCCCACACACCAGCTGTAGTGAAGTTAAATGTGTTCTATAAAAGGGTTATCCTTTGGAAGCAAGGAATACACCACAGAACTGAAAAATATGGAGTGTACATGTTTTCTGGGCCAGACTAGCTAGTTTCGGCCAATAAGGCCTCATCAGTGACCCTCAGATATTTTCAAAATTCCACAATGGAATCAATGATCCCAAAGGACAAGAAAGTATAATCTACACTATGATGTAGGGCAGGGAGACGTTTTACCGCCGCCACACATTCCCACACACCAGCTGTAGTAAAGTTAAATATGTTCTATAAAAGGGTTATCCTTTGGAAGCAAGGAATACACCACAGAACGCCAAGTTCGATTTTGGGCCGAATCGGATTATTTGCCTTGGAGTTACCTGCCCTTGAGCATGAAAAAATACGTTGTGACCACGATAGCAACTTTATTTTTATTCAGACCAGCTTCAAACTTGCAGGTAACGAGGACAAGCATAAAATCCCGGTTAAGTTCGATTTTGGGCCGAATCGGAATATTGACCTCGGAGTTACGTGACCTTGAGCGACAAAAATTTTGCCCATAGACTTAACATAGGGAAAATGTTGTGACTACGATAGCGACTTGAATTATTTTTAGATCAGCTTCAAACTTGCAGGTAACGAGGACAGACATAAAATCTCGGTTAAGTTAGATTTTGGGCCGAATCGGATTATTTGCCTTGGAGTTACCTGCCCTTGAGCATAAAAAATACGTTGTGACCACGATAGCAACTTTATTTTTATTCAGATCAGCTTCAAACTTGCAGGTAACGTGGACAGGCATAAAATCTCAGTTAAGTTAAAATCGGAATATTGACCTCGGAGTTACATGACCTTGAGCGACAAAAAAATTGCCCATAGAATTTACATAGGTAAAATGTTGTGACTACGATAGCAACTTGAATTTTTTTCAGATCAGCTTCAAACTTGCAGGTAACGAGGACAGACAGAAAATCTCGGTTAATAAAAATCAAAAATGAGTTCCTTTAAGAGCAATGAAAACATTCATAAGAGAGAATAAGTTCGATTTTGGGCCGAATCGGATTATTTGCCTTGGATTTACCTGCCCTTGAGCATAAAAAATACGTTGTGACCACGATAGCAACTTTATTTTTATTCATATCAGCTTCAAACTTGCAGGTAACGAGGACAGGCATAAAATCTCGGTTAAGTTCAATTTTGAAAAATTGCGCATAGACTTAATTAGGGAAAATGTTGCGACTACGATAGCGACTTGAATTTTTTCAGATCAGCTTCAAACTTGCAGGTAAGGAGGACAGACATAAAATCTCGGTTAAGTTCGATTTTGGGCCGAATCGGAATATTTGCCTTGGAGTTACCTGCCCTTGAGCATAAAAAATACGTTGTGACCACGATAGCAACTTTATTTTTATTCATATCAGCTTCAAACTTGCAGGTAACGAGGACAGGCATGAAATCTCGGTTAAGTTCGATTTTGGGCCGAATCGGAATATTGACCTCGGAGTTACGTGACCTTGAGAGACAAAAAAATTTGCCCATAGACTTAACGTAGGGAAAATGTTGTGACAGAAATAGCGACTTGAATTTTTAGCTCACCTGAGCCAAAGGCTCCAGTGAGCTGATAGTATACCAAGGCTTCGGAGTCCGTCGTCTGTCGTCCGTCCATCCGTCGTCCACACTTTCAATGAAGCATATCTCAGAAGGCAGTCGACCAATCTTGTTTAAATTTTATGTTTAGCACCATTGGGCAAGGGGAAAGGCTGCATTAGGTTTTGGAGCTAGTCTGGTTCATTTGTTCCTTCATTCTTCTTTCTCTCCATATAGAGATAATAGACCAATGTTAAATTTTTAATCAAAGATTTCTCAGGAACTATAAAAGCTAGAAGCATCAAATTTGTTATTCAATAGAATTATGATGACTTATTTTGTGCAAGAGACATTGGGCTTTCTCAGCTTATTTGTTCATCTGTTCTTTCATTCTTCTTTCTCTCCATTTTGACCAATGTTAAATTTTCGTCAAAGATTTCTCAGGAACTATAGAAGCTAGAAGTCTCAAACTTGGAATGCAATGCAATAATGATGACATATATCCTGTAAGGGTCAATGGGCTGGATTCTATTAGCAGATTTAGTAGTCAAGTCTGTGAATTGTTAAAACTTAAGTTCCTCAGGTGAGCGGTTTAGGCTCATCGAGCCTCTTGTTCTCATTGAGGCGGTTCTAACGAGTACCCACAACCTATGTCTTGGAGTAAAAAAATAATGTTTACCCCCGTAAACCCCAGTTTTCTCTAAACAAAGTGGGGCGTAAGGGGTGTTCATTTCACGGACTTGTTCACGTGATGATTTCGGTGATGAAATTCGATTCTTTGAGTGACACACCACGGTAAGTCGATCACAGCGTACAATTAAATCCACTGCAAAATTTGTGTTCATACTATTTTCCGAACGATCTCTGTAATACTGCTTTATGTAGATGTTACAAATACTTAAAAAATATTTTGAGATGTGTGGAAGACTCCCGAAACTAAAATTAAACTAGTCAGGAATAGTGTGTGACACAAAAACGTCATTTAGCAGCAGTTTTTTTTTTTTTAAATATAATTTTTACATATTTCTCGGCGAAGTCTCGCATTTAATCCCCTTTCCTCAACTTGTTCAATAAATGCAATAATAAATGAATACTCATATACATCACGTGCAAAAGTCCGTGAAATAAAGACCCCCCCCCCCCCTAAACCCCACTTTATATAGAGAAAACTGGGGTTTACGGGGGTAAACATTATTTTCCTTATTTCTGCTCCAAGACATAGGTTGTGGGTACTCGTTAGAACCGCCTCATTGAGGCGGTTCTAACGAGCACCCACAACCTATGTTTGCTGTTAGAATAAGAAAAATACAACGGGTTTTCATACGAAAAGTGTCCATTTTGGAGAAAAGAAAAAAATCACTATGTCGCACGGGTGTGTGTTAACGTAAAGAAACTCACGCGAATAAAACGAGTACGAAAATAAAAATCAAAAATGAGTTCCTTTAAGAGCAATGAAAACATTCGTAAGAAAGAAGATGGGCCATACTACGTAGTTTCGGCTAATAAAGCCTCATCAGTGACCCTGTAATGAACTGGCAAAGAAAGCCAGAGGAAACATACTGCAATTTTGCGAATTTCGAATTGGCAGTCGATACAAAGACTGATATAAATCAAAATGGGGTCCAAATAATTAAAAACCTGTCTTGAATATGAGTCTAAACCAATAATTTATTTCTGACTTCTCAGAATATTCACGCTGATCTCAAAGGACCAAAAGTAAAATATAAACTGCACTATGGTTGATGTACGGGGAGACGTTTTACGGCCGCCACACGGCACAACACCAGCTGCAGTGAAGGCAAATAAAAATCAAAAATGAGTTCCTTTAAGAGCAATGAAAGCTCTTAAACTCTAGAACAGTTTTTGTGTCCTTAAACCTTATTCGTTTTAATATAATAGACTCCATTTCACGGCGTCAGTCACTCTTTGAATGCATTACTTGGTGTAATTGCATAATATACATATCGGATTTACACTGTTATCAGGATCATCTCATTTTATTGGCTTCACTTGAATCAGCTCATCAAAAAAATCGAACATGCGATCTGTACATCACGTGAACAATTCCGTGAAATCAACGCCCCCCCCCCCCCCTAAATCCCACTTTATACCTATAGAGAAAACTGTGGTTTACGGGGGTGTATATTACTTTTTTTATCTCTGCTCCCTGGCATAGGCTCGTTCAATAAATGCAATAATACATGAATACTCATATACATCACGTGCACAAGTCCGTACAAATAAAGACACCCCTAAACCCCACTTTATATAGAGAAAACTGGGGTTTACGGGGGTAAACATTATTTTCCTTATTTCTGCTCCAAGACATAGGTTGTGGGTACTCGTTAGAACCCACAACCTATGTTTGCAGTAAAAAATAAGAACAATATCACGTTTTATATCAGAATAGTAGTCATGTTGGAGATGCACTATCGCACGGGTATGTTATCGTAATGAAATGCTCAAGAAATGCTGCGCACGCGCATCCGCGCAATCTCGCCAAAGCCTTTCCTCGCAGACGCATAGAAAAGTTCTTCAGGTTTTTTGAGATGGCATCGTACAAGAAGGAAATGTTTATTTAGTTATATTAAAATTATGTTCCATCTGTAAAACATCATTTCAAGACAACAGGAGCGAACTCACCTCTCATCCACACGTTAAGTGGGTTTCACGGGTGTTATGAATAATATTTTTCCTGATTCTCACATTTTACCCATTGACTTTTGGGAAGAAAATATCTTGAATATGGAAGAAACGAACATTTTTAGAAGAAAAAAAATGATATTTTGCTTATTTCTGCTCAAAATATAGATCGTGGAGGCGGTTCTAACGAGTATCCACAATCTATAGTTTAGATCATCGAGGCGGTCCTAAGGAGTATTCACAATCTTTATTTTAGAGCAGAAAAATAAGGTTTACCCTTGTAAATCCCAGTTTTACAATATAAATGTGGTGTTCAAGGGGGTCAAACTTATATAGACGTTTTTCGTGATGGGAATAGCCCTGGAGTTTCTTGATCACATTATTTAAAGCATATGATCATTTTTACCACAGGGTTCTGAACATTTCAGGAATAATTCAGTTTAGGAGTCTTAAGAAATTTTCATGAGCTATGTACACTTTTGTTAATTACAGTTCAAACATTTAGTAAATATATTTTGTTTAAGAAATAGATAAGCTATAACTGTGATCTGTTTAGTAATAACGCTCGTGATTTGATCTTCTTCAAAACTGACCTCCAAACCGTGATTTATTACTCAACAAATCGCAAACTAGAGCTGATCTATTTCGATTCTAACAGGCTGAAAATCGGCAATAATGCTGTTGTTTCCTTCAAAATCTCATACATTTTCGCCATTGTTACATGTAGAGGAAATCCCGCTTAAATTATCGATTGACACACGTGCTTTTATATCCTTATTCGAGAAAATGACGTTACACCGTCTAACGCCAAGAAAATCGACAAGTGACGTCATAAATTGGCAGTTTTTAATGACGTCACTCGTCACGCTCTTCCTTGTCGTGATTTGTTGGAGGATAAAACACAGCTATTGTCCATTGCCTATAAAGGCGCACTGTGTTCGAATATTCTTTTAAATGACTTGTTTGCTTTTTCTTTCTGCTACGCTTGTCTCGTAACAGAAATAGGGGACCTATCAGGGATAAAACTATTTTTGAGCATTAATGGATCTCTTAATGGTACTAACATATCATGTGCGTGCACGCAGCTGTCTTTCCTTTTCAAACATCGTATTGGCAGTAGTTTTAAAACGATTGACATTTCCCATAGACATATAATAAATTGACATTTAATGTGATTTCGTGTGATATGAAGAGTGGTATTTCAAAAGGGGATTGACATTTAAAAACTGCCAAGCTATCCTTATTTTCTTAACAATATTTAATTACAGAACAAGCCAAAAAGCAAACATGTCGTTTGATGTAAACAAAATGCTTCCCATTATTTGGTCGTTCCTGTCAAAACAAGCAAGCAAAACATGCAATTTAGAATATTTTACTATAATATTGGTTGATGAAGATGGGCGGATTGAAATTGGAAGGCACCTTTAATTAGAGAAGTTAAGATTAGGAATGGAAGAACGTATTCGAAAAGAAAAGTTACCAAAGGAATAAAAAACAAAGAGAAATACAAAGAAAAATGCAGGTGGAGACATTAAAAATGGAGGAATTAATGCAGAAAAAATACCAAACGAAGAACGCTTTAAAATAGAAATTGCATTAACCCTTGTCCTGCTGAGCCCGGATATGCCTTATTTTCCAAACAATGAAGATCCAGATCAGATGGCTTCTGATGAAGCCATCTGATCAGGATCTACATTGTTTGCCATTCAGATTGTGAATGTGTTGCAATAATTAGCATCAAGTAATCTGATTGGCTGATAATCGGTAGTGGGTGTGGCATATATGAATATTCAGCAGAACAAGGGTTAGGGATGAAAGAATTGGAACGTCCCAGTCAGGACAGAGTAAAATCTGCACCTGTGAGAAACGAAATAACAGCTTTCCCCCATCTTTCCCCTTGCATCAGTCCTTGCCCAATTGTAAGGAATTCTAACACAGTGCGCCTATATAGGCAATGGAAAACAACTGTGTTTTATTCTACAACAAATCACGGAAAAGAAGAGCCTGATGGGTGACGTCATTAAAACTGCAAATTTATGACGTCACTAGTCAATTTCCTTGACGTTTGACGGTGTAACGTCATATTCTCGCATCGAAAACCTTAGAAAAGGATATAAATGAATGTGGTTTTAACGAGTACCCACAATCTATATTTTGGAGTAGAAATGAGAAAAATAATGTTTACTCCTGTCAATCCCAGTTTTACCCTATAAAAGTGGGGATCAAGTGTGTGTGTGTTGTGGGGGGGGGGGGGGGGTAAGAATTATAAAGATGTTATTTTATGGTGGGATGCGCTTGGTATGTGAGTGCGTTATTAGTTTTACGTCTCGACAACAGCTAAGGTCATACGGGGATGGGACTTGGGTTTAAAGACTCATCCGAAATTCTGGAGAAGCCGGGGTCGATCCTGCGATCCCTGGTTAATGAGACGAGTAGCATAACCACTACACCACAGAGGCTTCCAGCGCTTGATATGTTACATTGTAGCAGGTGCGGGTTTTCCACCTGCACTCCGGTTTGAAAGAATTTGCTGCGCGTTGTGTTTTTCTCAAACAAGAGGGCCATGATGGCCCTAGATCGCTCACCTGACCCATATGATAGAGTTACAAGTGGGCCTCTGGGAGGGCCATTATTGACCCCAGGGCTACAATGTGCATAATGTTGAGGGAGGTCTAAAAAGGTGAAGCTTCATACCAAATATCAACAAAGCCTATAATTTGAACAATCTTGGCAAAGGTCCACTAGATGAAGCTACACACCAAATATCAAAGACCTGGGCCTTGGGGTTTCAGAGACCATTTTTTAAAGATATTCCCTTCATAGCCTATGTAAAACCAAATGGCCCCGGGGCGGGGACATTTTTGGCGTCAGAGCTATAATTTAAACAATCTTGATAGAGGTCCACTAGATGAAGCTTCACACCAAATATCAAAGACCTAGGTCTTGCTGTTTCAGAGAAGAAGATTTCCAAAGATTATCTCTATATATAAGTCTATGTAAAACCAAAGGGCCCCAGGACAGGGGCTATAATTTGAACAATCTTGGTAGAGGTCCACTAGATGAAGCTCCATACCAAATATCAAAGACATTGGCCTTGTGGTTTCAGAGAAGAAGATTTTTAAAGATTTACCTATATAAGTCTATGCAAAACCAAAGGGTCTCGGGGCGGGGGCATTTTTGGCCCCAGGACTATAAATTGAATAATCTTGATAGAGGTCCACTAGATGAAATTTCACACCAAATATCAAAGACCTAGGCCTTGTGGTTTCACAGAAGAAGATTTTTAAAGATTTTCCCTATATAAGTCTATGTAAAACCAAAGGGCCCCCGAGACAGGAGCGTTTTTGGTCTCAGGGCTATAATTTGAACAATCTTGGTAGAGGTCCACTAGATGAAGCTTCATACCAAATATCAAAGACCAGGGCTATCTGGTTTCAGAGAAGAAGCTTTTTCAAGATTTTCCCTATATATAAGTCTATGTAATACCAAAGGGCCCTGGAGCGGGGGTATTTTTGGCCCCAGGGCTATAATTTGAACAATCTTGGTAGAGGTCCACAGGATTAAGCTTCATACCAAATGTCAAAGACCTAGGCCTTGTGGTTTCAGAGAAGAAGATTTTTAAAGATTTTCCCTATATAAGTCTATGTAAAACCAAAGGGCCCCAAGGCTGGGGCATTTTTGGTCTCAGGGCTATAATTGAACAATTTTGGTAGAGGTCCCCTAGATGAAGCTTCATACCAAATATCAAAGACCTAGGCCTTGTGAATTCAGAGACAAACATTTTTCAAGATTTTCCCCATATAAGTCTATGTAAAACCAAATGGCCATGGAGCGGGAGCATTTTTGGCCCGTGGGCTATAATTTGAACAATCTTGATAGGGGTCCACTAGGTGAAGCTTCATACCAAATATCAAAGACCTGGGACATGTTGTTTCAGAGAAGAAGATTTTTTAAGATTTCCCTATATAAGCCTATGTAAAACCAAAGGGTCTCGGGCGTGTGCATTTTTGGCCCCAGGGCTATAATATGAACAATCTTGGTAGGGGTCCACTAGGTGAAGCTTCATACCAAATATCAAAGACCTAGGCCTTGCGGTTTCAGATAAGAAGATTTTTAAAGATTTTTCCTATTTAAAAACCATGTAAAACCAAAGGGCCCCGAAGCGGGGGCATTTTTGGCCCCAGCACTATAATTTGAACAATCTTGGTAAGGGTCCCCTAGATGAAGCTTCATACCAAATATCAAAGACCTGGGCCTTACGGTTTCAGAGAAGAAAATTTTTAAAGCTCTTCCCTATACAAGCTCATGTAAAACCAAAGGGCCCTGGAGCGGGGGCATTTTTGGCCCCAGCACTATAATTTGAACAATCTTGGTAGGGGTCCACTAGATGAAGCTTCATACCAAATATCAAAGAACTGGGCTTTGCGGTTTCAGAGAAGAAGATTTTTACAGATTTTCCCTATATAAGCCCATGTAAAACCAAAGGGCCCCACAGCGGGGGCATTTTTGGCTCCAGCACTATAATTTGGACAATCTTGGTAGGGGTCCACTAGATGAAGCTTCATACCAAATATCAAAGACCTGGGCCTTACGGTTTCAGAGAAGAAGATTTTTAAAGATTTTCCCTATATAAGCCCATGTAAAACCAAAGGGCCCCGGAGCGGGGGCATTTTTGGTCCCAGCACTATAATTTGAACAATCTTGGTAGGGGTCCACTAGATGAAGCTTCATACCAAATATCAAAGACCTGGGCCTTGTGGTTTCAGAGAAGATTTTTTAAGTTTTTGGTGAAAAAAAATCTATTTTTGGCTCCTATGACCTAGATGTGCAACGGACCGGAACCATTTGAACAACTTTGAAAGGGGACCACCTAAGGATCATTCCTGTGAAGTTTGGTCAAAATCCGATCAGTGGTTTAGGAGATGTCGTTTGAAGAAATTGTTTACGGACGCACGCACGGACGCACGGACTGACGACGGACGACGGACGAAAAGTGATCCCAAAAGCTCACCTCGTCACTACGTGACGCTGAGCTAAAAAGTGGAAACCTTTGCGTTTTGTCACTTGAAGCCAAAAATCTAGTATAAAAAGTCAGATAGTTTTCTATTTTCTTATAAATTAATGAATGCATTTAACACAAACAGTTACGAACATCTATATAAACATGTGACAAAACAAACTGGGAATCAGACCCCCGGCCATCGGGGCTTGAAGAAATAGATGGGCTGCATGAACTGAAACCGACCCGCACACCAGTACTGGTAAACCGCTTAGAGGATCTAAGTCTACCGAGCCAAAGCGGTGCTTACAAACCCTATTGGTTTCATTGGGCGACAGGGCTTGGAGATGCCATTTCGTCTCAGTGTCGGGTAAAAGTCCCACAAAAGTGGAAGCAACGTCTCCAAAATGATCTATACTGTGTTGAAGGTGACGTTAAACATCAAATCAAACAACAGAACCAAAATGCCTAGTTTTAGAATTCCGTTGGATATGCCCTAAATCAGAAATAAATGTTAGAGGGAACGTAAGTCGTTTCTCATCTGAAAGCATTTTCACAAAAGGGAGTTGTAACTATGTTTGCTTCAGGTGATCATAAAGGAGCAGTCTCACCAAGGCCTACACGACATTGGACAAGAGCCTTTCTGTGCCATACAAAATTATTATAAGTATTTACAACAAATTTATATTTTAGAGGTGCAATGGCCTGAACACATTTGCGATATATTTAGATAAAACTTGGACACAAAACAAACACAGCAAAGCTGATTCCTGGTCTGACATATAAAATAAAAATTATGTGTAAATGATTTTATCGGGAAGGGTGTAATGTCCCCAAATCGTCCGTTTTATGCCAAAAATATAGTTCTCTCGTTTCTTTCACTCCTCCGTGTCACCAATACGCTTGCGGATTCTTTTTGGTATCTTCCGAATACAGGCGGACTTTTACGGAAAAACGATCACAGCGCCACTTAACGAGAATAATGAGAACTAGAAGAAGCAGAAGCGGAATATTTTGCACAATTGTAACTGAATATTGCATAACAGAATATCAAAATTGCATATTGCAATCTCAATGTTGCATAATTGAGTTTTTACCTAAATCCTGTTCCATAGTAACAGCCTGCGCACATACTCAGCTATTTTTAAAAATCATATATCTTTGAGACAACGGGTATCAATACAGATTAAGTGAAGATTCTGGTGGGCCTATGTGAATGCGCAGGTGCATGTGTGTCTCTGCCTTGCCCACTTTGAAATCAGAAACTACATATGAACGTCAGTTCTAGATCATCAGTGGAATATCTCGGGGCTTCAACTATTAATTCCTCCCCTCAGATCCATTCTAAATAACAATGGCACATTGATCTACAGAGAGGAATAGTGCCTTAACGGTGAGCAATGTGAAGAAATAAGGAAACACGCCTATTCAAATATATTGAAAATTATACCAACAAAAAAGGAAACTTTTCAGATACAAAATTCTGATATTTTTAGCTCACCAGAGCCGAAGGCTCCGGGGGAGCTTATAGTAAATGCAATGATCCGCCGTCCGTCGTCCGTGTCCGCGTCTGTGTCCGTGTCCGTGTCCGTGTCCGCGTCTGCGTCAATATTTTCAAACGACTTCTCCTCTGAAACTACTTGGCCAAATGAAACCAAATTACATGTGGAGGCTTTTAGAGAAGGGGGAACGAAAGTTTGTTCGTGAAGACTGGGTCACATGACCAAGATGGCCGCCATGCCCATATATGGTAAAAATCTTCTACTCAACCGAATGGCCAATGATCTTGAAACTTGGTATGCAGCATCGGGGGCTCGGGCCCTACCAAGTTTGTTCAAATTATGAACTTTGGTTGACCTTGACCTGTTTTACGTCAAGGTCAAATTTGGTCACTTAGACATTTGTTAGGAAAAAAGGCAAAACAGTGGATTTTTCTGATTGTATGGTAGCTAGTGGCATCAGAAATGGTATTTGCAATCAGCTGAATGGAAGATTATAAGTTCCAAAGTTCAAGGTCATTTACCGACCTTTGTCCAGGACGGCTCAGATTCAGAATATTCATCTTCTTTTTCACTTAAACTATTTGGCCAATTGAAACCAAATTACATGTGGAGCCTCTATGGAATGGGGGAACGAAAGTTTGTTCGTGAGGATGGGGTCACATGACCAATATGGCCGCCATGCCCATATATGGTAAAAACCTTTAAATATCTTCTTCTCAAGAACCGAATAGCGCATGATCTTGAAACTTGGTATGCAGCATCTGCGACTAGGGCCCTACCAAGTTTGTTCAAATTATGACCTTTGGTTGACCTTGACCTGTTTTTCGTCAAGGTCAAATTTGGTCACTTAGAAATTGGTATGGAAAAAAGGCAAAACAGTGGATTTTTCTGATTGCATGGTAGCTAGTTGCATCAGAAATGGTATTTGCAATCAGCTGAATGGAAGTTTATAAGTTCCAAACGTCAAGGTCATTTCCCGACCTTTGTCCAGGACGGCTCAGATTCAGTATTTTCATCTTCTTCTTCACTTAAACTACTCGGCCAATTGAAACCAAATTACATGTGGAGCCTCTATGGAATGGGGGATCGAAAGTTTGTTCGTAAGGACTGGGTCACATGACCAATATGGCCACCATGCCCATATATGGTAAAAACCTTTAAAAATCTTCTTATCAAGAACCGAATAGCCGATGATCTTGAAACTTGGTATGCAGAATCGGGGACTCGAGTCCTACCAAGTTTGTTCAAATTATGACCTTTGGTTGACCTCGACGTATTTTACGTCGAGGTCAAATTTGGTCACTTAGACATTTGTATGGAAAAAATGCAAAACAGTGGATTTTTCTGATTGCATGGTAGCTAGTGGCATCAGAAATGGTATTTGGAATCGGCTGAATCGAAGTTTATGAGGTCCAAAGGTCAAGGTCATCTATCGACCTTTGTCCAGGAGGCTCAGATTCAGTATTTTCATCTTCTTCCTCACTTAAAATAATCGGCCAATTGAAACCAAATTACATGTGGAGCCTACATGGAATGGGGAAACGGAAGTTTGTTCGTGAGGACGGGGTCACTTGACCGATATGGCCACCATGCCCTTATATGGTAAAAACCTTTAAAAATCTTCTTCTCAAGAACCGAATAGCCGATGATCTTGAAACTTGGTATGCAGCATCGGCGACTCGGGCCATACCAAGTTTGTTCAAATTATGACCTTTGGTTGACCTTGACCTGTTTTACGTCAAGGTCAAATTTGGTCACTTAGACTTTTGAATGGAAAAAAGGCAAAACAGTGGATGTTTCTGATTGCATGGTAACTAGTGGCATCAGAAATGGTATTTGCAATCAGCTGAATGGAAGTTTATAAGTTCCAAAGGTCAGGGTCATTTCCCGACCTTTGTTCAGGACGGCTCAGATTCAGTATTTTCATCTTCCTTTCACTCAAACTACTTGGCCAATTGAAACCAAATTACATGTGGAGCCTTTTATGGAATGGGGGAACGAAAGTTTGTTTGTGAGGACTGGGTCACATGACCAATATGACTGCCATGCCAATATATGGTTAAAAACCTTAGAATATCTTCTTCTCAAAAACCGAATGGTTGATATCTTGAAACTTGGTATGCAGCATCTGGCACTCTGACCCTACCAAATTTGTTCAAATGATGACTTTTGTTTGACATTCACCTATTTTGTCAAGGTCAAATTTGGTCACTTAGACATTTGTATGGAAAAAAGGCAAAAAAGTGGATATTTCTGATTGTCTGGTAGCATGTGACATCAAAAATGATATTTGCAGTTACCTGAATGGAAGTTTATCAATTCCAAAGGTCAAGGTAATTTACTGACCTTTATCCTGGATGTCTCAGATTCAATTATTTTTTAATCTTCTTCTCCACTTAAACTGGTGGGATGATTGAAACCAGATTACATTTGGAGCCTCTATGGGTAGGGGAAATGAAATTTGTTTGTAAGTACTGGGTCACCTGATCAATGTGTCCGCCATGCTCATATATGGTAAAAAAAATTAAGAATTTTCTTCACAGGAACCAAATAGCCGATGACCTTGAAATTTGGTATGTAGCATTGGGGACTCAGGCCCTATCAAATTTATTCAACTGATGACCTTTAGCTGACCTTGACCTGTTTTACGTCAAGGTCAAATTTGGTCACTTAGACATTTGTATCGAAAAAGAGCAATACAGTGGATTTTACTGACTGCATGGCAGCCGAATCCATCATAAATATTATTTACAATCAGATGAATGGAAGTTAATCAATTCAAAAGGTCAAGGTCATTACTGGCCTTTGTCTTGGATAGCTCAGATTCAGTATTTTTATCTTCTTCTCTAGTAAAAGAGCTGTGATGATTGAAACCAAGTTACATTAAAAGCCTCTATGTGGATGAGGCAATTGAACATTATTCGTGGTATTGTTGTCACATGACCAAGATGTGCACCTTGCCTGTATATGGTATAAACTACATGACCTCTGGTGAGCGAAGTGGCTCATGGGTCTCTTGTTTCATATTGCTGCTGTAAACATTGTTTGTGTGAACTCGTTAGAATCGCCTCAGCGAGGCGGTTCAAACGAGTACCCGCAAATGTATGCATTAAGTAAAAATAAGAAAAGAAAATAAATAATGTATACCCCAGTAACCCCAGTTTTAAGGGTTCATAACAATATGGACGTGTGTTCGTGATGCAATGACTGCCTTATGGGGAATGGGAACACCAGATTGTCTCGCCGTTTTTCAAAGGGAGACAATTTTGGGACTTTCTGTTAGCTTTTCTATAAGCCCTGCCTCACTGAAATGGGGTTCTACTCTTAAAGGCAAGAATTTGCTCCGGGGGAGCAAATTCTGTCCTTTAAGAGTTGACCCTTATTGACATGGGAGACAAAAATAATTTTGCAGAAGTTGCCTACCCTGAAGGTTTTCCCATTCCATTGTGTACTAAACAGTGATAGTTCGAGCCATTGGGAGTTTTACATAGCACTGTGTCAGGAGGCAAACAAAACTACCAAAATGACGGTTTTCTCTGTTAACTCAAACGAAATTGCGCCATGAAGGCGGTTCTAATGAGTACGCACAAAATACCCTAAATTATCCTTAACTGTTTCTTATCACTAGTGGCTCAAGAAGGAGTTCGATTCAACCATGATACAAGAGCCATCCCTGTTTTAGTCATTGACGTTTGAGGAATTACGAAAACACGCCTATACAAATACACTGTAACCTATTTCATCTAAAAAATGAAAATTTTAAGACGAAAAATTGTGATATTTTATCTTATTTCTGCTCACAATATAGATTGTTTGTACTTGTCTGTGATAATAAGGTTTACTCTTGTAAAAAGGGTAAACCCCAGCTTTTTCATCACGTTAACAAGTCCGTGAAATGAACACCCCACTAAACCCCACTTTATATAGAGAAAACTGGGGTTTATGGGGGTATACATTATCTGCCTTATTTTTCTCAAAAACATAGATTGTGGGTACTCGTTAGAACCGCCTCATTGAGGCGGTTCTGACGAGCACCAACGATCTATGTTAAAAGCAGAAATAAGAAAGATATTATCATTTTTTACTGAAACATTGTCACTTCTGACACCATGTTGGACGCCATTATTTCACACGGACACGTTTTTCCAATGTATATAAAAAGGGTTTTGAGAGGGTCAAAATTATACAGGTGTGTTTTCGTGATGGACTACTTTTCTGTAATAGGCGCAAGGTAAGCACTTTTGCTGTTCTTCAAGAAACTCGCTGAACATTATACGAAGAGGTTTATTGTTCTGACAATTTGACTTTTATTGTTCGCCAAAACTACCTGTAGAATTTGCTTATGTTTTTTGCAAACATATCACGAAAACACGCCTATGTAATTTTGACCCCCCATTAAACCCCACTTTTATATAGTAAAACTGGGGTTTCCGGGGGTATACCTTATTTTTCTTATTTCTGCTCTTAACTATAGATTGTGGGTACTCGTTCGTTAGAACCGCCTCGATGAGGCGGTTCTAACGAGTGCCCAGAATCTATATTTTGAGCAGAAATTAGAAAAATATCACAATTTTTTCATCATAAAATTTTCAATTTTTCGGCGATAAAGGTGGCAATGTATTTGTATAGGCGTGTTTGCGTCATGATATACAGTATAAGCATAAATAGGGTATTGTTATTCTCTGTCAAAATAGTTTTGTATTCATACTGAAAAAATATCAGCACCGTTCCTACTCGTTTTGTACATCGTTCGTTTGTTTGATCTGAGGTTTTATGTCCTCGTCAACACTTTATGGTCATTTTGGAGACGTTGCTTCCAATTTTGTGGACTTTTACCCGACATTGAGATGAATGACATCTCTATCCCTGCAGCGCAATGAAACCAACAGGGTTAATATGCACGGACGGCTCGCACCACTTTCCCTGGGTAGGCTTAGATCCTCTAAGCGGTTTACCAGTACTCGTGTGCGGTCGGTTTCAGCTCGGCGTGGAAGCACCATGAAGCCAATCTATTTCTTCAAGCTCCGATGAACGGGGGCCGTTTGTACGTCGTATTTTGCATGACAGTTTTAAAGTACATGTAACATTAGTTCACTAGTTCAAGACACAACCACATCAACGTGAGACATGTATGTCGGTCAAATTTGATAACATTGCTTATTTTGTGCTGATGTATTGTTTATTGGAAAACTGCAGATGTGCAAGCTCATTTGGTTATTTATAGCACACAGACGCCATAACAATGGCTAGCACATAATTGTACAAACATATAAACGATTATGTTGTTTTATAATTGTATACCTTCCATATATGTCACTCACTGTGGACCAGACTGTCCCCATGCTATGCCTGTAGTAATCCAATATCGTTCATATCACGAAAACACGTCTATATAATTTTGACCCCCTTGAATCCCACTTTTATAACAATGTTCTGTGCTCGGAACGGGTGACGTGAATACCTACAGAAGCAAACAACAAAAACAACAACAAAAACAAAAAAGAAACAACTCAAGACGCGACTGGCCAGTTTATAACTTAGGGTGAATCCCCCTCTCGCGTGAATCTTCCTCTCGCGAACTAGTGCAAACTAGTCTATCGACATTGTTGCCGATCACAGGTTGATCTGTATTATTACGCGATCGCACTAATCTGATTCGTCTGAATCACCTGCAGGTTATTTAATTGACCTCTTCCATTTGAAAGGTCTCACATTTGTTCACAATGGACAATGGTATGCGCTGCTCACGGTGGTCTGTCCGCCCTTGCTGGACCCTAACCCCCAGCGTCGTACCAGTACCTGCTGCTATATTGCAGGGAGCAGCAGGTCACCACACATTGTTGTGCCTGCAAATTACGATAACTGGACTAAGACACGGTTTACAAAACATACATGCTATATCATGATCCCCCTCCCGGAGAAGTAAGAATATATTCATGCATATACCGTTATTGCGCATGCGCCGACCAGACACACAGGCTGATTAGTGCATGCGATAAATAACCGTACAGCAGAACTCAACTTGACTGTGCATCAAATTATCAGCACCCAGCGCTTGACACAAGAATACACAAAGTCTATGTTTCCTTACTGAGCACTACAGAAATCAATTAATGCTCACTACTACTGAGCATAATACTCATCAAATTTGTGCTCACTACATTATCACAAGTAAGAGGCAATTGAACAGACCACGCCTTTGCGCTAACTGGTCAGCCGCCAATTACAGGAAACATAACAATCTCTATTTCATATCCTTCTCCGCGACACGGCTCACAAATATAGCTATATACAAATTGATTACATTAATAACAGAAAGAAACTACAAACAGAAGATTTTCATCTATAATCCACAACATTTGTTAGTGTCTCATAAGGGCCAACACTGTTTGCCGTAAATTCTCTCTGTATTTTGTAGGCACCCCGTCACAACCGTCCTCGCGACGCCGATGACGCAGCTGACGTCATCCCCGCCACTCAGGCCGTTATGACGTGTGGCGACCAAATACTCCCACTTATCATCATCACGTTCTTTATATGTACATACATGCACAAACTGAGTTATCAGACAAAAACGGCATCATTACAAAATGAACTTATAATTCTTCTTGAACAAAATTATTTCTACTCAACGTGAACACGCTTGTAAAATAAAATTCATTACGGTTCATCATCACGGATAACCCGACAGGCTCTTGTAAGAGTTTGCCCTGATGATGAAGATATGGTTAAACCCGTCTTAAGTTTACGTCCCCTCTACACCTAATATCATATTGGGACGGAACCACGGTTTTCTAACCACAGCTAGACAAAAGTCATGGGTCAAACAAGTGACCCGGCGTTTATTAATTACATTCTACAAAAGGGGTCTAAAAGCCTAAATGAATCTAAAATGAGCGGGTGTCCAAACTTTACATCTCACCAACATCCAGGGTCAGAATGAGACAGGACCTCACTTAGAAAGACTCATTCTACTTCTGGAGAAGCCTGGGATCGATCCTGCGACGTCTAGCTGGCAAAGCTAGTAGCCTAATCACTACAGGCCTCAACAGTGAATTCAGAATAGGCTTCAGAAAGTTGGGGTATACTACAAGTAAACCCCTCCAAAACCTACAAGCGTGTTCATACAAAAATAATACTAAACATAGATTTTACATACCTTTCAATATACTTTCTTTTTCCCGACACAGTGTTGTGTATAAATCGTTACAACTTGACCTGCTGCTAAAGTGTTCGTTTTTCTCAGGGTTTTTATATCTATGAATACTACCGGAAAATCATGCCTACTCATATTACCTTGCTTAAATCGTGGCGAGGTGGAGATACCGTCCACAATTGAAGCTAGATAGCAAAAATTGAGTAGATAATGGATTTGCGTTCAAATAGTATATTTCCCATAGGACAAATTGATGAAACGAACCTATAAATCAATGCCATGACTCCTGTCAAAACGAACAACCACACAACACGTGACGGGAATGAAAATCATATATAAAATTTGGCGGTTGGCGATTTTTAGGCAAATTTTATAGAACTCAGCCTTATAGCGGCCCCTTAGCGGCCCCTTGTATTGTAAAAACAGATCTCCATAAACCACTCATGCATACATCGTATGATATGTGCATGACTTGTTCATGGAGCAGCACATTTTGCCTACCATATTTCACCTAAAATATTTCACTCGCACCGCCCTACCATATATCTACTAAAATAATTTAGATGTGCATAAGCACCAGCGAGGTTTCCTATTCCATCTCGTAACATGGGGTTTCAGGGGGTATACCTTATTTTTCTTATTTCTGGTCAAATATATAAATTGTGGGTACTCGTTAGAACCGCCTCGATGAGGCGGTTCTAACGAGTGTCAACGATCTATATTTTGAGCAGAAATAAGAAAAATATCACAATTTTTCATCTTAAAATTTTCATTTTTTCGGCGATAAAGGTGGTAATGTATTTGTATAGGCGTGTTTGCGTAATGGCTTGAAGGACACCATTACGATGACACCCGTATGACGAAGTATAATCTTTCAAATAGAAGTGGAGGCAATGATCAGGAATCGATACAATTAACCCACAGCTCCCATCAGAGGAAAAGAAACACAAACATGAAACAACATACCCTAATGGAAACATCAATAGCGGAAAGCCAAAATGACAGTTATTTTCCCACCATCTCCAAAACGGTTATTTTTTGGTGAACGTTTGTGATAAGTTCGGAGGTTTTACTCCATACATAGGCTGTGGGTGCTCGTCAAAACATAGGCTGAGGGTGCTCGTAAGAACCGCTACATTGAAACGTTTCTAATGAGTACCCACAACCTATATCTATGAACAGCAATAAGAACACTAATGTATATGCTAAGCCTAGTTTTTCTCTATATAAGGTTGGATGTAGAGGGATGTTCTCTACACGGTCTTCTGGGAATTAGAGAGAATCTAATTTTATGTAATGTTGGTTGGCGCCTGATGCTCTGTCTCTGGTCGGGCCCATCTGAGTCTAACTTTTTGTTTTCTTGGTTAATTTTGTTATGCCTTGTCTTTAAGTGTTTGTATCGCTTTTATTATTGTGTTTTGGATAGCCAACTGGCCATTTTGTGGGAAAGTAACTGTCCGTTTGGCTTCCGCTATTGATGTTTCCATTAGGGCCTGTTGTTTCATTTTTGTGTTTCTTCCATTTTGGTGCCTCTGATTGGAGCTGTGTGTTAATTGTATCGATTCCTGATCATTGCCTTCACTTCTATTAAGTCCAACATTGAGTTTTGAAATTAAATCGGAATGACGTCTATAAAATTTAGAAAAAGGCTTCGCTTTTAGCTTTTTTATTTTACCTCACAGAGCATATTATATTTTCTTTTCCTTTGTGGTCATTGAGCCCATCTTGGTTACGTTGAAAATCGAATTTCGCTTTAGCCGGTGCTAGGTGGCGTATGCAGCCTTAATGATTTAATTGAATGGACATTTCATAGGAATGACTCCCTCTATCTTACGTGTAATGTAAGAAATGCTTTTGTTTTCTCTTCCGAATATTTCACAATATAAAGTCAATAACCTTTTTATTATATACCCAAAATATCAACTGTCGGCTAGAATTCAGGATTGCCTGATATAAATTTCTGAACGTAAAATCAGATTATATATCTTTAAGTGGTTTGAAATGGAAAATAATTAAGCTCTTTAAGTGTCTCCCTACACGTTGAAAAACCACGCCCAACGGCGCCAAAGTGAAGACGACGTTAGCGTTGGTGGATGTGACGTCATTAAAAACATTGACGTTTCGCAACACAGGACGCCATTTTTTCCGAAGCGTCGGTTATATTCTTTCAAAATACTCCTGATTTCTTAGAAGAAAGTATTGAAAACGTAAACAGATTGCAGGCAAGTCAAAGTTGACAGCATAAAATGCGGTTAATGCATTTTGCCAAAACCTATATTCGTTTGGTTTACGTTCTTTCAGTCGATACGCACGATAAGATGGCTGCCGATTTTTAGTATCGAAATGGACAAATTTGAAAGTAGTTCTATTGTGAACGTGACTGCTTATCTACGGGCAATATGAACTTGGCTATGGGCAATATGGAAAAATATTTACCGGTAACTTCTGTACAAAGTAAACGGGACATTTTCTGGGTATATAATAATTTACAATATGTGAAAAACAGATATTGTGGCTTTACTGCCAGATTATCCCCTATCATAAAAGAGGACAAATTTTGTTTCAAAACCGAAGTGTAGCACTGTTTAAGTCTCATAACGTACTGTTTTATCACTTTCGATGAATTCGCATATAGAGGGTATCAAGAGTGGTCATAGGAAGATTCTATTTATCATATAATGATTTATATCGGATTTTGTTGCCGAAAACGTACAGTAAAAGAAAAGGATTCATAAATGTGGTCATATAGTTTTTATCATATGACGTCGTCGATAAGCAATGGATAACGTCGTGTAATAAAAATCGTATGGCCACACGTGTAATAACACTTTGGCGGGATTAAGTAACGTCATGACGACGTCCATGTCAACAATGCATTTTTGTGGCAAAATTGTCGAATTCAAATGCGATAAAATCCAATTTAAAGTTGTCATACGGTGAAGAGAATCTTACACTCGTTGTCATTTCATGTGAAATTTATGAAACTCGTCGACTGCTCGTTTCATAAATTTCATATGAAATGACCGCTCGTGTAAGATCCTCTATTTATCATACAACTTCGCTGTTATTTAGTGGATAACGTCCTATTATAAATATCATATGACCACGCGTGTAAGAAGAGCATAAAAATTATACTTTATAGTCATGCCCGAAAGTGTGTGGCGCTCTCACTATCTACTCGACAATATTTACACACGATTTGGTACTTTAGATGGGTACAAATTGGCACTCCTTGTGGCTGATAGGTTCTTGTTTTGTTATGAATCTCACAGAGACTTCATGATGTCCCTTTCCGTTGAAAACCAATCTGGAATCGTTGAAAAATAGAAGAGTGGGCAATGATCAGGACTCGATACAATCAACCCACAGCTCCCATTGTGAAGCCTTTAGCTCGACTTCTAGATATTTGGATGATTTATGAAATATTGACAAAACCTATTACGATGGTTTGATCAGTCAAATTTACCCCCCCCCCCCCCCCCGCCCATTGAGCTTCAGTTTAATAAATCCAATTCTTCTGATACCGAGGCCCCATTTTGGGATTTACAACTATTTATTGTATATGTGTCTGTTTCTTGCAAATATATGATAAACGCGATGATTTTGAATTTGAGATTGTAAATGTTTCCTTAGTGGATGGTGATGTTCCTCGTGTGGCATGCTATGGGGTTTCTATTTCGCAAATAATTCGATTTGCCAGAGTGTCTAGTCGTGTAAATGGCCTCAACACTCGTAATAAATTGTTAACTGCTAAACTTCTTAATCAGGACTATCAGTATCATAAACTTTGGAAAACCTTTTCAAAATTTTATGGACGTCATTCCGATTTAATTTCAAAATTCAATGTCGGACTTAAATCACTTCTGCAAGGTGACTTAGTATATAAATTCAGAAAAAAATATATAAATGCAATGACTTCAGCACCCGATTTCGTTAAATCATTCTTCGATATAAATAGATAGAGTACAACATAAGTGTTATACGACAGACTGCATGCATGGTAGTTATCCCAATCACGGTTGACAACTTAGCTTCCCTCTTTAATTGCACGCCGGTGGGTCAGGCCTCAGATTCTATGACGGTTCTGGCGTAAAAGCTTATTGAGAATTAGAGAGTGTCTAATTTAATGCAATGTTGGTTGGTGCCTGAGGCTCTGTCTCTGGTCGGGCCCATTGGAGTCTAACTGTAGATCTCCTTTCGCTCCAGCAATTCAGTGGTTTATTGCTGTCGAGTCCTCTCCGTCGTTTCATCTCTGTGGCTGTTTGAATTTTGTGTTCACGGAGGTGTTGCACTGATGAGTTAGCAGGCCTTCATGCGGAATGAACAACTTATTTGTCTAAATTGTGAAGGAAATAAGGGCGACGGTTGTGGCCACGTAAAATCGATTTAAGCCCCCAGTCGAATTAGTGTCACTGACCGTTCCAAGGTGGTTCTTCTGTTGCGGTTTATTCTTATTATGGTTTGTCTTTGCTTATGTGCATCGTTTATATTATTACCAATTGGCAATTTTGTGGGACAGTAACTGTCCTTTTGGCTTTCCGCTATTGATGTTTCCATAGGGCCTAGTTGTTTCATGTTTATGCTTGTCTCCTTTTGGTGACTCTGATGGGAGCTATGGGTTAATTGTATCGATTCCTGATCATTGCCTTCTCTTCTCTTTTGCAAACTATATTGATGTGTATGAAGAGAATCAATGAAACCGAGTCTCCAATTTTCGATGTTTTATTTGTTCTTTATTACGAAATGCAACCAAAGGCAACCTGTAAGCTTTTTATTTGGCGTTGTTTATGATATGAGAAGTTTAGCAGTTAACAATTTATTACGAGTGTTGAAGTCACGTGCATGACTTGGCACTCTGGCACGTCGAATTAATTGCGAAATAAAAACACTATGGTATGTCAAATGAGGAACAACACCATCCAAGAAAAGAAAATTTACAATCTCTAGATCAAAATAATCGCGTTTATCATAAATTTTGCAGCAAGACAACCCTCTACAATATATATAAAACCGGGGCCCCGGTAACAGCAGAATTACTTTTATTTAACGTAAGTTCTGGGGAATAAATTTGACTGCTCAATCAATCGAAATAGGTATTGTCAATATTTAATAAATCATCCAAATATCTAGAGGTCCAGCTAAAGGCTTCATTGATTTGTTCAAAGTCGGTGCTTTTGCTGTGGTTCCTTCACGTTTTCTGTTGGTGATTCTGATTATTTCCCTAATCATATATGATGTTACGTTGATGGTTCTGATTCTTCACAAGAAGCCTTCGTGGTGTAGTGGTTATTCTACTCGCCCTGTAGACCAGGGGTCCCAGGATTGATCCCGGGCTTCTCCAGACGTTTGGATGAGTCTTAAATATAGAAGTGGAGGCCATGATCAGGAATCGATACAATCAACCCACAGCTCCCATCAGAGACACAAACGGGAAAGAAACACAAACATGAAACAACAGACCGAATTGAAACATCAATAGCGGAAAGCCAAAAGAACAGTTACTTTCCTACAAAATGACCAAAAGGTTATCCAAAATAAAGTAATATAAGCGACACAAACACCCAAAGCCAAATGATAACAAAAATGAACCGCGACAGAAGAACTTCATTGGAACGGCCAGCAGAAACGAATTCCACAGGAGGTGTGGGGGGGGGGGGGGGCTTAAATCGATTTTACCAGGCCACAATCCTCGCCCTTACTTGCGTCGCGATTTAGACAAATAATTTGTTCAGTCCGCATGAAGGCCTCCTAACTCATCAGTGCAGCATCTCCATGAACACAAATAATCAAACAACCACAGAGATGAAACAACGGTGATGACTCGACAGCAAGAAACCACTGAAATGCTGGAGCAAAAGAAAACCAACAGTTGGACTCCGATGGGCCCGACCAGAGATAGAGCATCAGGCACCAACCAACATTACCTTGAATTAGATCTCCCTAATTCTCAATAAGCCTTTACGCTGGAACCGTCATAGAATCTGAAGCCTGACCACCGGCCTGCAATTAGAGAGGGAAGCAAAGAGGCCCCGACTCCGTATGTCCTTAGCTGTTGGTGAGACGTAAATCTCAAACACTCACTTACTCTGATTCTTCTCCCTTTTTGGTTATTCATTTTTAGTCACGTTTTCCCTTCCAGATTTATGTTTGTCATGTTGGAGCTTCTGATTCTTTTCCCCTTATGTATATTGCTTCTTTTTAGTTAGGTTTGGATATTCTTAGTCACACTTATTTGAAAGAGCTGCTGACTCGGTTTACCTAATGTCAGATTTGTTTACTGTCGTCACTCTATGATTTGACTTCTTTCCCTAGTGACAGTGTCGGAAGAATCTGGATCTGATTGTATCCGATCCCGATTGTTTCTCTTGTTAATTTTCAACGGATACGGTCAACAAGAAGTCTCTTTCATAACAAAACAAGAACAGATCAGCCACAAGGGCTGCGCAATTCGTACCTATCGTAATACCCACAATTTGTCTGAATAACTTAGTATCAAATCTTATATAAATTCTGCCAAGAAGAACTATGAGAGCTTGACACACTTTCTGACAAAACGATGCAGTAATTTTTATGCTTTTCAGAAGTGAAAAGGGCATTTCTTTCATTAAATGTAAGATAGAGGAAATGTCCATTCTTTTATAAGGTTATGAGTAAGTGTAGTGCAAAGGGTGGAAAAGTCATAAGTAGACAGACTTCAAGCATGAAAACGTCGAAAAAACGTTCATGATATGTTGCGTTGTTTTGTTCAGCTGGTATCCTGCTCGCACCATGACCACGATTAAGGTCATTTAGTATAATATCAATTCGAAATGGAAGTTTTATCTTTACTTTAATTTTAAGTGATGTCGTTTGGTACCCGATACTATGTCTCTTGTCGGGCGCATCGGAGCCTACTTTTTGGTTTTCGTTCAGTGTTGTTTTTTTTGCTGTCGAGTCCTCATCGTTGTTTCATCTCTGTTGTTGTTTGTTTTTATTTGTGTGTTCACGGAGAAGTTGCACTGAGGAGTTAGAAGGCCTTCATGCGGACTGAACAATTATTTGTCTAAATCGCGAGGGAAGTAAGAGCGAGGATTGTGGCCATGTAAAATCTATTTAAGCCCCCAATGGAATTCGTTTCATTGACCGTTCCAAGGCGGTTATTCTGTCGTGGTTTACTTTTGTGATGGTTTGTTTTTGAGTGTTTGTATCGCTTATATGATTTTGTTTTGGATAGCCAATTGGCCATTTTGTTGGAAAGTAACTGTCCTTTTGGCTATCCACTGTTGATGTTTCCATTAGGGTATGTTGTTTCATGTTTGCCTTTCTTTCGCGACGGAAGTGAGGGTGAGGATTGTGACCACGTAAAATCGATTTAAGCCCCCCAACCCCAGTGGAATTCGTTTCACTGACCGTTCCAAGGCGGTTCTTCTGTCGTGGTTTATTTTTGTTATGGCTTGTCTTTGATTATGTGGTTGTGTTATGTGTGTTTTTCTTTCCCTAACTGTGTCTTAAATGGGAGGTGTGAGGTTATTGTATCGATTCCTGAACATTGCTTTCACATCTATTTTTCATATTGAATAGCAGTTCGTTCATTCATTGAGTATGAATCATCTACGTTTACCAAATGTTTTTACATATATACTTTTGATAATAATGCTTAATTTGTGCTAATATTAGGTCGGTCTTCGTTGAATATCCGGAAGCAGTTCGTTCATTCATTGGGTATGAATCCTCTACGTTTACCAAAGGTATTTACATATCGAGGGCTGCCCGCAAAACTGCGGTAACTACACTTTTTTCACAAAATGACTTTTTTGCAGAATTCTATTCTGATTTTAATGGCCCACAACCTGCAAAAATAACAGGCTGATATTGAAACTACTTTTTTTTAGAATTTTGAAAATTCAAAAATGTTGTATCTCAGATGCATAATAGTTTCACCGCAAAAGGGTTGTAACTCGAGTTACAACACTTTTGCGGGGAAAATGTATCAAATGTCTATGCATTTTTGCCTGCAATATGGTTATAACTCATAGTTCCAGATAATACAGTCAAGGTCAATGCTAGCCATACATTAAAGCTTTCCATACATTTCTTCAAAACCTATTAGAATCACTTTGCCGTAGGTTTGACATAGTTTAGACCTTTTCTGCCTTCAAAACAAGATTAACTGGAAACTTTACGTTGATCTTCTTGTATAAGGTTCCTACATTGCCAGTTGCGAACTCTATGATGACTAAGATCTAAGAGGAAATTTTATTTTACTTTATATTATCACCACATTCAGCTAGTTTTAATGATAAGGTTATAAGGTATTAAGAATGGCACAAAATATTTATCCTAACCTGCATGTGTATGACATACATGTACTCTGTGTCCATCTTATATAATGACCTAGTGCTGTTATAGTTTGGTTCCATTTTTTATGTTGTTCGACAACAAATGATAGAGTATACTGCTGCCTCCTGTGATTGTTCCAGTTTTTGTCACACTTGCTTGAAGCCTGGCTCTATATACATGTAGAAGTCCACCCTTTTACCCATTTTCCTGTTTGTTCATCCATTCCTCAAGCCATTGACAGCATTTGCAACCACCCTAACTATCACCTTGATGTACAAGTGCATTTCTTTAGAATTCTAAGTGTTTCATTCCTGATGTAGCAACTTGCATCTAGAGATAGCAATACAAGCATTCATATTTGACCTTGACATACACTTCATGGTTCACTGACTGTAATTTTTGTGTCAACCTAGACTTTCACCCATGTGGTCAAGTCCATTTCTCAAGAACTATTAGAACTTCATAACTTATACTTGGTACAAACTAGCATCTAAGGATGGCAGCTTTAGTGCAGGCATCCATTTTTTGCACTTGACCTACTTTTTATGGTTCACTGACTTTGTGAATTATTGCGGCCACCCTAACTTTCAACCCAAATGTTCAAGTCCATTTCTCAAGTTCTAACTATAAGAGCTTCATGGATCATACTAATTGCAAAGTTGCTTCTAGCGATGGCAACTTCATTGCAAGCATCCATATTTGACCTTGATCTCATGTCATGGTTCACTGACTTAGAGAACTATTGTATCAAGCCTAGCTTTTAACCCAATGTTCAGGTCCCAAGAACTATAAGAGAATCATTGATTTTTCTTGGTACAAACTTGCATCGTGGGATGGCAACTTTGGTGCAAGCATCCACATTTCACCTTGACATACATTTCATGGTTCACTGACTTTGTGAAGATTTCCCCTTGGCTGGGCCTTTGTTTTAAAGAAATCAGGATGAGTTTTTCGTCTTGAGGTAGTTTCCCGATTAAAAAAGTCTATGTATACCGGTAGATAGAAGTAAGGATGCCAAGTTGCTGCCACTGTTCTCAAACAATAAGGTTTTCTTACAAAGCGTTTGAAACTTATTTAAGCCTTATTGGAGATGGAGAAGTGGTGGAAAGAGAGGACTAAACCCTCCTATCTCTATTATTCAGGACATTATACCAAATTTGATAAGCTCAGTTACACAGATTTGGTATGAAGTTTAACCCTTTTTGTACCAAATGGAATCTTCTTATATAAAGCATGAGCCCATCAAAATTTAGGGGTGTCAGGTTGTCTTTTCTTCAAAATTGATCAGGAAAATGGCTGAACTGAAAACAGTGTAGGCCCTGATCAGACGCAACGTTCTGCGGCGTCTGATCTGGGTTCAGAAGTATCCGTTTCGGGGTTTCTGGTACTAAATGGGTTAATGGCCCAGCTGTGGGCCGCTGTCAAGCCTATCAGCTTACCTTGCAGGCCTATAAGAGGCAAATTCTGCCACTGGCCAATTCAATAGATGCAGATCAACACTTGTATGTGTGCAATTGGATAGTACACTGAGACCGGTGAAAATGGTCATTTACCATGAAGTAGCATGCATTCCTTGGTATTCTATGGACCTGGGACCATGGTTGGCCAGGATTTGTAAAATGGCACCACAACCACATAATTTGATGATCATGGTCATATACCATGGTCCCAGGTGAAAATGATGGTCAGTTGACCATGAACACCATGTTAGACAATGGTCAATCTTTGACCATGGTGTTGACAAGACCATAAAAAACCATGGGCAGACATTTTTATATTTACTTAATGTATAGGAACCTTACCAAGATGAAGAAATTCTTCCAGTTCAAGATGCCTGAAACTCATATTTTATGACATTCAAATGAATGCTCTTTAAGCCCTCAGACCAACAGGCAGATAAATGTACTAAACAATCTTGATCAAATTCTGTTGGCAACAATCTCGAAAATCATCTCTTAGAGGTGATCAAAGAGTGGATACAAAACTTATATATAGGTGGTAAGCCAATACATGCTTCTTGTCTACATAAATATGAATAACTAATTAATTCAAATAATTAGAATTTTTCGGTAAATGAATATAAATTTGAAAAAATAAATACAAAATAATTATCAAGTGAGGATATAAATTTCAAGTGAGGCTACTGAACCTTCACACTTGAACTAAATCAGACTGGCCAGTGTCCATGGACATTGTCCACTGTGCTTTGACTTTCCTTAGCATCCACTGAATCCATGGATAATGTCCAGACTGTCCACTGAGTCTATTGCAAATGGCCACTGGCTTTACTGGCATGGTCCACTTAGTTGATGGACAATTCTAGGAGAGGTGATTTTTTAACAGACAGCCAAAAGCCTTAAAGCCAAAGCTGAAAAAAAAATGTTTAATCTTGCTGTTATGGGTTAGAGTGTTGTATTTCATACACTGTTATTTAACCAGAGCTAAATTAGACCATGGTCCACCATGATGCTATGTTGGCCGTGGTAGACCATGATTAGGTAGAAATTTTATGACAGTTGACCATGATCAACCATGGTCAATGACCCTAGTGATTTTGACACTGGTTTCTACTAACGAGCAGCCATGGTCTGCTATGGACAACCATGGTAGACCATGGTTAGTTGGACATTTATGACAATTGACCATTATAATCCATAGTCGACCATAGTAGTACTGCGTTTTTTACCCCCTTTCAAACCACTGACAATCATGGTTTTGTTTGTTTGAATTGAGGTTAAACGGCCCTGTCATCACTGTATACCTCGTTTTGGAGAGGTTGCTTGCAATTTAGTGGGACTTTTACCCGCAATTGAGGTGACATGACATCTCCAGCCGTGTCGCCCAATGAAACCAATAGGGTCTACAAACATGACGGTCCGACTTGCATCGCTTTGCCTGGGCTCTTCTGTGGCGATTTATTTATGTTGTTGTTTGTTACTTACTGTGTGTATCACTTGTGTCTTTTAATTTTGGATGGCCATATGGCCATTTTGTTGGAAAGTAACTGTCCATATGGCCTTCCTTTGTTTAGGTTTCCATTATGGTCTGGTCGCTTAATGTTTGTATTTCTTTCCCTTTGGTGTCTTTTATGGATGGAGTAAGTTAATTGTATCAATTCCTGATCTTTGTTTTACTTCTACTTTTTAGATCTTCTAAGCGGTTTACCAGTACTCGTGTGCGGTCGGTTTCAGCTCTGTGTGGAAGCACCATGCAACCCATCTATTTCTTCAAGCCCCGATGGGCAGGCGACAACCATGGTGACCATGAAAAAAAAATGTAATGCAGACACTATATATTTTATACTATCAGACAACATGCCATGAAAAAAGGTAGACCATCAACAGCATGATGACCATGATCAGCCATGGTTACTATTTCACTTGGGGGTACTTCTAGTGTCTATATATGAAATTTCAAGATTTGCTAGTCTTGGCTGAGCTGACTGGTTTTGGTCTAACTGGCTGCAACGGTTTGTGGCATCAGGTTGCAATAGAACATCTCTCTGTACTTCATCATAGTGCACTTTATATTATTTCCTTAGGGATCATCATTCATCAGGTCTATTCCAGGTTTTGTAAAAAATAAAACGGGTTTCTGATGAAATCTAATTGGCTTGTTTGCTATACAGTACTACCCGTGTCCATAATCAATGAGAACAAGGTAAAAGACTTCATGTTTTATTTTTTCCAAGACAAGGCCTGAGCAGGTGATAAAGCTCAGAAGAACTGTTGATGTCACCCAAATGTCGGCATCCGCTTTCACGGCCATGTCATGCTCACTTTAAAGTTTTACATAAGAGTTCAGATTTCATTTATCACTGGCCAACAAACATTTCGTCTTTGGAATATAATTATTTTATAGGGGTGGGGCTTAGGAGTCATTTTAAAGCAAGCACTGGCAACATTAACCCTATCATATTTGGAGTTTAATAATTTACAAACTACGATAAATTGAATGTTTTGGGCATACAAAAATCTTTTCAAAAAAGAGATGGTTCAAACTTCTGAGGTTTACTCAAAATGCCAGTTCAGGATGATTTAATGATATATTTGCACTATTATGTTATTGAAGGGAATGGTGTGTAAACTTATTACAGTTGACTCTAATGAGTACACACAACACACCTTTCAAGATAAAATAAAAAACATCATTTATTTTCCTAAAAATATGGCTATCTGGAGCTATGGAAAGAATTCTTTAGGACTCCAGAACAAGTTTGAATTAGCAATAGTAGATGAACCATCTGTGTTTGAGTTATCAAGGGTTAAACTTCTATTCCCCTTCAGTCCCCAGGGCCATTTCCCATTCAGTTCCCAGGGTCCGGGGCAGGGTTTAGGGTTCAAAAATTAGGTCACACTCACTTGAAGCAAACTTTTAAGTTCATATCTTAGCAGTTACTTACCAGAACCATTCCGTGTTTGGAATATAATCATAAAATCATATAAAAACTTTATTAAAGAATTGCTTTAAAAACCTTTCACATATTGATGTGTAAACATAATGTAGGTAGACAAGGTGCGAACAGATGAGCTATGCTATCTTGTAACAGCTCTTGTCTTTTGCTAGGTGTTCCTTTAAAAGTATTAAAGTTTGAATGCACAGAGGAAGGTTCTTTGCAGAAAATATGATATTGACAGAGTCCATTGAGTCAACATAAACCTTTACGAAGACACGCCTATTCAAATACATTGTAAATTTTACAGCCGAAAAAAAAAACCGAACATTTTAAGATGAAAAAAATGTGATATGTTTTTCTGCTCTAAAATTTAGATTGTGGGTACATGTTAGAAAAGCCTCATTGAGGTGGTTCTAATGAGTACCCACATCTACATTTTGGCCAGAAATAAGAAAAATGATGTTTACCCTTGTAAACCCAAGTTTTACTGTATAAAAGTGGGGTTCAAGGGGTCAGAATTATATAGGCGTGGTTTCATGATGACAGTAATGAAGTCATCTCCAAATCTCTAACACACCTATACCATTAGCAACTCATTTTTAGCTCCACTGGCCGAAGGCCAGCGGGGCTATTGTCATGGCCCTGTGTCCGTCGTGCGTCCGTGCGTCCGTGCGTTAACTTTTTCTTTAAACATCTTCTCCTCCTAAACTACTGGGCCAATTGTAACCAAACTTCACAGGAATGTTCCTTACATGGACCTCTTCTAAATTCCTTCAAAGAATTTTGTTACACCCAGAACTCTGGTTGCCATGGCAACAAAACCACAAAAAATTAAAAATCTTTACAAATCTTCTCCTCCAAAACCACCCGTTGGATTTCATTTTTATTTTGCATGACTGTTCCTTGGGTTGACCTCTTTCAGATTCCTTGAAGAAAGTTTGATCCGACAAAAAACATGGCCGCCATGGGCGGGGCTTATTTTCCCTATTTAACATATAGTGTAATGCTAAAAAATCTTCTCCTCCTAAACTATATGGCCCATTGTAACCAAACTTCACAGGAATGTTCCTTACTTAGTCCTCTTCTAAATTCCTTCAAAGAATTTTGTTACACCCAGAACTCTGGTTGCCATGGCAACAAAACAACTCAAAAAATTAAAAATCTTTAAAAATCTTCTCCTCCAAAACCACCTGTTGGATTTCATTTTTATTTTGCATGAATGTTCCTTGGGTGGACCTCTTTCAGATTCCTTGAAGAAATTTTGATCCGACAAAAAACATGGCCGCCATGGGCGGGGCTTATTTTCCCTATTTAACGTATAGTGTAATGCTAAAACATCTTCTCCTCCTAAACTACTGGGCCAATTGTAACCAAACTTCACAGGAATGTTCCTTACTTAGTCCTCTTCTAAATTCCTTCAAAGAATTTTGTTACACCCAGAACTTTGGTTGCCATGGCAACAAAACCACACAAAAAATTAAAAATCTTGAATAATCTTCTCCTCCAAACCTACCTGTTGGATTTCATTATCCCCTCGCACAACATAGTTGTGAGGGGGATATAGCATTTGTCCCGTACGTACGTACGTACTTTTGTCATCGCTCTAGCGCCAAATACGTACATACTTTTGTTATCGCTCTACCGCCACGTACGTACGTACTTTTGTCATCGCTCTAGCGCCTACATTTCTTGACCGATTTTAATATAACTTCACACGAACGTTCCTTACGACAATATCTGGAACAAGATCGACTTTCAAGGTCACGACCTCAAGGTCAAGGTCACTCTGGCTATTTTTTTTAAAACTTTGTCATGGCTCTAGCGCCTACATTTCTCCCCCAATTTCAATATAACTTCAAACAAATGATCCTTATAAAATATCTCGAGCGAGTTTGACTTTCAAGGTCATGACCTCAAGGTCAAGGTCACTGTGGCAATTTTTAGAAAAAAACATTGTCATCGCTCTAGCGCTTACATTTCTTCACCAATTTCAATATAACTTCACACAAATGATCCGTATAAAAATATCTCGAGCGAGTTCCACTTTCAAGGTCATGGCTTCAAGGTCAAGGTCACAGTGGCTATTTTTAGAAAAACTTTGTCATCTCTCTAGCTCCTACATTTCTCCACTGATTTCAATATAACTTCACACAAATGTTCCTTATGACAATATCTTGAGCGAGTTGGACTTTCAAGGTCATGACCTCAAGGTCAAGGTCACTGTGGCTATTTTTAAAAAAACTTTTTCATCGCTCTAGCGCCTACATTTCTTCACCAATTTCAATATAACTTCACACAAATGTCCCTTATAAAAATATCTCAAGCGACTTCGACTTTCCAACTCATGGCCTCAAGGTCAAGGTCACTGTGGCTTTTTTTAGAAAAAACATTGTCATCGCTCTATCGCCTATATTTCTTCACTGATTTCAATATAACTTCACACAAATGTTCCTTACGACAATAGCTCAAGCGGGTATGACTATCAAGGTCAAGGCCTCAAGGTCAAGGTCTTTTTTGCTATTTTTTAGAAAAACTTTGTCATCGCTCTAACGCTTACATTTCTTCACCAATTTCAATATAACTTCATACAAATGTTCCTTATGACAATATCTCTAGCGAGTTCCACTTTCAAGGTCAAGGTCACTGTGTCTATATTTAGAAAAACTTCGTCATCCCTCTAACGCTTACATTTCTTCATCGATTTCAATATAACTTCACACAAATGTTCCTTCAGACAATATCTCGCCATTTCGACTTTCAAGGTCAAGGTCACTATGGCTATTTTTAGAAAACTTTGTCATCGCTCTAGCGCCTACATTTCTTCACTGGTTTCAATATAACTTCACACAAATGTTGCTTATGACAATACCTCGAACGAGTTCGACTTTCAAGGTCAAGGTCACTGTGGCTATTTTTAGAAAAACTTTGTCATTGCTCTAGCGCTTACATTTTTTTTCACCAATTTCAATATCACTTCACACAAATGTTCCTTATAACAATATCTCTAGTGAGTTCCACTTTCAAGGTCAAGGTCACTGTGGCTATTTTTAGAAAAACTTTGTCATAGCTCTAGCGCTTACATTTCTTCACCCATTTCAATATAACTTCACACAAATGTTCCTTATGACAATACCTCAAGCGAGTTTGACTTTCAAGGTCAAGGTCACTGTGGCTATTTTTAGAAAAACTTTGTCATTGCTCTAGTGCTTACACCAATTTCAATATAACTTCACACAAATGTTCCTTATGACAATATCTCGAGCTATTTAGACTTTCAAGGTCAAGGTCACTGTGGCTATTTTTAGAAAACTTTGTCATCGCTCTAGTGCCTACATTTAATGATGGATTGTAATAGAACTTCACACAAATGTTTCTTATGATAATATCTCGACTTACTTCGACTTTCAAGGTCATGACCTCAAAGTCAAGGTCACTGTGGCTATCTTTAGAAAAACTTTGTCATTGCTCTACCGCCTACATTTATTAGCAGATTTTAATATACATGTAACTTCACACAAAAGATGCTTATGATAATATCTTGCGCAAAATCTTCTTTCGTGGTCATGGCCTCAAGTCAAGGTCACTATGGCTATTTTTAGAGAAACGTCATCATTCTAGAATGTACATTTATTGGAGGATTTTTAAACAAACTTTACACAAATGTTGCATATGATAATATCTCAAGCAAGTTGGTCTTTTGCCATTTCAGTGTTTTCCACACACGAAGTTGTCTAGTGCGAGGGGATTTGTATCGCATGCGATGCCTTGTTTTTATTTTGCATGAATGTTCCTTGGGTGGACCTCTTGTAGATTCCTTGAAGAAATTTTGATCCGACAAAAAACATGGCCGCCATGGGCGGGGCTTATTTTCACTATTTAACATATAATGTAATGCTAAAGAATCTTCTTCTGCAAAAGTACTTGTGGGATTTCATTGTAATTTGCATGAATTGTCCTTGGGTGGACTGTTGTCAGATTCCTTGAAAAAAATTTGATCTTACAAAAATACATGGCCGCCATGGGCGAGGCTTATTTTCACTATATAAAATATAGTGTAATGCTGAAAATATTTTCTGCAAAAGTTCTTGTTTTATTTCATAGTTATTTGGCATGTATGTTCCTTGGGTGGACCTCTGTCAGATTCCTTGAAGAAATTTTGATCCGACAAAAAACATGGCTGCAGTGGGCTGGGTTTATTTTCACTATATAACATGTAGTGTAATGTTAAAAAAAGTCTTCTCTTCTTCAAAAGTTCTTGTTTATTTATTTATTTATTTATAAGTACCTTCCTGTATCTGAATTAATCTCCTCCAATTTTGCTAACTATCACATATCTATAGAGGTCCACCTACAAATTGTCATTCTAAAATTCAAAACATCAGAAATTTCACTTGCCCATCACACTGGTGATAGAACTGATGTTTTCAACACAAACTCTATTTATACGACTTGGTGTTTCAAAATAAATTCAAAATACTGAGGGAGATTGATTTATTAGACCTAATTATACTACAGTGTCAACAGTTCTCCAGATCCCTGAGGGTTAAAATGGCTTAGTTGAAAAGGGAGGCATACTGAATCCGACGGAGGAAAGGAAAAAATAAATAAATAAAGAAATAAAAACATAAATCTGTTCATTTTTTAGCTCCACTGGCCAAAGACCAGCGGGTCTTATGTTATATGTTATGGCCCTGTGTCTGTTGTGCGTCTGTGCGGTTGTGCATCCGTGCGTTAACTTTTTTCTTTAAACATTTCCTCCTTAACTACTTGGTCGATTGTAACCAAACTTCACAGGAATGTTTCTCACATAGTCCTCTTCTGAATTCCTTCAAAGAATTTTGTTACATGCAGAACAAAATGGCATCGAAACCAAAAAAAACTATTTAAAAATCTTCTCCTCCAAAACCGCTCAATGGATTTTATTCTTATTTTGCATGAATGTTCCTTGGGTGGACCTCTGTCAGATTCCTTGAAGAAATTCGGATCAGACAAAAAAACATGGCCACCATGGCCATGCCCCACATGACTGCCATGGCCATGCCCCTTGGCTCATTAGCTTTCAAAGACTTATATGGGGAAAAGTTTTAAAAACCTTCTCCTCCAAAACCGCTCAACTTAATGGATTTCATTCTTACTTTGCATGAATGTTCCTTGGGTGGACCTCTGTCAGATTCCTTGAAGCAATTTTGATCAGACAAAAAACATGGCCACCATGGACACGCCCATTGGCTAATTAGCTTCCATAGACTCATAAAGGGATCTTCTTTTTTTTTTAATCTTCTCCTCCAAAACCGCTAAATGGATTTCGTTCTTAATTTTCATGAATGTTCCTTGTGTCTACCAGTGTCAGATTAATTGAAGAAATTTTGATCAGACAAAAAACATGGCCGCCATGGCCACCACCTTTGGCTCATTAGCTTCCATAGACCAATAAATGGAGAAACTTCTTCTCTGAAACCATAAAGCCTAAAGCTAAGATATTTACAGTAAAACCTGTCTTAGTGGCCACCTCTATTAAGCAAGCAACCTGTCTTAAGCAAGCAGGCATTCAGTTCCCAAGAAAGGTAGATGTATTAAATTTCACCTCTATTAAGCAAGAACCTGTCTTAAGCAAGCATATTTTGACTATTCCTTAGGCACTTGCTTAATACAGGTTGAACTGTAGTATGTAGCAAAGTTATGTGGTCACTAATAAGTCCTGCGAACTATGACTCTTGAGTCCAAATTGGCAACGCACCTGTGCTTAGTAGCTACCATAGACTAATAATGACAAAATCTTGAAACTTTTCTCCTCTGAAACCATAAGGCCAAAGGCTTAGTATGTAGCAACTTGAAGTATTCAACTGCATAAATCCTGCCAACTATGCCCCTGGGGTCCAAATTGGCCACACCCTGAGGCCCATAAGCTCCCATAGACTTATACTGGGAAAAACTGACAAAAATCTTCTCTGAAACCATAAGTGCCCAGAGCTTAGATATTAAGTATGCAGCAACGTCAAGTGGTCACTCAAATAAATCCTGCCGACAATGCCCCTGGGGTAAAAAATTGGTCACGCCCAGAGGCATATTAGTTCCCATAGACTTATAATAGGAAAAACTTAAAAAAGTCTTCTTCTCTGAAACCATAAGGCCCAGCGCTTTAGATATTTAGAACGGAGCAATGCCAAATGGTCACTCACATAAATTCTGCTAACCATGGCTCTGGGGTCCAAAAAATATAGAATGGACATTCCTTGGGTGGATCACTTGTTTCTTTTTTACCCATTGCATGCGGGAAAACCCTAAATGGGTACTGTGGCAAACAGTGCTGGCCCAGATCAGACCCCACAGAACACCATGTCTGATCAGGGCCTGCACTATTTGCTAACAGAATTTTCCATCAAAAATAGAAAAAATAGGCCTGACACCCCTTATATGACAAATGGACTGGTCCAACATATAGCAATAGAAGAGTCCACTAGTATACAATTGGTTAATGTAATAAATATGACAATTGTTTGAAGTTAGCCGGTGGAGCGACAGGCCCTCTTGGGCCTCTTGTTAATCTTCAACCTCGTTTGGTTACAATAAAATGGTTCTCTGGCTTATCTTATTCATTGTACACGTTTGTTTTTCACAACTTGACACTGATCATTTTGCGGCGTCTAATCAGGGTCGTCACTGTTTGCCAATGACCCTGATTTTTGCATGGTATGCATATATTGTATAATAAATATGCATCATGATTTTATCTAACTGAACAGGTTGATAAAAATATGCTTTAATATATTATGCCAAAAGATACCACCTCCTTAACAGCCCAAAAAACTACAAAAAGTTCACCGCAAAACAGTTGTAAGTTGAGTTACCGCTGTTTTGCGGTAAACTTCTGTTGTCAAAATAATGCAAAACTTGGCAAAAAATGTTGTAACTCAAGAGGTTACAAATATCAAAATTATTAGCAGAGCTAAGTAAAATTACATTTTGTCATGTAATTTCCTTTGTGATTATAAGTTTATATTCTAAAACACAACCTAGCACAATGTTTATTTATGAAAAGAAAAAGTTTTTTGCTTCTCCTGTAAAGTTTTCAAAAACGGAGTTACCGCAGTTTTGCGGGCAGCTCTAGATATATAATTATGGTAATAATACTTACTTTGTGCTGATATTAGATCAGACTTCAGTGTTAATCCACAAACAGTAAAGGCTCTCTTCAATCCTTTGCGAATGCGCAAGCTGATCTGGTGATGTATAGAAAATTTTTACCCTGAGGTAGGGTCCAGCACATAAACGTTCAAACAAAGAAAATGTGATTAAAGCCACAATTTTAGGTTAACTAATTGTATAATTTCGAAAATGTCAATTACTGTTGACAATTTTGCCTCCTACAGAGCCGGAGGTTCCAGCCGACCGCCCCTACCTTATTTCTTTAGTAATCCAGTATCATCGTCCATAGCATTTAAAAGAGTGGACGTGCCCTACCCATCGGGGCTTGGAGAAATGGATGTGACTGCATGGTGTCTCCCCCGCAGAGCAACAATCGATCAAACGTGTACTGTAAAACCGCTTAGGTTTTCGCCTGCCCAGTAAATGTGGTTCGAGTCTCGTCGCTACTTAAATTCTAGTGGTTTCTTTGGGTGGTAGGGCTCAAGATATCATTTCATTACAATACTGGTAAAAGCTCCACAAAATCGGAAGGAACATCTCCAAACTGACCAAAATACTGTTGACGTGGACGCAAAACCCCAACATCAACAACATAAACGAAATTGGGGACACTTTAAATGACAATGCCAGGGTCTGGGGATTGAGGGTTAACGTCCCCGTCAACACTATTTTTGTCATTTTGGATGCGTGCTTCCAATATTGTGGGACATTTACCCGACACTGAGATGAAATGACACTTCAAGCTCTGCCGCGCAATGAAACCAAAAAAATTGTATGCACTGAACGGTCTGACTCAAACCACTTTGCCTGAGCAGGCTTAGTCCTTCTAAGCGGTTTACCAGTACTCATGTGTGGTCAGTTTTAGCTCTGCGTGAAAGCACCATGCAGCCCAATCGATTTCCCCAAGCCCGGATGGGCGGGGACGATTTCAGGGTCTAGAGTATCAATCCGTTTTTGCATTTAAGTGAAGTGAAGGCAATGATCAAGACTCGATATAGTTCAAGTTACAGATCACTGTGGCTATTTTTAGAAGGAAAAAAAAACAGTTTCATCGCTCTAGCGCCTACAATTATTGATGGATTTTAATGTAACTTCACACGAATGTGGGATATGATAATATTTCGTGTATGTCCACCCTTCAGGATTCCGGGTTCAAGTTCAAGGTCAATGTGGCTATTTAGAGAAAAATGTCATCGCGATAGTGCCTTTATTTCTTTATCAATTTAAATGCGTCTTCATACAAATGTTAGGTATGATAATATCTTCAGCATGTTCGGCATTCAGGGTACTACGCTGAAGGTCAATGCCTCTGTGGCTATTTTAGCACACATTTTGTCATCGTTCTAGTTTCTACATTTATTGATGGATTCGAATATACCTTCACACATATGCCGGCTATGATGATATATCGAGCAAGTTTAACATTCAGGGACCTGAAATTAAGGTCAATGTCATTGTTACTATTTTTAGATAAAACACATTGTCATCCGTCTAACGCCTACATCTATTAAAGGGTTATAATGTTACAAAACACAACTGTTAGGTTTGCAAGGGCAAGCTCGACTTCCAGGGCCCTTGGCTGAAGGTCAAGTTCAATGTTGCTATTTTTAGAGTAAAACAACTTGTCATACATCTAGCGTCTACATTAATTGGTGGATTTAAATGTGACTATACATTAATATCGGGTATGACAATACCCTTAGGAAATATCGCCTGCATTTATCAATGCATTTTAATGTTACTTCACACAAATGATGGGTACGATAATATTAAAATAAAAAAGATCAACATTTAATTAAACTTTGCCATCGCTCCAGCACCTATATTTTTGATGGATTTTAATATAACCTCACACAAATGTCGGATACGATATTAACTCACCAAGTTTGAATTTCAGGTTCCTGGGCTCGAGGTCAAGTTCACTGTGGTATTTTTAGAAAAAAAGACTTTGTTATGGCTCTAATGCCTACATGTATGTATGGATTTTAATTTATCTTCCCAAAAATGTTTGGTATGAACGTTCCACTATCTTTCACATATTTTCACACAATATCTCGAGCATGTCTGACTTTCAGGGCGCTGGGATTTAATTCAAGGTCACTGAGGCCATTTTGAGGAAACTTAAAAACTTTGACATAACTTTAGCGTCTACATTTATCAAAGGGTTTAACATAAATTCAGACGAGTATATGATTTGATAATCTCTCAAGGAAGTTTTGACTTCCGGGTGAGGGAACACAGGTTCAATATCAAGGTCAGTTCAGTGCGTCTGTTTATTAAAAGAAGCCCCATTGGTGCAGTGGTTGTGCGACTCGTCTGAGGCCTAAACAAATAGCCGTGTTCCCGCTTACCAGACTGACCCTGCCTCAGACCCCCGTCTCTACTATTTTTATCAATAAAAGAACAAAATAAAAATTAAAACACCGACTCTAACATGTTCAAGTTCCGATCCTACCAGGTGTCGTCTTTGTATTTTCCTAAAGCAATATCATGTTTCAAGCACATTTTGTAGCTTTTTGGCATACGGTACCTTTCAAAATAGAGCTGACATTTGTGAGCATCTAAAATGAATTATGGCATATAGTGGGAGTCTCAACATGACGATTTTATTAACAAAAACACAAAAAAAGTAAGAAAACAAAATGATACTCGTATAGGCCCGACGCTTTTTTTTTTTTTTTTTTTGTTGTTGTTGTTTTTTTTCTGGAGAAAAAAATAAAAATAAAAGAAAGTTTCTCCTACCTACCGACCAAGGTTTGTTCAGCATGTTAGCGGAAACACCGCTATTTTTCGCCTAATAAACCAGGGGTCGCGGGTTCGATGGCTGGCTTTTCCAGACTTTTGGATGAGGTTTTTAACAGAGGTCCCATCCCCGTACGTCCTTAGCTGTTGGCGGGACATAAAACTGAAACACATACATACATACATACATACATACATACATACATACATACATACATACATACATACATACATACATACATACATACTGTTTTTGACCCTTTTTGTACCAAATGGAATCTTCCTCCTTATATATATAGCAAGAGTCCATTCCAACATTTAGGTGTGTCAGGTTGTGTTTTCTTCAAAATTTATTTGGAAAATGGCTGAACTTTTATCAAACGGTAGAGGCCCTGATCTGATCTGGGCCTGCACTGTTTGCCAAGGTACCCCTTTAGGGGTTTCCTGCACTGTATGGGTTAAAATAATAAAAACACTGCCATCGGTCTATCAGTGGATTTTAGTTCTACTTCCATTACGAAAACACGCCTATACAAATACATTGAAATTTTACCACCGAAAAATGAAATTTTTCAGATGAAAAATTGTGATATTCTTTTCTTATTTCTGCTCAAAACATAGATTGTGGATACTCGCTCAAAAATAGAGTACCCACAATCTATGTTTTTGAGCAGAAATTAGAAAAAATAATGTATACCCCGTCGAACGCCAGTATTACTATATAACAGTGGGATTTAAGTGTGTGAAAATCATATAGGCGTGTTTTCGCAATGACACAAATATTTTGTTTGAATTTCAATGTCCTCTGATCAAGGTCACGGTGTTCATTTTTAGAAGAAAAAAATGTCATCGCAGTTGTAGAAAGTACATCGATCAATGGATTTTGATTTAACTTAACACTAGTGTTGGGTATAATATCTGGAGCAAGTTCGACTTTTGTTTGTTTTATTGGAGTTTAACGACCCAGTCAACATTATTTAGGTTGTTTATGAGCCGGTCAGTTTACCTATCCACACTTTTCCTGGGCAAGCTTATGCGTAAGCGGTTTACTAGTACAGTGCACATACTTTCGCCAGAAACTGACAACTGCCCTTCTTATATGTATGTATGTATGTATGTATGTATGTATGTATGTATGTATGTATTTGTTTCGGATAGCTTTTTCACTTTGAAGGCTATTTTGTTTGATTTGAGGTTTAACATCCCCGACAACACTTTATAGGTAATTTTGGAGAGTTTTTGCTTCCATTTGTGGGATTTTAACCGACATTGAGACGAAATGTCATCCCAAGCCCTGTCACCCAATGAAACCAATAGGGTTAATATGCATGGACGGTCCGACTCGCACAGCTTTGCCTGGAGAGTCTCTCAGCGCTGCGTGGAAGCATCATGCAGCCCATCTATTTCTTCAAGTCTCGATGGAGGGGCCGTTGTGGGAAACAAACTGTCCGTTTGACTTTCTACTTTTATTTCTTTTCTTTTCCCTTTTTTTTTTTTTTTTTTTTTTTGCCCTTTTGTGTCTGAGGTGTTAGGTATAATATTGTAAGTAGCTGTATATTTTCACCAGACTCACCTCGGAGCTTAATCGGGAAAATGTTAACAAATTCATGAATGTGTGTAAATGATTATTCCCATGTCTAATCTATGTAAGAATGTACTTTGCTTAGCTGCAGCTAGACTGCAGCATTTATGCAGAAATGCAATTAAACACCAGTAAATGCGTAGAAATAGTTTGATTAATGGACTGAAAACAGCATGTTGGTATAACTGGTTAGTATAACTGTCAATTAAAATGATATACTTTGAAATGTTTTTGACGCCAGTATATTCCCTTTCCATGGTATCTAAATAATATTTAAAGAAAACGAACAAGACAATAAAACTCTAGCATAAAATTATATTAGGTACATCTAGCCGATTTATGTCAATACTTACAGCTTTTTCATTGCACAATTTGTATTTTAAGCTGCTCAGTTTTATGGTTATTAGTGCAATATTCGATTTCGTGTTATTTATGTTTTATTAACATGTTAAATTTTACCCTAACCAATAATCTTATCCACATGCCTCTTGGAAAATATTTGTACGTATCTTTGCTTTGTAGTAGATCTGCAGATTACATACCATTTGAATTATTTTACCATTGCCGTTATGCGTTTGTATTTAGGCGATTTACTACTATATGAACAACAAAATTTGTAATGCCTCGATCACGATTTCGGCTTACCCCGGCCGAGGTATATTAGTGGTGGTCGGCCGAGCTGTCCAAGGCGAGAAGGGGTCGGAAGCGGGTGTCTGGCTCGGCTTTGGCAAACAATATGCCTTGCGGGGCCTGGAGAGAAATTCTCCGGGAATCGGGCGTTGTCTGCAAGACTTTTGCGGGGAAGCACTGTAGGTTACCGGCCGTACGCCGGCCGTATACCTGGCGATTGTTACTAGCCGGCCAAGCATCGGTCGATGTTCCGTAGATGTCCGCCCAGTTCCCGTCCGGGCATGGCTAAACTTCTTAATCAGGGTTATCGGTACCATAAACTACGCAAAGCCTTTTCAAAATTTTATAGACGCCATTCTGATTTAATTTCAAAATTCAATATTTGACTTTAGTCTCTTCTGCAACAAGGTCTATCGGAACCCGCATTTTATGGTGACTTAGTATATAAATTCAGAAAAATATATAACCGCAATGATTTCAGCACCCAATTTCGTAAAATCATTCTTCGATATAAAACAATTGGGTACAACATGGATGTTATACGACAGACTGCATGCATGGTAGTTAACCCAATCACGGTTGGCAACTTTGCTTCCCTCTTTAATTGCACGCCGGTGGGTCAGGCTTCAGATTCTATGATGGCTCCAACGTAAAGGCTTATTGAGAATTAGAGAGATCTAATTCAAGGTAATGTTGGTTGGTGCCTGATGCTCTGTCTCTGGTCGGGCCCATCGGAGCCTAACTGTTGGTTTTCTTTTGCTCCAGCATTTCAGTGGTTTCTTGCTGTCGAGTCCTCACCGTTGTCTCACCTCTGTGGTTCTTTGATTTTTTGTGTTCACGGAGATGTTGCACTGATGAGTTAGGAGGCCTTCATGTGGACTGAACAAATTATTTGTCTAAATCGCGACGGAAGTAAGGGCGAGGATTGTGGCCACGTAAAATCGATTTAAGCCCCCTAGTGGAAATCATTCCACTGACCGTTCCTAGGCGGTTATTCTGTGGCGGTTTATTTATGGTGTTGTTTGTTACTTACTGTGTGTATCACTTGTGTCTTTTTATTTTGGATGGCCATTTGGCCATTTTGTGGGAAAGTAACTGTCCTTATGGCCTTCCTGTGTTTAGGTATCCATTATGGTCTGGTCGCTTATTGTTTGTGTTTCTTTCCCTTTGGTGTCTTTGATGGGTGGATTAAGTTAATTGTATCGATTCCTGATCTTTGTTTTACTTCTACTTTACACCCGCCGGGAATGGTCCAGTTGTCCAGGGGTATATAAACTGCATCTGATTCTTAGCCTGCTTGGCTTTACCTCTTTATGGCATAACTGAAATTTAAAACAAAACGTTATCAAACGTTTACAATGCTCCCTACTGGTCTGGTAGAAACTGGCACTCATCGGAGATCGGGCCCTTATATAGTCGGGTGTCAATCAGTGGAACGCCGGCAGGAAACCGGTCGGCGATCAAGCGGCGAGCCGAAAAACAGGATTAGTCAAGCGGATTCCGCTTGATTACCTGTCGGGCGCTGGCCGGGCGTCGGCCGATTACTGCTCGATTATCTGATTGGTCGGGGTCGGCTCTACGACCAACGAATGCCAGCAGATGCCATTGATATCATCCCAACGTCGACACGAGCTCTGCTCGACTTTTAAATACATGTGCCGCCGACCTTGAAGTTGGTGAGAATTGGGTGAGAAATTTTAGTGCGAGCTAAAATTTCACCGGGCCCCTTCCGACCGCCACCGATGCCCCAACATCCGGCGGGACGCCGGCCGGACTCAAGCCCGATTTCACCCCTAATCAGTCGCCAAGTAGTCGATCCGGACTCGATTAGTGATTTGTGACCGTGGCTTAAATGATAACCACGTTAAACCCATAATACACATACTGTCTGTGCAACAGATAAAAATAGAAGTGGAGGCAATCGATACAATCAACCCACAGCTCCCATCAGAGACACCAAAGGGAAAGAAACACAAACATGAAACAACATTCCCCAATGGAAACATCAATAGCGGAAAGCCAAAAAGACACCTAATTTCCCACAAAATGGCCAATAGGCTATCCCAAAAAAAATATATATAAACGACACAGACACACAAAGACAAAAATAAACCGCGGCAGAAGAACCGCCGAGACATACGATTCGTTCTCGGCGAAACAAAAAGTAATAATGGCTGCTTCGTGTGTGGTAAGCAATATTAGAACCTACCGTGATGATTTGGGTCCATGGAATCGATTTAAAGTCCCGAGTGGTTCTCGCTACATACCAACCTAGGGCGGTGGGTTTTAATACAGCTAGGGTTTATAAATCTGACTGATCAAACCATCAAAATAGGTATTATCAATATTAAATAAATCATCTAAATATCTAGAAGTAGAGCTAAAAGCTTCAATAATTTCAGATTAGTTATCAATGGAAAGCGACAAAATGAAGTCTCTTTCATAACAATACAAGAACAGATCAGCCACAAGAGGTGCGCAATTAGTAATCAAGCCCGATTTCACCCCTAATCAGTCGCCAAGTAGTCGATCCGGACTCGATTAGTGATTTGTGACCGTGGCTTAAATGATAACCACGTTAAACCCATAATACACATACTGTCTGTGCAACAGATCAAAATAGAAGTGGAGGCAATGATCAGGAATCGATACAATCAACCCACAGCTCCCATCAGAGACACCAAAGGGAAAGAAGCACAAACATGAAACAACATACCCCAATGGAAACATCAATAGCGGAAAGCCAAAAAGACACTTACTTTCCCGCAAAATGGCCAATATGCTATCCAAAATAAAAAAAAAATATATAAACGACACCGACACACAAAAACAAAAATAAACCGCGGCAGAAGAACCGCCGAGACATACGATTCGTTCTCGGCGAAACAAAAAGTAATAATGGCTGCTTCGTGTGTGGTAAGCAATATTAGAACCTACCGTGATGATTTGGGTCCATGGAATCGATTTAAAGTCCCGAGTGGTTCTCGCTACATACCATCCTAGGGTGGTGGGTTTTAATACAGCTAGGGTTTGTAATCAGGGTCAGTCCGAATCACACCAAATACGAAAACATAACTACATAAACGCATTGAAAACCTTACCGCCGAAAAATCGAAAATTTTAAGATGAAAATTTGTAACAGAAATAAGCAAAATACGGTTTACCCCTGTAAAACCTCAGTTTTACTATATAAAAATAGGGATCACGGGGGTCAAAATTATATAGGCGTGTTTCGTGATTACTTTGCCTGGGCAGGCTTAGAGCTTCCAAGCGGTTTATCAGTCCTCATGTTCGTTCCGTTTCAGTTCTACGGCGGCCCAATCTCATTACGAAAACACGCCTATACAAACACATTATAACGTTTACCGCCGAAAAACCAAAATTTTGAGATGAACAATTGTGATATTTTTCTTATTCCTTCTCAAAATATAGATTATGGGTACTCACACTCTATGTTTTAGTGTAGAAATAAGAAAAATAAGATTTACCCCTGTAAACCCCAGTTTTAATATATAAAAGTGGGGTGCAAGGGGGTCAAAATTATATAGGCGTATTTTCGTGGTGATTTCTTCAAGCCCCGATCGGCGAGATTAAATCTTTTTTTTTTACCAGTTGTAATAAGGCGTATGAACTAATATTATTCACTTGACAGACGAACTATCATTCACTTTAAATCGAGAGTTCGAACATAAGTTACTATTTCAACAAGATGTAACCTCTTTCTCCACCAAACGTCATGTGAAAGAAGTCGGAAACGCGCATCTGGCAACAACAGACCGTTTCCTGACGTCAAATGAAACCTTTTACTGCCGTCGTTAACAATGTCCTTAAAGGTCTTCAGAAAACTTCGATATATTGTTTTAGTTGTTTTGTTTGGTTTTCGAATAATCGACACAACGTTTGCCTTACCCTGTTTTCCGTGATTAATGTATGTTGTTAAAACAAATTGCGAATATAAGATTCTCGCACGTTTTTCATTGTTATTTACGAATGAATATATTGCGAATTGAAACGATAGTTTCTGAAATAATAGCTGCATTATTACAGATGCTTAGATTATTTATGGTTTAGGAAATGACGGAGAAGATTATAATTGGTGCGCGCGCCAGCGCTCGAGCGCGACAGAGAGGAATATGTTTAATGTGATATAAGAGTACTACAAAGGGTTGGATATTCTAGCTCACGGGTATGCAACAGCGTCCGACATTACGTAAATACAATAGTATTAGGCAAATATAAATGAACGTGCTGGATACATCCGTCTCAGTTTAGACAACTATAGCACGAAACAACGGAACTATAAACCAACAGATGGACTCAGGTTTGCCCTCTGTGAACAAAGTTAATCTGCTATCAAAAGCCACAAAAAAAAGAAGAAACCAGCAACACACACATGCAGACGAAGTACAAGAACGAAACTCCACAACAGAAGAACCGTCGTGGAGCGGTCAGCGCTTTATTTTACCGGCTCCGATAGCTAGCAGAGCGTCCGATTCGGGATCGGGAGGTCGCGGGTTCGATCCCCGTCCGCGCCATACCAAAGGCGTGGAAAATGGTACTAGGCGCTCCCTTGCCTGACGCTCGCATTATCATGGGTAGTGTCCAGGGAGATAAATGAAAGCGGGTAAGTATTTGTTAAAGGACACTTTGTTTGTTACAAAAAAGCTCAACAGAGCTTATGTCAATTGTTTCTTATATGCGACGTTAAATAAAGCTTCTTCATCTGTCATTATCTTTATAAGCTTTTTTTCACCGGATGGGGGTGGTGGTGGGGGGGGGGGGTGCTTAAATCGTTTTTATGCTGCCGCAATCCTCGCCCTTATTTCCGTCTCGATTTAGACAAATATTTTGTTCACCAGAGGATGCGCATGATACATGGGTAAATTAGCGGAAGACTGAACACTTACAATTGTAAGATTTGTAATATCTGCATTAACACGCAGTCCGCCGTCAGTCGATTACATAGTTCTTCCTCTAGCCTCTGTTGCTCTCTATGCAACAGACAGTTCAGAGCTAGAATCGGTCTCATCATCCATCTTAGGACACACAAATAGTAACATTTCTCAAATATGATTAAGATTGGTCATTGTCAGTACTGACAGACAAATTATTAATTAGTTTAAATCCGTTTTGAGTACAACCCGCGATATGTCGGGAACAAGTGTGAAAACAGGCAGACCAATGCTTTATAAAAACAAAAAGCTCTGAATAGGTGTATGTTTTCTGATCATAATTATTGTGAAATTATAAAAACAAGCGTGCATGTGTTGCATTGTGTAGGCATTCATTTTCTTCCTCTGCAACCGGAGTGCAACATCTGTGCAGATGCAACATCAAATAACAATAATAATACATTATATTGTACCCTCATACTCAAGAGATTTAAACAGCATGATGAATTATTTATTTCTAATTGATGCATTTGAAACCTATATTGATGCATTTAAATGCTATATTCATCAGTAAACATATTATGAAATGAACACCCCTCTAAACCATTTGTTTGTTTGTTTGATTTGAGGTTTAACATCACCGTCAACACAGTATTGGTCATTTTGGAGACGTTGCTTCCAGTTCTGTGGGACTTTTATCCGACATTGAGATGAAATGAATCCTCAAGCCTGTCGCCCAATGAAACCAAAAGGGTTTATAAGCATGGGCGGTTCGACTCGCACCGCGGTTCCTGGACAGGCTTAGATCCTCTTAGCGGTTTACCAGTACTAGTGTGCGGACGGTTTCAGCTCTGCGTGGAAGCATCATGCAGCCCATCTATTTCTTCAAGCCCCGATGGGCGGGGGCGGCCTCTAAACCATACTTTATAAAGGGAAAACGGCGATTTACGTGGGATATATATTTTTGTATTTCTGCACATCACGTGAACAAGTCCGTGAAATAACCCCCCCCCCCCCCCCCTAAACCCCACTTTATATAGAGAAACTGCGGTTTTGCGGGGTAAACATTATTTTCCTTACTTCTGCTCGAAGACATAGGTTGTGGGTACTTGTTAGAACCGCCTCAATGAGGCGGTTCTAACGAGCACCCAAAACTTATGCCACAACTCGTTAGAACCGCCTCAATGAGGCGGTTCTAACGAGCACCCAAAACCTATGTTTGGAGTATAAATAAGAAAAATATCTCTAATTTTCATCGGAAAAGTAACCATTTTGGAGTTGTGAAAACATGCACTATGCTGCACGGGTGAGTTTTTGTAATGTAAAATGCAAAATGCATGAGTTGTGGATACGCCTTAGAATTGAGCAGGTTCAAACGAGCATCCACAACTTATGTTTGGCGTATGAATAAGAACTGTATCGTAAGTTTTGTCAGACAACAAAAATCAGTTTTCGAGACAATAAGGAATGTCATTGGTGTGGTGTTCTAATGTGCATTGAGCGGCATTCAGTCTTGATCTTAAAACACCACAGTTAACTATGTCTAGTAAAATTCGTACACTTCCCGCGAGAAACCAACCGTTTGCGCCGCGTGTACACCTCTCAAAACGTTGGCAAGTTCGTTCAACGTACACCTTGTAAACTCCATTTTTTCAGAGACAAAAAGCGGGGTTAGAACCGGGTCAAATGCCACATTCGGCAGCGTTTGAAATATATCTACAATGTTTGCATTTGCCTCTACATGAGGCGCTAGGAATGTCTCTAGAGTTTCAGAATTATCTTCATTTCAGACATCGCTTCTTCACACCCGTGTGCTCTCAGAGCGTTTTGAACCAGCTTTTTCAGACGACTTTGTTAATCTTTTTTTCTCCTCTAAACATAAATTGTAGGTGCTCGTTAGAACCGCCTGATCGGAACAAAATAACGAAAAAAAATGTATACTCTGTAAACCCCAGGATTCGCTTTAAAGGTGTTCGTTAGAACCGCCTTATTGGAGCAAAAAAAAAAAAACATATAGTCTGTAAACCCCAGGATTCTCTTTACAAAGTGGTTATCATTGCTCGCACGTTTTACAAGTAACATGATGCCATCAGCCGTAAAGCTAGATCAAGAATTAAGTGGAAGCTTGCCTGTCGGTTTCGCATTTCAGAACAAACGATCAGTGGGAAGAGAGTCCGTGTAATTTTATGAAGATTTAGGCATAGTCGCAGAGACTTAAATGGTGCTTTATTTAACCCATTTAGTACCAGAAACCCCAAAACGGGTACCCTTGCAAACAGTGCTGGCCCAGATCAGACGCCGCAGAACGCGGCGTCTGATCAAGGCATCCACTGTTTGCTAAACGTTCAGCCATTTTCCTAATTAATTTTGAAGAAAACACAAGCTGACGACCCTAAATTTTGAAATGAACTCCTGCTATATATAAGGAGGAAGATTCCATTTGGTTCAAAAAGGGATTAGGGGACCACCATATCATTATGCAACATAGCTTGGAAGCGCTAAACACTTCTTCTTTGACTGTTATCCTGTTTCTCAATTTCTCTTGTCCACATGTCGACTTCTCGTTAATCTGTCGTTCATCACGGTTACACATTCTGGAAATGAACAACTGTGAAAACCAATTGTATGACACAGATTATGAGAACTCGTTAGGGACAACTCTATCTTTGGTATACATATAAAAGCAGCATTAAATTCCATCAGAAATATTTCATACCGAATATTCTGGAGTGTATTCCATGCTTTCAAGGGTTACCCCTCATAGAACATATTAAACTTAGCTACTGCTGGTGTTAAGGGAATGCGTGGCGGCCGTAAAATGTGTCCCAGCCCCTCCTCACAGTGTAGATTACATTTTCTTATCCTTTGAGATTATTGATTTCACTGTGGAAGTTTGAAAATAGTTGAAGCTCACCGATGCGACCCATCGGCCGAAACTAGCTAGTCCGGCATAGAAAAACCAGTACACTCTAAACCTTTACTGTTTGCAGTGTTTTCCATGCTTCCAAAGAATAACCTTTCTTTGAACATTATAGAGACTTACAAAAACACCACGTTTAACAAATCCCTATAATGGGCAATCTTATTTTATATTTGGAAAGCTGGGGTTTACATTACGATAACCTATCTTTCATGTCTCCAAACCCGTTATTTTTCTGGTGAAATTTGTGAGATTTCTTTTTATTGATACTCCAAACATAAGTTGCCTGTGTTCGTTACAAGCTCCTCATCAGGGCTGTCCTAACGAGTACCGACAACCTAAGTAAAGAATATAATGTTTACCCCTATAAACCCCCAGTGTTCATTACACGGGCTTGTTAACCGGATGGTCTGCACTACGCAAGCACGCCTATACAAATACATTGCCACCTTTATCACCGAAAGATGAGAATTTTATGATGAAACATTGTGATATTTTTCCAATTTCTGCTCAAAATATAGATTGTGGGCACTCGTTAGAACCGCCTCATCGAGGCGGTTCTAACGAGTATCCTCAATCTATATTTTAGAGCAGAAATAAGAAAAAATAAGGTATACCCCCCCCCCCGAAAACCCCAGTATTCTAAATAGAAATGGGGTTCAAGGGGTCAAAATTATATAGGCGTGTTTTCATGATGTAAGCCGCCTAAACGTTGTGGTTCTAATGAGCACCACACCCTATATTAGGAGAATTCAATCCAAAAAACACCGTATTGACTGATCTGAAAAACATGTACATGTAATTAAACATTGACATCATTCTAACTTGTCTGCAATCCGACTTTATATTTAGGAACTGGAGTATACATTCTGTTGCTTAGTTTTGCTTCAGTGTATAGGTTGTGAGTCCTCGTAAGAACCGACTCCTTTAGGCGGCTTTAACGAGCACCAACAACCTGTGTTTGGAGTTAAATTAGAAAAGAACACACATTTTCAACCGAAAAATATTCGTTTTGGAGAACCCGCAGATGTGTTGGTATATATATGGCATTAAACTGCATGGGGTATATTATAATGAAAAGGATACATCTTCCCATTACAGAGGTCTTAACTTGGCATTTTATTTTGGTGGAATTATTAAATTAATGTTATCCACGAGTATAGACAGCGTTACCCCTTTTATTATACCCCACCACACGATAGTGGTGGGGTATTATGATATATCGTCAAGTGTCTGTCCGTCCGTCCGTCCGCATCATTTCCGCTCGATAACTTGAGTAATTGTCCACGAATTTTTTTTCAAATTTTGCATACATGTTTATACCGGGAATAAGTGATACGGGGTTGTTAATGTGCAAAATCTGTTAACATTTGACAGAGTTATGGCCCTTTTTAGTTCAAAATATGTGTTTTCTGGGCGTTTCTGATCAATAACTTGAATATTTTTTCACGGATTTTCTTCAAATGTTGTTTATACATTGGTATTGGGTATGAGTGGTTATTGATTAATAATGAGCAAAATATATTAACGGAGTAATGGCCATTTACAATTCCCGTTAAATAATGTTTTGGGCAGTTATCCCTTTACTAAATGGAATATATGCATGAAACTTCGCTGATATATAGACCACCATAAGATGCAGGTTTTGGATTGTTAATAGACAAAATGCGTTAACATTTGACAGAGTTATTGCCGTTAACGATTTGCATTCAATGGTTTTTGGAATCTTATTCCTTTTCTGGAATAATTGGATGAAATTTTATATATATATTGGTATTTGGAATGTGTGGTTTGGGAATTGCTCATGGCATAAATATGTTAATATTTGACAGTGTTATTGTCATTAACAATTTCCGTTAAATGTTTTTGAACACTTATTCCATTACTAAATGGAATATATGGATGAAATTTCACAGATATATAGACCACTACAGGGAGAATGTTAGTATTGTTAATTGGCAAAATGCGTTGATATATTCGACAGTTAGGGCGGTGTACAAGTCCCATTAGTTGCTTTTTGGGCTCTTATTCCTTAACTTAATGGAATATATGGATGAAACGTCACATATATGTACTATTAAAGGAAGCATGTTTGGGATTGTTAATTGGCAAAATACGTTAACTTCTTTGTCAGAGTTATTGCCATTAACAATTCTCATTAAATGAGTTTTTTTTTTATTCCTTTACTTATGGGAATATTTGGATAAAAATTCATAGATATATAGACCATTTATAGAAACATGGTTGGGATGGTTAGTGGGCAAAATGAGTTAATATTTGGCAGAGTTACGGTTTTTAACAATTTCCATTAAATAGGTTTTTGGACTTTTATTCATGTATTTATTTTTTATGTAAGAAATGTTTTTTTTAGCCCATAGCTGCTTCACTATATGGAATACCTTGATACAATTTTACAGATATATAGAACACTTAAGGAAGCCTATTGATGTCATGGATCTAACCATATTGGCCGGCAGTCGTGGGGTATCATGCAGTGTTAGCGACGTTTTATAAAACATTTAGCTTGTGTTAAGGGATTTGTGGCGGCCCAAAAAGTATCCCTGCCCTTCATCAAACTGTGGGTTATATTTTCTAGTCCTTTGGGATAATGGATTCCACCGCGGAAACTTGAAAATATATGAGGGTCACTGATGAGGCCTAATTGGCAGAAACTAGCTAGTCTGACCAAGATAAAACGCGTTCTCTATACGGTTTTCATTTCTGTCTGTAGTCCTTGCTTCCAAAGGATTACCATTTTATAGAACATTTTAACAAAATAATAAAAAATTATATAATAATAAAAATAAACACTAATAAACATTAATTTCTTCCACTAGTCTCGTACTGACCTTTTCATTCCAATCAATAGGTAAAGTTCACACTGAATTATGGTAGAGCTCATCTGAGCTCCCTAGCTTTTATCATCAGATCATAAGAGGTTAATGGTGAGTCTCACTTCGCCGAAGCCATATCGAAGTCTAACACCGACAAAATGAATGCTTCCAACTCTTTCTTTAGTCCTATAGATTCCATTACGAAAACACGCATATACAAACACATTGTAAATTTTATCTCCGAAAAAAAAAAAACACAAACATTTTAAGATGAAAAAATTGTGATATTTTCCCTATTTCAGCTCGAAATATAGATTGTGGGGTACATGTTTGAGGCCAGCACGATAATACGCCTATATAATCTAACCCCCCAAACCCCCACTTTTATCTAGTAAACCTTCCGTTGTGTGCTCGTTAAAATCTGCATCGACCAGGCGCTCTTAAGTTTCCCACGGTCTATGTTTTAAGCAGAAATATGAAAAAATATCAGAACTTTTATCTAAATATTTAGATTTTTCAAGGTGAACAAATTAATTTTCAATGTATTTGATTTTTTTTTGTTTCATAATAAACCGTGTGTCGGTGTCCACTTTGTGTGTATGTGTGTGCGGGGTATGTGTATACCGCATGAAGGATTTCTTACACATCAGTGCAGCATCTCCGAAATTATAAAAGTCACACAAATACTGATGAGGACTCGACAGCATGAAATAAATGAAATTCTGGATTAAAATAATATATAAACAGTTGGACTCCAGTTGAAACCCATTTCAATCAAATACCTAAGCAAAGAGTGTACATCATAATGAGACGTCTCATAACGAGCCATCGTCACAAAAACACGCCTATATATATATAGTAAAACTGTGGTTTACAGAGGTAAACCTTATTTTTCTTATTTCTGCTTTTGTTTCGGCGATAAAGGTTGCAATGTATTTGTATAGGCGTGTTTTCGTAATCATGCATATCAGGATCAACACTGTATGCTGTCCTGTAAACATCACGAAAACACGCCTATATAATTTTGAACCCCACCTTTATATTGTAAAACTGGGGTTTACAGGGGTATATCTTATTTTTCTTATTTCTGCTCTAAAATATAGATTGTTGGTACTCGTTAGAACCGCCTCATCGAGGCGGTTCTAACAAATACCCGCAATGTATATTTTGAGCAGAAATAAGAAAACAATCACATTTTTTCCTCTTAATTTTTTCACTTTTTTCGGTGATAAAGGTTACAATGTATTTGTATATGCGTGTTTTCGTAATGGAATTATGACTAAACCCCTACTGACAAGAATGGATGAGTCCTAATTCAAAGATAGGAGAGTCTACTGCAGAAACCCAGGGTGAAAGCGTTGAATCACGAAACTTCCGTACGTCTCGATTAATTAAAGCAGTTATTTGACAGGAGTGTATTCTTTATAAGGTTTATTAAACATTTTATAGGAACACCAAATAGCGTGATTGAAGTTGAAATGTGAATTGAAATATTCAGAATATGACATTAAACTTTGATATTTTAAGTTTTCATTAACTTGGAAAGGGACGTGAATGATTTATATTATTAACTACTGTAGTAACACTATACTCTTGTCGTTTAATATGTCTGAAAATGAAATATCATTTTTTCAGTGACCATTTTTAACCCCGTCACATTTTTTAAACAAACAGTGGAAACTAAACCCTTTTGGGCCCAAAAGCTAGACCAAGTTTTGGGACAAACAGTGCAGACAAATATTGAAGCGGTAACATCACGTGAACAAGTCCGTGAAATAAAGACCCCCCTGAACCCCACTTTAAATAGAGAAGCCTGGGGTTTACGGGGGTAAACATTATTTTCCTTATTTCTGCTCGAAGACATAGGTTGTGGGTACTCGTTAGAACCGCCTCAATGAGGCGGTTCTAACGAGCACCCACAATCAATGTTGAAAGCAGAAATTATAAAGATGTTATCATTTTTGCCTAATATTTATCATCTTCTGACACCATGTTGGACGCAATTATTTCTTACGGACATGTTTTCCTAATGAATGATGGCCCAGATCAGACGCCGCATCCGAGTCTTCACTCTTATTTAGTGTGGTAAACTTCTTCACAAACAAAAAAGACCTGGGGCCAGTTGTTCAAAACTAACGACGTCGTTAGTTAACATATCGTTAAAACTTTGATCATTAAATATGGCAAATATGCTGAAATTTTTGCTGAAAAAATGTGAGCAGCTTTTGCGGACGCAAAAGCTGCTCACATTTTTTCAGCAAAAATACCAAAATTTTAAATATTAAACTTGCTAGAAGACTTAACAATATGACCACTAACGAGCTCGTTAAGCTAACGATGCTTTGAACAACTGGCCCCTGACAGCCATATAACCCATACTCATTACGAAAACACGCCTATCTAAATATATTGAAAATTTTACCTCCAAAAAATGAAAAAATTTTGATGAAAAGTTGCGATATTTTTCTTATTTTTGCTCGAAAAATAGGTTGTGGGCACTCGTTAGAACCGCCACGCTGAGGAAACAATTACAATCCCAAAATCAAAGTCATGGCGTTTATCATGCATTTTGCATAAAGTATAAACCAATCCAAATTCCGAAATCTAAATCCAAAAACGGGGATATGATATCACGAGAACGTACTTTATTTAATTGAAGCCATCGAATCAGGTACGAGTGTTAATATGTCATAGATCGTACATAATCATAGATGTCGAGCGGAAATCTTCAGTAACTTAGTTTTCTTTTCTCCAGACAATGGCATCGTTAAAGCTATTATAGAAATAGATGTGCTCAATGATTACAGCCTACCAATGATACCTAGAGGAAGAGCATTACGACAACTCGCCCGTACGACATAGTGCATTTTTCACATCTCCAAAATGGCTACTTTTCTGGTGGAAATTCTTCATACTTTTCTTACAAATGCTCAAAACATAGGGTGTGGGTGCTCGTTAGAACTGCCTCATTGAGGCGGTTCTAACGAGTACCCACAACCTATGTCTTGGAGCAGAAATAAGAAAAATATTGTATACCCCCCGTAAACCCCAGTTTTCTCTATATAAAGTGGGGTTTATGGGGGTCTTCATTTCACGGGCTTGTTCACGTGATGGTAACTAACAGTGAGAAAAACAAAACAGGGAACCAGCGTTGCATCACGAAAACACGCCTATATAATTTTGACCCATTGAACCACACTTTTATGTAGTAAAACTGGGGTTTACAGGGATAAACCTTATTTTTTCTTATTTCTGTCCTAAAATATAGATTGTGGGTACTCGTTAGAACTGCCTCGATGAGGCGGTTCTAACGAGAACCCACAATCTATATAGATTGTTGGTACTCGTTAGAACTGCCTCGATGAGGCGGTTCTAACGAGAACCCACAATCTATATTTTGAGTAGAAATAAGAAAAAGTCACAATTTTTCATCTCAAAACTTTCGATTTTCGGCGGTAAAGTTTGCAATGTATTTGTATAGGCGTGTTTTCGTAATGCAACCATAGGTGATCACAGTGCAACAGACATAGGTAACGAAATAAATAAATAAATAAATAAATACTAATGCACAACCATAAGAACAAAAAACCTGCGGAACTACCTTAAAAATAGACACCAATAGAACCAAATTAAAATAGAATCAGTTACAATTCGCAACATTTAGCCAAAATAACTTAGAACCAAGTTCTTGGCTTACTACTAGGTTGTACGATAAACGATTTATACCGGCCCCGATAGCTCATACCGGCCCCGATAGCTCATACCGGCCCCGATAGCTCAGTGGTAGAGCGTCCGCTTCGGGAATGGGAGGTCGCGGGTTCGATCCCCGGCCGCGCCATACCAAAGGCGTGAAAAATGGTACTAGGAGCTCCCTTGGCTGACGCTCGCATTATCAGGGGTAGTCCTAGGAAGATAAATGAAGGCAGGTAAGTATTTGTTAGAGGATACTTTGTTTGTCGCAATAAAAGCTCTAACGAGCTTATGTTAATTGTTTCGAATATGCGACGTTAAATAAAGCTTCTTTATCTTTTTATTTTTTAACGAGATGACTTCAATTTTCCCATTGTTAACTTTCCCTTCCTGAGCAGTAATATCCCGTCTGTACCAGCATATGGAGTTTACGTTTCACAGTTAATCCGTTATGCTAGAGCCTGTTCCAAGTATCAGGACTATATGGAACGTGGGAAGGTGCTCACTACCAGGTTGTTATGCCAGGGGTATCAAAAAAACAAACTGGTATCAACACTAAAGAAGTTCTATGGGAGGCACCATGATCTTGTTGATCCGTACAATGTGGCAATTTCCAGAATGATTTCTGATATGTTTGCCAATGGAAAGCCATAGGAAGACTTCCAAAATCTCGGACATACCCTTCTCGGCATTTACACCTTTTCTTCGTTCGGGTCGATGGGCATGGTGGGCAATGCTTGCTTACCAAGTAATGCTTACTATCCGCGGACGCCTGATTACACACTTCTGGAGTCCATGTATGTTGATCTGAACATTGATATTTGCCATTTTGTCTCTGGATTAATGATTTTGGATTAACGCTTTGGTACTATGACCTAAACTACTTGTCATATCTGCTTAACGCCCCCGGCCCCCACCCATCGGGGCTTGAAGAAATAGATGGGCTGAATGATGCTTCCACGCAGAGCTGAAACCGACCCGCACACGAGTACTGGTTACATGTTACTGCTTAGAGGATCTAAGTCTGCCCAGGTGGTGCGAGTCGGACCGTCTATGCTTATAAACCGTATTGGTTTCATTGGGCAACAGGGCTTGAGATGTCATTTAATCGCAGTGTCGAGTAAAGGTCCCGGCACAACATTGGGAGCAATGTCTCCAAAATGACCTATACAGTGTTGACGGGGACGTTAAACCTCAAATCAAACAAACAAACAAACAATAGTCGCTGCAATATAGGCATCGAAACTATCCAAACAGTTGACACACTGCACAGCCTGATCTTCAACTTTGTTGTTCGCAAAAGTTACAGCACGTAAACAAGTCCGTGAAATAAACACGCCTCTATAACACATTTTACATACAGAAAACTGGGGTTTAAATGTGTATACATTATTTTCCGTATTTTTTCCACAAGACATAGATTGTGGGTACTCGTTAGAACCGCCTCAATGGGGCGGTTCTAACGAGCACCCACAACCTATGTTTGGAGTATAAATAAGAACAATATCACAAACTTTCATAAGAAAAATGGCTTTTTATTTAGATATGAAAAAATGCACTATGTCAAACGGATTTGTTATCGTAATGAAAAATCAAATCAAACAAATAAAGCAGGTTTTCTCTTGAAGTGGCACATGTGACTTCTTTAGTCATTTTTTTTATTAATTGGGCCCCGTCAAGCGATTTTGGTACTTATCGCCTATGCGAGCAGCGAAGGTTCAGGCGAGCCTGCGCATCCGCGCAGTCTCGCCAGAACCTTCGCTGCTTGCTCATACAAGCAGTGAATCAAGAGGAACCTTCAGACAGAAAGCCATATCCCTGGCCCCTCTGAATGGCTGGGCATGCGCAGTTAAAACTTGTCATGACAGAATGCTCGAAGACCCAAATTCACTTGGCGGGGCTCAATTTAGACGAATCTCTCCGTTCCAATACTCTTCGTGTGAGTTTCTCTGGGTCCGAGTGCATAAGGTAGGCATAGTTTGCGCTGACGTAAGGCACGACAGTATGCTTAACTAAGCCCAGCGTAAGTCTTAAAATTGGAGGGCATGAAGTGGGCGTAACGAGAATTAGTTGCGACTGGAGTAAGGCTGGCTTAAGTCTGGCGTATAGCAATAATAGTACGATGTAACATGTATACCATGCGCGAAATGTTTTTGCCTTCTTTATAGCCACGTTACACATGCTTCAAGTGTCGTTCGAAACATTACGAAAACACGCCTATACCAATACATTGTAACCTTTATCGCAGAAAAAAATGAAATATTTAAGATGAAAAATTGTGATATTTTTCTTATTTCTGCTCAAAATATAGACTGTGGGTACTCGTTAGAACCGCCTCATCGAGGCGGTTCTAACGAGTACCCACACGCTATATTTTAGAGCAAAATGACTACAAGAAAAAAAGAATTTTGAAGAAAGTGAAATTGTGAGACTGTTGGCCCTCCATAAGGAAAATACTGAGATATTATTATCAAAATTTAGGAATGTGTCAACATTCTATTTGAAAAAGGAAAAAATGGGAGGCAATACAATGCGCTTTAATTCTATTGGAATGTGAACATACCGATGCATAAGTCCTTTGAGAGTCAAAACAACTGTCTGATAATCTTGCATGCAGTTGATTTATTAATTATTCGGTCTGGAAACAGCCGCTCGCAAAATATCTCAACCCAACTCGGCTGAAATATCGTAGGATATTCCAAGACAGGACGGAGCTCATCAGTTATACATGTATCTATGCAATCTAAATGGTCCAAGAAGCTAAATATCATTGCAAATACCCAGGTGATTTGCCTAAAACATCTAAAATCAATGTACTATTCCACCCATTTTACACAGAATAATGCAAACTAATCACGATACATGTACGCAACATTTAGGCCTGCTACCTAGTAGACGTGACTTTATGAGTGAGTTTACGACTATGTTAACGATCCCCGCCATTCGGGGCTTAAAGAAATATATGCGCTGCATGATCCTTCTACGCAGAGCTGAAAACCGATCCGCGCACGAGTACTGGTAAACTGCTTAGAGGATCTAAGTCTGCCCAGCCAAAGCGGTGCGAGTCGGTCCGTCCATGCTTATAAACCCTATTGGTTTCATTGGGCGGCAGGGCTTGAGATGTCATTTCATCTCCATGTCGGGTAAAAGTCTCACAAAATTGGAAACAACGTCTCCAAAATGACCTTTACAGTGTTGACGGGGACGTTAAACCTCAAATCAAACAAACAAAACAAACGACTATGTTTGCTACATGCCTAGGTTATGTACACCGCGTAAATTTATGCGGCACTATACGACGGGCGTTCGCCTGGCGCAGGCTTACGTCTGTTTTATGTACTCGGTCCGTGATATCTGAAAGCAAACAGTTCAGATATTGCTGTGTAACAAAACAAACGGACCTTTCCAATCGAAACTTGCTCTTCATCATACTAACACAAATTAGAAGTGAAGGCAATGATCAGGAATCGATTCCATCACGAAAACACGCCTATATACATCACGTGAACAAGTCCGTGAAATGAAGACCCCCTAAACCCCATTTTATATAGAGAAAGCTGGGGTTTACGGGGGTAAACATTATTTGTATTATTTCTGTTCCGAGACATAGGTTGTGGGTACTCGTTAGAACCGCCTCAATGAGGCGGTTCTAACGAGCACCCACACCCTATGTTTTGAGCATTTATAAGAAAAATATCAGGGTTTTTGATCAGATTAGTAGCCATTTTGGAGATGTGAAAACTGTTCTATGTCGCACGGGTGTGTTATCGTAATGATTTTGACCCCCTTGAACCCCACTTTTATATAGTTAAACTGGTTTTTTCGGGGTATACATTATTAGGGCCCCGCACTGAAAGTGTGGGTGCCCTATAGTAATCACTCTGTCCGTCCGTCTGTCTGTCTGTCTGACCGTCTGTCCGTCCACAAATTTCTGATAACGCTGCCGGGGCCCTAGTCAGTTTCACTGACAGCTCTAGTTTTTCTTATTTCTGCTCTAAAATATAGATTATGGTTACTCGTTAGAACCGCCTGGATGAGGCGGTTCTAACGAGTGCCCACAATCTATATTGTGACCAGAAATAAGAAAAATATCACAATTTTTTCATCATAAAATTTTCAATTTTTCGGCGATAAAGGTGGCAATGTATTTGTATAGGCGTGTTTGCGTAATGAATTACTTCAAACCTCCCATGCAAAACATCAAATAGTATGAAATAATTTTCCATAATGAAAACTTTACAAGCGGAAAGCCAAACACACAGTCTCATTACGAGAACATGCCTATATAATTTTGACCCCCTCATACCCCCTTTTATTTTGTAAAACTGGGGTTTAAGGGGGTGTACATTATTTTTCTTATTTCTGCTCAAAAGCATAGGTTGTGGGTATTCGATAGAACCGCCTCGTCGAGGCGGTTCTATCGAGTCCCCACAATCTACGTTTTGAGCAGAAATAAGAAAAATATCACAATTTTCCATCTTAAAATTTCTAATTTTTGGCCAAAAAATGGCAATGTATGTGTATAGGCGTGTTTTCGTAATGACTTTCCCACAAAACGGCCAAACGGCTACCCAAAGTGAAAAGATATTAGAATTACATAGATAAAAAACGAACTACAACAATAATAAGCCATTACAGAAGGCCCGGATTTTTACTGGAGGGGATGGGGGGCGTTTAGATCAATTTTACGTGGCCACAATCCTCGCCCTTTCATTCTGTCATTGTTTATACAAAGGGCGCACATTAGGCAACGACAGAAGCATTTAAGCAAAAAGAGAAGCAAAACGCCATTCCCTATCAACAGACAAAAATAAGAAAAACAAAAACCGCCATCTAAACTACACATATCTTATATAAAGGCAAACAATTACAATGACAAGACACATCAGAAGCACCGCCTTGGAATTGCCAGTTATTTCCCTGCTAGCATTCTACATAAATCTACAGCGGGCCGTTAGCGGCCCGTCAGCTACCCTGACGGGCCGCTAACGGCCCGCTGTAGATTTATGTAGAATGCTTACTGGGTTACTGGTGCGGGAGTGCGGGCGGAGCTTAAATCGATTTTACGTGGCCGCAATCCTCACTTTGGTTCTGTTTTGGTTTATTGGACACCCGTGGACCCGACCAAAACACAGCAGTCCATGTAATGAACACCCCTGTAAATTCCGCTTTATATAGAGACATCTCGGGTTTTACAGGGGCATACATCAATTTTGTCAAATCTGATCTAAAACATAGGAGGCGGTTCTTAAGAGCACCCAAAACTAATGTTTGGAGTGTTGATAATACAATATCAGAAAATGTAATCAGAGAAATAACCGTTTTTTGAGAGATGAACGGAATGCACTATGTTACACGGATGTTATACCGCAATGCATCCTTGAAGACCTTTTTGCTTGACGCGGCTATGCTGATAGTTGATAATGACAACTTTAAAGTGCTGATAGTTGATAATGACAACTTTTAAGACAATGCAACAAACGAAACGTTAAAGGAATTAAAGCTGTTGAGATACTTGTCTTTATTACTTCGAAATCAAGACTCAATGAAATTTAGCTATCCACAAACCGATGCTAATTGCTTCAGTATCAGATTATAAAACATCTTACAAAAGTTGACATTTGTTCAATCTTTGAACAGTAACCCATTTGGAGCATGAAATACACTACTAAATAGATCTAAAAATTCTTATTTTTTTAAGTGTTGCAGGGCTAGACTAGCTAGTTTCGGCCAATTAGGCATCATCAGTGACCCTCAAATATTTTAAAATTCCACAATGGAAGCAATCATTCCAAATGTCTAGAAAATATAATCAGAATTATGATAAAGAGTAGGCAGACCTTTTTGCGGCCACCACACATTCCATTGACCCCTGCTGTAGCGACGTTTACATCACGAAAACACGCCTACACAATTCTGACCCCCTTGAACCCCACTTTCATATTGTAAAACTGGGGTTTACAAGGGGTTAACCTTATTTTTCTTATTTCTGCTCTAAAATATAGATTGAGGGTGCTCGTTAGAACCGCCTCATCGGGGCGATTCCAACGAGTACCCACAATCTGTATTTTGAACAGTAATAAGAAAAGTATCACATTGTTTTCATCTTAAACTTTTCATGTTTTTTTTTTTTTTTTGCGAAAATTTACAATACATTTGTAAAGGCATGTTTTCGTAACGATATGCTCTAAACAGGTAATCCCTTGTACAGTCAAACTTCAATGGCTCGAACACCTTTGGGACCTCGAAAATCTGTTCGAGACAGGGGTAGTTCGAGCCACTAAGGTAACTGTCAGGAGGCATAACGAGATACATTTTGACATCTTTTCGGTGTTATATAATGAATATGTATGCTGTGTGTACTCACTAGAATCGCCTCATCGAGGCGATTCTAATGAGTACACACAGCATACATGTGCAAGATAAAAGACTAAAATCTCCTTTATTATCCCCAACTATTTCTTACGTACAGGATTTCGCTAGGGGCTCAAGAATGTGTTCGACTCATCCATGGTAAACGAGTCATCGGTGTTCGAGCAATCGAAGTTCTACAGTTTATGGAATACACTACAGAACTAAACAATAATTGTATAGTCTGTTTTGTATGGGCCAGAGTCTGTTTTGTATGGGCCAGACTAGCTAGTTTCGGTCAATTATGCTTTCTCAGTGTCTTTCGTTCTTTTTACTCATATTTCACTCATATCGAGCCGATCGTTAATCAGAGGTGGGCGAAAACCTGAGTACCCGGAGAAAAACCACCTGACCTTCCGTTGCAGAACGTAGCGTCTCACATGTGACCCTAGCGAGGCTCGAGCCCACAGCGGTGAGAGACCTAATGATTAAGAGTCAGCGCTCTTATCCACTTGGCCACGGAGGCCCGTTTTATCAGTCTTTCTAATATTTTAAAATTCCGCAGAGGAATCAATGTTTTCAACTAAAAAATATAATTTACACTATGATGCAGATTGGGCGCCACGGTTATGCAACTTTTTTCATCCTTAACTCAGCTAAATATGAAATTGGTAATACCCTAAAATTCCTAAAAATTCGGACATCATGAGGACCTGCTGTAACTTTCCTAATATTTTAACAAATTTGTTTTTCCGATCCAGCAAGGAGTCCGAAAGGTGCAGATGGAATGGCAAGCAGTGTAGACCCTGATCAGACTGGTCATTCAAGAGCAAATTATCAGTCTGATGTGGGTCTGCCATGTTTGCTGGGCGCATATCTGTCTTCATACCATCACGATAACAAGTCCGTGAAACGAAGACCCCTCTAAACCCCATTTTATATAGGGAAAAGTGGGGTGTAAGGGGGTAAACATTATCTGCCTTATTTTTGCTCCAAACCATAGATTGTGGGTACTCGTTAGAACCGCCTCATTGAGGCGGTTCTAACGAGCACCCACAATCTATGCCGAAAGCAGAAATTAGAAAGATGTTATCATTTTTATCTAATATATGTAACTTCTGACACCATGTTGGACGCCATTATTTCACACGGCCGTGTTTTCCTAATGCTCACGGTACTCATGAAAGTTAAAATGCAAACTCATGAGGTGACCAACTTGCTCACTCAGATTAATAGAGAATGTCATTTGTCGTGCTCAAAGTTATGAAATGACAAAAGTACATTAAGAAAACACGCCTATACAAATACATTATAAACTTTACCGCCAAAAAAAAACAAAAAAACTTTAAATTGAAATTGTGATATTTTTCATATTTCTGCTCAAAATATTGATTGTTGGTACTCGTAAGAACTGCCTCTTCGAGGCGGTTCTAACGAGTACCCATAATCTATACTTTAGAGCGGAAATAAGAAAAATAAGGTTTACCCCTGTAAACCCCAGTTTAACAATATAAAGGTAGGTTTCAAGGGGGTCAAATTATATAGGCGTAGTTCATATTCCCCCTCATTGTGATGAGAAGAAAAACAATCATGCTCAAGTGAGTTGAGCATAAAAAGCTTTTTATAACCAGGGGGACAAGTGCGACAAGCACAGACACAAATCACTGTGCACTCAGTCATCCGAGTCTTCTCTGGTTATTGGTGCACCAGGTCAGTTAGCATTTCGTACGATCTCGGGAAGAAAATAGAAGCGAAGGCAATAATCAGGAATCAATACAGTTAACCCACAATTACCCTCAGTTGCCCAAATTTACGTAGAGCTACTTTTTTGCCTTGACTCACTTGCGTGCTATGCGTCCTTACCATAACGTGAACATGTCCGTGAAACGAACACCCCCATAAACCCCAGTTTATAGAGGGAAAACTGGGGTTTACGGGGGAATATTATTTTTCTTATTTCTGCTCCAAGACATTGGTTTTGGGTGTTCGTTAGAACCGCCTCAATGAGGCGGTTCTAACGAGCACCCACAATCTATGTTTTGAGTTTAAATAAAAATAATAACACAAATTTTCATCAGAAAATTGGCCGTTGTGAAGATGTAAAAAAATGCATTATGACACACGGGTGTGTTTTCTTAATGTAATCCACAATTACCCTCAGCTGCCCGAATTTACATGTACGTAGATCTACTTTTTGGTCTTGACTCACTTGCGTGCTTTGCGTCCTTACTGTATGAAAAATATTGCATGAACACGAAAGCCACAATTAAAGCTCACAGCCCGCCAAGGAACAAGGAAGTGAGCAATGACACAAATATCTTAATAGCACGAAAACAGTCACTTTCTCTTCCTTACAAGTGGTGCATAATGAACTATCTAAAACAATTATCTACACAATTATACAAAATGAATATTTGGAACGAAAGCACACACAAAATGGAGGAATAAAATCAAAAATAAAGTTTTCTCGGCTAGTTACTAGTTTCGGCAATAAGGTAGAAGTGAAGGCAATGATCAGGAATTGATACGATTACCCCCCCCCCCCCAACCTCATATCATAGACACTAACGGGGTAGAAACATAGGCACAACATAACTTTACTATACTGAACCGAAAAAGAAACGCAATTCCAAATATAAATGCGAGTATTTGCATCAATTATCATGTTTGCAGAAAATCGATTTAATGATGCAATAAAATAATCATTCCTGAATGTAACTACCATAGAGAGATCAATTTCCAGTGAGAATGTTCGGAACACAAATTCGTTTTGTCATAGAGGTAGTCATTTCACAAGTTCAAAACATAAGCAGTTAATAGCGAGTATGTCCTCCGTTTGCATTCAGTCCTGCACGCACACGCCTGGTCAAGGACAGGATTAATCGATTGCTCTCTGCCTGGGGAATAGCATTCCACTCCTGTATGAGCGCGAGACGCAATGCTTGACGACTTGTTGTCGGCTGGGGGTGTTACGTACGCGCATATCCAAAACTTCCCACAAATGTTCTTTAGGAGAGAGATCTGGACTATATGGAGGCCAGCGCATCACATCAACGTTGTTTTGCTGAAGAAACGCCATGCTGAGCCAAGCTGCATGCGCCCGAGCGTTATCTTGTCGAAACGTAACGTTATGCTGTCGTACATATGGAACTTCCGGTCGTTAAACGACGTCAACGTAACGCTGAGCCGTCAAAGATCCATCAATGAATACCGGGGGCGTTTTATGACCATAAGATATGCCAGCCCGCACCATCAACCCACCGGCTCCAAATCGATCACGTTCAACCAAACAATTGTCACGATAACGCTCTCCGTCACGCCTATACACACGTTGACGGCCGCCAGCTCTGTACAACAAGTACCTGGACTCGTCAGAAAACATTACGTAACGCCACTGACAAAGGGGACACAGGTTTGGCCTATATTGTGTGAGCCACTCCATTCTAACCTGACGTACGGACGTTAGCCAAACTCTCGAAGGTGATTCCTGACAGTATCTGCACTTATTCGATTTTTGTACGTGCATGGTGTCACCTGAGACGTCTCGACGGCTGTACGGAACCGATTACGAAGGTGGGTTAGACGGAAGTATAGGTCCTGTCGACGTGTCGTGACGCGTGGACGTCCACTGCTGGGCCTGTCATTTGTCGTTCCCAATTGACGTAGACGCTGGTACAAGCGAGTTATCGTCGATTTACTCACTTGGAAGTTCCTGGCGATGATAGCCTGAGACGTCCCACGTAGAAGCATTCGGACCGTTACGTTACGTTGATCTTGCGTCAAACGTACCATATTCCGTAGAGGAATTTTACCGGACTTTTGATGCCTAATCTCCAGGTAACACAATACGCCAATATGATGAGGTTAATGTATACATTTAATGTACTGCACGAGGAAATGTTGAAAACAACGAATTGTCAAGTGGAGCGTTAAACTGTACAGATATCGCCCAAATGTTTCTGCATACGAAAATTTAAAAAGTATGAAAGTAAATCGAAAAATTATTTTTCAGTCAACCTGATGGTTGCATGAAAATCTTTTGGGTTAAAAAGTTGCGTTTCTTTTTCGGTTCAGTATATAATGAAAACCTAACACACGGAAAGCCAAAAGGACAATTACTTTCCAAAAAACGACCGCCTTGGGAGCTTCAATAGAAAACTACTGTTACAGGATGTGAGTCTACAAATAGATTTGTAAAACAAGAGGGCCATGATGGCCCTTGATCGCTCACCTAATCCACACTGTAGAAATGAAATGGTAGGTAATATAGTAAGGTGCCTTGTCAGAAGGAAAATATATGCCAAATATGAAGGCTCTATCTCAAATGGTCAAAAGTTATGATAAAGTAGGTCAACGATCAAGGTCACAGATCAAACATATTGTATGGATGTGAAATCATTTTCACAAGGAATATACAGACCAAATATGAAGGCGCTATCTCAAATAGTTCCAAAGTTATGATTAAGTAGGTCATAGATCAAGGTCAAAGTCACATGTCAGATTTTGTGCATGAGTTGGCAGATCTTGTCACAAGGAACATGCATGCAAAATATTAAGGCTCTACCTCAAATGGTTCAAAAGTTATGACAAAAACGGTCAAAGGTCAAGGCCACAGGTAAAAAAAAAATGTATGTGTGGGAAGCCCTTGTCACAAGGAACCTACATGCCAAATATGAAGGCTCTATCTAAAATGGTTCTAACGTTATGAAAAAGAAGGTCAAAGGTCACAGGTCAATATTTTTGTACGGATGGAACGTCCTTGCCACAAGGAATATACATGCCAAATATGAAGGCACTACCCCAAACAGTTCAAAAGTTATAATAAAGTAGGCAACATGCCAATGTCAATGTCACAAGTCATTTCTGTATGAATAGAAAGCCCTTGTCACAAGGAACCTACATGCCAAATATGAAGGCTCCATCTTCAATGGTTAAAAAATTGTGAGAAAGAAGGTCAAAGGTCAAGATCACAGATGGGAAGTCCTTGCCACAAAGAATATACATGCCAAATATGAAGGCTCTACCTCAAATGGTTCAAAAGTTATGATAAAGTACGTCACATGTCAAGGCCAAGAACACAAGTCATTTTTGTATGAATAGGAAGCCCCTGTCGCAAGGAACCTACACGCCAAATATGAAGGCAGATGCTTCAAAATTATGACAAAGTATGACAAAGGTCAAGGCCAAGAACACAAGTCATTTTTGTATATTTACATTTCCAGTGTAAAGTCTGGTCGGGCTCATCGGAGTCTAACTGTTGGTTTTCTTTTGCTCCAGCATTTCAGTGGTTTCTTGCTGTCCAGTCCTCACCGTTGTCTCACCTCTGTGGTTCTTTGATTTCTGTGTTCACGGAGATGTTGCACTGATGAGTTAGGAGGCCTTCATGCGGACTGAACAAATTATTTGTCTAAATCGCGACGGAAGTAAGGGCGAGGATTGTGGCCACGTAAAATCGATTTAAGCTCCCCAGTGGAAATCTTCCACTGACCGTTCCAAGGCGGCTCTTCTGTGGCGATTTATTTATGTTGTTGTTTGTTACTTACTGTGTGTATCACTTGTGTCTTTTAATTTTGGATGGCCATATGGCCATTTTGTGGGAAAGTAACTGTCCATATGGCCTTCCTTTGTTTAGATTTCCATTATGGTCTGGTCGCTTAATGTTTGTATTTCTTTCCCTTTGGTGTCTTTTATGGATGGAGTAAGTGAATTGTATCAATTCCTGATCTTTGTTTTACTTCTACTTTATGTAAACCTATAGAAAACAATTGCGTTCATACGTCAATGAACGCATCGAATTACATGATTTTCAGTGACGTTAAATGACGTCATTCTAAACCATTGTTCTCTACGGGCGTTGATGACGTCAACGCTGCTCCGCTTTTTGTAGAAAAACAGCGTGTAAATGTTTTTCAGCTTTAACAGTTTGCCCTACAAGCATTTTTTCGCCCAGTGATGGGGGGCAAATAATGTAAATATAAAAAATAAACTTAATTTTTCTGCTTTTCATGAAAGTATGAACGACAGTCGGTCGCTAGCAAAGTTTACATGAACCCCTTCGGGGTTCATTTACTTTGCACGCGACCCACTGCGTTCATACTTCCATGAACTGCAGAAAAATAAATTTCATTTCTTAAATGAATAGGAAGCCCCTGTCGCAAGGAACCTACACGCCAAATATGAAGGCAGATGCTTTAAAATTATGATAAAGTATGACAAAGGTCAAGGCGATGGCTTAATATTTTTAAATGGTTTGGAAACCTTGTAACAAGAAACATACATGCCAAGTATGAAGGCTCTATCTCATATTGTTCAACAGTTACAAAGAAGTAGGTCACTTGTCAAGGTTAATGTCACAAGTCATTTTTGTATGAATAGGAAGCCCTTGTCACAAGGAAACAACATGCCAAATATGAAGGCTCTATCTCAAATGCTTCAAAAATTATGACAAAGTAGGTCAAAGGTCAAGGTCATAAGACAAAATGTTTATATGAGTGGGAAGACCTTTTCACAAAGGACATTCATGCCAAATATGAAGGCACTATTCCTAATGGTTCCAAATTTATGATAAAGTAGGTCAAATGTAAAGGAAAAGGTCACAGATCATTTAATGTATGAATAGGAAGCCCTTGTCGCAAGAAACCTACATGCCAAATATGAAGCCTGTATAACCTACTGATGGTGGCGTAAGTGAATTGTATCGATTCCTGATCTTTGTTCTACTTCTACTTTTTATACGGGTGTTCAGTACATGGCAGTTGTACAACTGTAAAGGTGTACATCTGTTGTTAAATGTTTGCAGTCTAATCACCACGTTTGAGGACGAAATGATTAATTGTTCCGTTTCCTAAGCGCTTGGTGTTGTGCTCGTTGCTGTGAGGTTTTTTTCTCTTCCTCCTGGTGCCCAGGGCGGGTAACAGCCTGTGATAGTTGCTCGTCCTGGATTTATGACATGTTAACAAGTGCAATAAACACCTCTAAAAAGAAGTACAGGCAATGGGTAATGATCAGGAATCAATACAACTAAACTACACTTCCCATCAGAGACACCCAAACCTCACTTTATACAGAGAAATATTGGGTTAGAATCAGAATCAAAATTGTTACCAAATGACATTTATACACCAGGACCTGTGATGTGGGAAGTTAGTATCTAGCTCTCACGAAAAAGATAAACTTAGCTATACTATCCTCTGGACCTTCAGCTGTCGAAATGATCGAAACTGGGAAGGCATTCCAATATCTGGTGGTTCGAGGGAAGAACGATTCTTCATTGATGTCAGTTCTTGTAGCAGGGATCTGAAACGCCAGTGAATGATAATTTCTCAAGTGCCTAGCTGGGAGAACAAAGGTCATTTGTTGGAATGCTGCTAGCACCCTTTAAAATTTCGTATAAAATATGAGCCTACTGGCTTTCTCATTATCTTGAGAGACTCCCATCTTAATTTCCTAGTATTCCAGCCATGCCCCATTTTCGTGCTCAACAGCCTAATTTATCTATATCATTCTGAAGTTTCTGTATCTCTAGCAAACACAGTCGTTTGCGAACAGTCTTTTTTCTTAGTCAGTGCCAATGGAAATATCATTAATATATGGGGTTTGCGGGGGTAAACATTATTGTTCTTATTTCAGCTCCAAGACATAGGTTGTGTGTACTCGCTAGAACCGCCGGTTCTAACGAGTACCCACAACCTATGTTTGCTGTGTAAATAAGGGAAATATCACTGGTTTTCATCAGAAAAGCAGCAAATTTGGAAATGTGGAAATATGCACTATATCGCAAGGGTGGGTTATCGTAATTCTTATAGTTTTTTTTTTTTTTTTTTTTTTTTTTTTGCTTCCATGGTGGTAAATCCTCATCGACCAAGGATGTTGTCGTTTACCAATCATTATATATTTTGGAGCCTTTAAATCTTGAAAAGATGGAATTGCAACCCTTAACATGAGTTGTTTGGTTTCAAAATTCAGAGATTGTTCTGATCAACTGTATTTAGTGAAATGATAATAGTTCGTCTGTCATTACTGACAATGTCAAGCGCGAGAAATTTTACTGTTCGTGAAATAAGACCAATCTTCATGTTATCAAGTCCGTGTAACGAACACTCTTTAAACCCTACTTTTTACAGAGCAAAATTGGGTTTACGGTGGTATTCATTATTTTTCTAATTTCTGCTCCAAGACATGGGTTGTGGTACTCGTGAGAACCGCCAAAATGAGGCGGTACTAACGAGCACCCATAACCTATGTTTTAGGTATAAATAAGAAAAATATCACGAACTTTTTTCAGAAAAGTACCCATTTTGGAGATGCGAAAAATGCATTATGTCGGACGAGTGTGTTATCGTAATGTCTAGTATTAAATAGCCTGTAAGAGCGGTCGTGGAAAGAAAGCTCCGTTCATCACGAAAACAAGCCTATATAATTGTGACCCCCCCCCCCCCAACCCCTCTTTTATATTGTAAAACTGGAGGTTGCAAGGGTAAACCTCATTTTTCTTATTTCTGCTCAAAATATAGATTGTGTGTACACGTTAGAACCGCCTCATCGAGGCAACATGTTGTTTACGTGACCACAATCTTAACTGCATTGGACGGTCTGACTCACACTAGGCAAGCTTAGTCCTTCTAAGAGGTTTATCAGTATTTATTGGTGTGGTTTGTTTCAGCTCCTCGTGGAAGCACCATGCAGCCCAATCTATTTCTCCAAGGGTTCTAATGAGTACCTACATACAAAACCTTGATTAGAAATGAGGAAACATCACGAAAACACGCCTATATAATTTTGACCCCATTGAACCCTACTTTTATATAGTAAAACTGGGGTTTACAGGGGTAAACCTTATTTTGAATATTTGTTCTCGAAAATGTAAACTGTGGGTACTCGTTAGAACTGCCTCATCGAGGCGGTTCTAACGCGTACCAACAATCTATACTTTGAGTAAAAATAAGAAAAATTTCACAATTTTTCATCTAAAAATTTTCATTTTTTCGGCGATAAAGGTTACAATGTATTTATATAAGCATGTTTTCGTAATGTTTTGCACTTCTTTGTCATCTTCTCGTTGTTATAAACAAAAGGTGGCGTTAACAAGGACTTCTACTTCAATTACTTCGACTTTACTTGATGCGTGTTTTTTGTGTATAATAATTAGTGAGATATACTGATTAGCACAATAGGTTGTTGAAAGTTGTTTATTAATTTTGACAGTTTGCACAAAGTTTGGATAGCAACCGTCGTCATTCAACGTCAAGTAGGCATCAACCGGTTAAAATGTCCATTTCTAAGAGAAATATTTTTTCGAAGTCGCCAAACCGCCCCCATCGTGTGACCAATATCGCATAATGAACACCCCTATAAACACCGCTTTATATAGAGATAATTGGGGTTTACCAAGGTATACATTATTTTTGTCTTATTTCTGCTCTATTGCAGAGGTGTGAGTGCTCATTACAGACGTCAATGAGCTAGAGTTTTGTCGCGCGCCAACCACATGAGTTTGAAGAATAAATCGGACGCAAACCACATGTTTTTGTCAGAGAAAATATGCTTGTGAAGATTAACGGCCCGGTCAACATTTTTCACTTACATCGCACCCATCGTTAATCAGAGGTGGGCGAAAGCCAGAGTACCCGGGGGTGGGGGGTGCAAACCATCTGACTTTCAGCTACAGAACTTGGCGTCTCGTCTGTGTCCCTAGCCGGACTGGCATTACAATGCATGTATTACTTTATAAACAAACAACATACAATATATATATTTATAACTTATCGGCCCCGCCCATCGGGGCTTGAAGAAATATAGAATGAGCTGCATGATGCTTCAAGCAGAGCACACGAGTACTGGTAAACCACTTAGAGGATTTCAGCCTGTCCAGGCAAATGGGTGCGTGTCGGAGCGTCCATGCTTATAAACCCTATTGGTTTCAATGGGCGACAGGGCTTGATAAGTCATTTCATCTCAGTGTCGGTAAAAGTAACACAAAACTGGAAGCAACGTATCCAAAATGACCTATACACTGTTGAAGTGGACGTTAAACCTCAAATTAATAAATTAATCAATCAATCAAATATTATTATTTATAACAAATTGTTTGTACCCAATTAAATCTGTTCATTAATATATGATAACATGCACCATCCAAACCCACACTGGTGGGTTTGCCAAATGCACTCTATCTTAATAATGCATGCAAGAGACAACTGAAGAACCTTTTTAGGACCTAGGACCATATCATTTGAAAAATCTTAAAAAAAAAACACAAATGTCACATTATGTGCATTGCATACATGTTTATAGCAATATATATGTTAAAGTAATAAATGCAATGTAATGTGAAGCGCCTTTAAGATTTTTCAAAATAACTCCACACATGTATATGAAACTGTCTATAAGTTCTAGCACAGTTAAATATAGGCCCTAAAATATATTGGCACTGCTTGTGGTTGTTTGTTTAAATCACTTGTATCACACACTGTCTTAGGTCATAGAGAGTTGTGCCACTGCCCACATCAATCCTTATAGGTTATAAGTTCATGAATATGTCACACAATAACCACATAAAGCGACTCATTAATTTTTGAGGTAAATGAAACCACTGAGAAAAACATCACATGAGTGCAAATTCTTTGAATGCCAAACCTGCACTGAAAGATATATATATAAAATAAATAAAATAAAATTGGTATGAAGTGTGTGTGTGTGTGTGGGGGGGGGCTATGGGTTGGGTAAAAAGTTTCCAGGATTACAGCTGCAACATGTATCACATCTTCATGCAGTGCGCACATTTAAAAGACTGATGCGGGCACCCTTGTCAGAAAACCGCCAAAGACTTGGCTTAAAAATTATTGGTCAGTGCCAGAGCGATCATGGCTCTGATTGGCTAGCACAACACACCCCACAGACACCATGCGTGTTCCTGGAAGAGGCCGTGTGCAAAACTCCGTATTTGAATAGTTTGGATGCTAAAAATAGATTTCTAGGAAGTCCAGCCTAATATGACTAGCAGCCAAAACAAGTGTGCCCATCTCCCGAGACAAAACGAGACCCTGGGAAAGGTCAAGGATATTGTTGGAATCAGCTGATTCAAAACAACACAGGCCAAAATCACACTCACAATTTAAAACAAGATTAAACCTTAATCTTTCTATTATAGTACCCTACATGTATTGGTTGTCAGCTTGCGGTATTTGGTCATTACCTCCCTTCCGCTGATCCAAGAAGGGCAGTTGTCAGTTTCTTGCGAAAGATAATTCACTGTACTGGTTAACCGCTTACGTATAAGCCTGCCCAGGAAAATTGTGGATAGGTAAACTGACCGGCTCAAAAATGACCTTAAATGGTGTTGACTGGACCGGGAAACTCCAGTACAAACCCCCAAACAAGACATGCGGTATTTTGAATCACGTCCATTTTATTAGTCTAGTTCTAACTCAGTCACAACTAATCATTGCAACCTGTGCCAGACATTGTGTCGTTTTGGTCGGAAGGGTTTTGGCAAACGATTAGCTCGTTTTTGATCAAGGACTTCCAACTGCAGTTTTAACATTTCCATATTTTTCTAAGCGTTTGTTATTCAATATATACTTATTCAATTTGTTAATAACAGAATAGTCTTAAAAGGCCTATAATTAAAGTCAGTATTATATTGGACTATTCCGGTAGGGGGTTGTCAGGATTCCATATTCATAGAAAATATCTGTAAATGACATATCTACTAAAGGAGATTGTGGACATTTCAATGTATGACTGTTAGTAAAAGAAGTTTGTTAGAATATTCATGTAAAATGGTGATAAGTAAAGTGATTACTTGAGTTTAAGTATATCTGTCACCCCTTCAGAAATATTGGATATGTCTGTATAGCTTGTGTAAAAAAATGGCGATCTGGCTCTTATCCGGTAAAGTGCTCGTTGGGAAGAACTTCATGGCTGGAATTACAGCTAGTCATGTTCTGGCACCAGCGGTTCGCTTTCCATGTACTTTGTTCTTGTAACAGAGCGTCGTGCGTTCGAATCTTGGAGTATATTCTTTTGCATGAAAACATATAAACGGTTATTAGGTTATAATTACTTGCAAGTTTGCAGATTTTTGTGACAAGGTCTGACAAAGGAATTATATTTTAAATGCAAAGGCTTGAAAAGGACTTCTTGTTCATTTGTTCTAAGGGTTTGCTTTCAAATACTGTAGTTGTATTTTTTTTTTTTTTTTTTTTTTTGTTTTTTTTTTTTTATGCGAAAATTTAAACCGGAGTACCCGGAGAACAACTTCCTGGATTTCAGTTGCAGGACGGCGTCTCAGCGCTCTTATCCACCCCTTCAAGTCATTCATTTGTAATCAGATGTTGTCGGAAACTCGAGTACCCGGAGCAGACCGGGGTTGCGTTTTAGCTCACCATTAAGGGCAAGAAACAAGTAAAATGACTGGCTTAAGTTTCGTACTTGTTCATAAATCATGTATTTTTGTTACTTGCTAAAATAACATCGACGAGGCCATTGCAACAGGTACATGTACCCAATACATAGGTTTCTGAAGAGATAAACATATAAATGACAGGCTTATTAAAATGTTTATTGTGATAAGAATTACTGATATTTAAAGACCTGAAAACAAATTTTAATGGTTTTGGTTTTACGGCCATTCAAGGATTATTTCACTCATTTCGAACCGATCGTTATTCAGAGGCGGGAGAACACCGGAGTACTCAGAGTAAAACTACCTTACCTTCCGTTGCAGAACTTGGCATCCCGCATTTGACCCGAGCGAGGATCAAACCACAGCAGTGAGAGACCTAATGATTAAGAATCAGCACTCTCATCCATTAGGCCACGGTGCCGTCAAAAGAAAAAAAAATTACATTTGCTTCAGAAAAATACATAAATACGTTGACTGCTTTCAATAGACCAAAACATTAAAAAGCGCAGTAGCTTCCTGTTACTAAAGTCCATGTTGAAGAATATCCAGTTACATTAGCCGAGCTTTTCTTATCGCTGAGGTCAAAGTCTATCTGTAGAATCTGGGCTAGAATCATGTGCTGGCTTTAACAACAGTGTAGTTAGCAAACAGTGTAGCCCCAGATCAGAATGCGACATGTACTCAAGTTTTACACTGTTTGTTTACAGCTAAAAACATAAGGATTGAAGGGAATAGTCTAAGTCCTCGTTCAGGGCTGTTTTAGCTCCTTGTGTGTTTGTTTGATTTGAAGATTAACGTCCCCGTCAACACTGAAGACGTTGCTTCCAATTTTGTGTGACTTTTATCAGACATTGAGATATAATGACATCTCAATCCCTGACGACCAATGAAACCAATAGGGTTTATATGCATTGGACTCGCACCACTTTACCTGGGCAGGCTAAGACCTTTTTTAGCGGTTTACCAGTACTCATGTGCGGTCGGTTTGTGTAGTTCAAGAAGAGCTATTGTAGAGCACTGGTTATGTGCATTACTGCTTATTATTATTATTTTCAAATGCTTATTTCTGGACAGTCACGTATCAAAGATCATTCATATTTAGAACTTGGGCGCCCGGGAGGGTCTTCTGAGATAGCAAAAAAAAAAAAAAAAAAAATGATTAATGCTGGCTGTGAGGCAAGGGTTGAAATCTAGAACACTTTTTAATATGTCATTGTAGTTCCACTATGCTAACAGGTTATATAAAACAGCCTACTATATGGCATTGGTTCCAGTGTAAAAGAGTGAAGAGCATGGTGATCTGAATTTCAGGGTGCATTTCACTTTATATGTGTTTGAATTGAGGTTTGCTTCACCATCAACACTATTTAGGTCATTTTGGAGACAATCCAATTTTGACATTGGGATGAATTGGGATCTCAAGCCTGCCGGCTAAACAAACCAAAACGATTTATTTATTTTACAGTTGGACCTGTTGCCTAGACAGTCTAGCTCAGATCCTCTAAGCGATTTACCAGTATCTAGGGGCCGGCCTTGGTAGCTCAGACGCATGCGCGTCTGACTGGTGATCAGGAGGACGCGGGTTGGACACCTGCCGGGATCGGCAACATTCTTTCGTGGAGATTGATCATGAAATCTTTTCTACGGTCATTCTCTTCCTTCCGCTGATTCAAGAAGGGCAGTTGTCAGTTTCTGACGAAAGAATGTGCACTGTACTGGTTAATCGCTTACGTATACGGCTGCCCAGGAAAGTGTGGATAGGTAAACTGACCGGCTCAAAAATGACCTAAAATAGTGTTGACTGGGCCGTTAACTCCAATACAAACAAACCAGTACCTAGCAGTTTAATGTTTGTCATGTTGGTGATTCTGATTATTTCCCCCATTATGTATATTGCTCCTTATTAGGTTTGGATATTCTGAGTCACCACCTTTTGGGGAAACAGTTGCTTACTCGGTTTACCTGTTGTCCGTTTTGTTTACTGTCGCCACTCAGTGTTTCGTCTTTTTTCATTAGTGATATTGTGGGAAGAATTTGAGATCTAATCGTATCAGTTCCTGTTCGTTTCTCTTTATTATTTACATCTTTATACGGTAGATTCTTTATTGCTGTTGAACATACAGAGGATATTTGATTTTTTCAGTGTAAGATCGAATTTTATTTCATCGAATGAACACCAAAACTGTTATTTTCACGAGTGGCGTAGCCACGAGTGAAAATAGCAGTTTTGGTGTTCATGAGTGAAATAAAATTTGATCTTGCACTGAAAAAATCAAATTTTCTGTTTCTTACATGCTTCAAAAGGCAATATTTAGCGTCTTTAATAGTGTCGCTCACATTCGGAGAAAATTATCTTTGTTCCTGTTCGTTTCGCGTCAATTTAGTGGTTTCCATCGTGTTTAGTGGGTATACTATTGGGTGTAAACTGAAAGTTTGCACCTGAGAAATGGCCTGGGATGGTATTATTATGAATGATTAATGAAATAATTGAGAGAGTAGTTTTCCAAAGAAGCTGCTGGCAAGTCTAACGTCGCGCGACAAAAGACGTGACGTCAGCGTCATAAATGACGTCAGTAACGTTCCCGTCACACATGAACGGGCTATGCGTCAATAAGAACACATTTTAGTATTGTTCAGTTATCTGACAAAGATAAAATTGAAATTAGAGTTAGATTTGAAGAAAAAAGTAGTCCCAAACAGTGAAAAATAAAAAATCGTATTTTCACTGTTTGAAACAGTGAAAATATCGATTTATATTTCACTGATAAATCTCTATCATTCATTGAAAAGCATGTAAGAAAAGTTGTGGGTATTCCTTAGAACCCACAATCAATGTTTGAACTTAAAATACGAAACGATCACTGATTATCATCTGAAAAATGCTTGTTCTGGAGATATGAAATCAACCCTTAAGTTTAACAACGCCTCTGTATAACATGTAACTGCATCTCTGTATAACATATAACTACATGTTATACTTTTTCTTTCTAACTTTAAGTCAGTGACAGCGGTCTATACGAGGACTGTTCAAATATGAATGCAAGTAGAACGTTTTCTCATGCATTAATGCGAAAATCACCTGGAAATAAATATTACAGCGTAGAAAAACATTTTACCTATGCATTGATACCAAACCTGTTAAAATCCGTGCACTTTAGCCATGTATATCGTTCGATAAACACCGTCTACTCTTGTATACTAATACAAAACATGGTTGGAAGAAGGTCAGAGTACGCCGTTGAAATACGGTCCTATATTAAGAATCGTTGTATTCTTGGTATACAGTGCAAAGACATTTTTGATGAAATATGTTCGGTTTATGGGCATAATGAAATGTCTTTTCCGACAGTTTTATGTTGGTGTAAGAAATTCAGCTGTGGGCTAGGCTCAAGAGAAGATGCACCGCATGATCGTCGGCCGAAAAAAGCAACATCTTCCAAGATGGTTGCTAGAGTGAAAGAAATAGTTGCTGCCGATGCACGATACACCACTAGGCAAATAGCTAGTATGGTTGGCATCTCATTAGGAGCAGCTCATACAATTCTGAAACGGGATTTGAAAATGAGAAAGATCTGTGCTAGATGGATTCCCCATCTGTTGACAGATGAGCAGAAAATGACACGCGTTCAGTGCGCCAAGAAGTTGCTTAAAAAGTTTCCAATTTACAATGCACTGTCTTTCGCTTATGTCGTCACAGGTGACGAGACATGGGTTCACTTTTTTGAGCCAAAACGAAAGATTCAGAACAATATATGGGCAACAAAGTATTGCAAAAGACCATGCATTGCAAAGCGGGCCATGAGCATCAAGAAGGTAATGTATGCCATATTCTTTTCAAATCAGGGCCCTGCTATTCAGGTTGCTGTGCCTAAAGGCAAATCTATAAATGCGAAGTTTTACAAGAATAAAGTTCTTCGAAAATTGAAGAAACATTTCAAAGAACGAAGACCCGCAACTGGTTTGGCCAATGTCAGATTGCTACATGACAATGCGTCATCGCACAAGGCGTTCATTATGCAAGACTATCTGAAACAGGAAAAGGTTGTTGAACTCCATCACCCCCCGTATTCCACTGACCTTGCCCCGTGTGACTTTTCTTCGTTCCCGCGGCTGAAAAAAATACCTTTCTGGTCGAAAATTTGTACAGCGCAAACACCTCGGTTCTGCAATATTCCAGTGCCTTCATAGTATACCTCGAAAAGACTACCAAAATGCATTCAATGATTGGATCAGAATACTGAAAGTTTGTGTATCTTTTAAAGGGGAATACTTTTAGGGGACAAAATAAATTTTTCATCGAAATCTATCACGGAATCATTTTTATGTGCTTAGTTGCATTCATATTTGAACAGTCCCCGTATGTATGTCCAAACTTTTGACGTTTTACGATGTTATATTTATATTTATATGTACCCCTCTTAACCTCGTTTTAGCACGGTTTTAGGGTCCAAAGCTTGAAATGTTATTCAAACAACCGTGTTCTGTCCAACTAAAATGTATCGATAATATAGAAAGGTGACCATTCTGTATGATCTATACATTTTAGTATCCGTATGTCAAAAGTAATTTGACCAATACTTTTATAATGAACCTTGTTATAAGGAGGTTGTGGTGTATGCTATTGTTAGCTCACCTGAGCACGAAGTGCTCAGGGTGAGCTATTGTGATCGGTCAATGTCCGTCGTCCGTGGTGCGTCGTGTGTCGTCCGGCGTCAACAATTTGCTTAAAATGCTAACTCCTCCTTAACCATTGAGCCAATTTCAATAAAACCTCATAGGGGTGAGTGTTTCAGTTTAACGTCCCAAAACAGCTAAGGTCATACGGAGACGGGACCTCGGTTTAAAGACTCATCCGAAAGTCTGGAGAAGCCCGGGGTCGAACCTGCGAGCCCTGGTTTACAAGGCGAGTAGCGTAACCACTCGACCACGGAGGCTTCTAAAACCTCATAGGAATATTGCTGAGGTGACCCTCTACAAAAATAGCTAAAATTGTTCCGCTCCGCTCAACAAGATGGCCGCCAGAGCTAAAAATTGAAAAATATTTAAACGACAACTTCTCCTGTACCTTTAGGCCAATTTCATTCAAACTTTATAGGAATGTTGCTTAGGTGACCCTCTACCAAAATAGCTAAAACGATTCCGCTCCTATGAACAAAATGGCCGCCAGAGCTAAAACTAGAAAACCCTTTAAACGACAACTCCTCCTGTTCCCTTGGGCCAAATTAATTCAAACCTCATAAGAATATTGCTTAGGTGACCCTCTATTAAAGTAGATAAAACAGTTTTGTTCTGATGAGCAACCTGGCCGTCATAGCTAAAAATAGAAAAAATCGTAAATTTGCTTCAAACGTAAACTCCTCCTCAACCCATGGGCCAATTTGATTCAAACTTCACAGGAATGTTGCCGAAGTAACTCCCTTTCAAAATTGCCAAAATCGTTCTGTTCTGACAAACAAGATGGCCACCAGAGCTAAAAATAGAAAACATCTTTACACAACAAATCCTCCTGTACCCTTGGGCCAATTTTATTCAAACTTCATATGAATGTTGGTTAGGTGACCATCTACCAAAATAGATGAAAAGGTTCTACTCTGATGAGCAAAATGGCCGCCATAGCTAAAAATAGAAAAGTACGTAAGTTTGCTTCAAACACGAACTCCTCCTGAACCCTTTGGCCAATTTGAGTCAAACTTCACAGGAATGTATGTAGGTGACTCCCTATAAAAATAGCTAAAATCATTCCGCTCTGACTGACAGGATGGCTGCCAGAGCTAAAAAAAATCTTCAAATGACTACTCCTCCTTTAGCCTTCGGCTAATTTCATTCAAACTTCATAGGAATGTGGCTTAGGTGACCCTCTACCAAAATAGCTGAAACGGTTCTACTCTGATGAGCACAATGGTAAAATAGAAAAACATTGTAAATTTGCTTCAAACGCCAACTCTTCCTTACCCCTTGGGCCAACTTGATTCAAACTTCACAGGAATATTATGTAGGTGACTCCCTACCAAACTAGCTAAAATCGTTCCGCTCTGACTAACAAGATGGCCACCAGAGCTAAAAATAGAAAAAAATTCTTTAAACGACAACTCCTCTTCTACCCTTGGGCCAATTTCATTCAAACTGCATAGGAATGTTGCTTAGATGACCCTCTACCAAAATAGCTTAAACGATTTCGCTCTGATGAGCAAAATGACCGACATAGCTAAAAATAGAAAAAAATGTAAATATACGCCAAACATGAACTCCTCCTAACGCTTGGGCCAATTTGAGTCAAACTTCACAGGAATGTTTCTTAGGTGACTCCCTACCAAAATAGCTAAAATCTTTCCACTCTGGCGAACAAGATGGCCGACAGTGCTAAAAAACATATTCGAACAACAACTCCTCCTGCACCCTTTGGCCAATTTCATTCAAGTTTCATAGGAATGTTGCTTAGATGACCCTCTACCATATTAGCTAAAATGATCCCGCTCCGATGAACAAAATGGTCACCAGAGCTAAAAATTGAAAAACACCATAAATTTGCTTCAAATGCAAACGTCTCCTAAACTCTTAGGCCAATTTGATTTTAACTTCACAGGAATGTTGCCCAGGTGACTCCCTACCAAAATAATTAAAATCATTCCCCTTTGATAAACAAGATATGGCTGTAAGGGCTACAAAAATCTTAAAACGACAAATTCTGCTGTACCCTGGGGCCAATTACATTCAAACTTCATAGGAATGTTGCTTAGATGACTCTCTACCAAAAAAGCTAAAATAGTCTCGCTCCGAAGAATAATATAGCCGCCAGAGCTAAAAATAGAAAAAAAAAAAAAAAACATTGTAAATTTGCTTCAAATGCGAACTTTTCCTAAACTCTTGGTTCAATTTGATTCAAACGTCAAAAGAATGTTGCCTAGGTGACACCTTACCAAAATAGATAAGATCGTTCCACTCTGATTAACAAGATGGCCACCAGAGCTAAACATAGAATGTACTAGAGACAATGACATTCAGGTGAGCGAATCAGGGCCCTCTGGACCCTCTTGTATGTTTCTTATGTCATACATACATTGTTGTTTTTTTTTTTTTTTTGCTGTAGTCTTATCTCATTCTTTCATATTAAAGGTTTAAGGGCTTCATCAAACTTTGAAACTCATCATGAAAACACGCCTATACAAATGAACTGTAAACTTTACCACCGAAAGCATAAACTTTTTAAGATGAAAAAAAATGTGATTTGTCCTTATTTCTGCTCAAATATATAGTGTTACGAGCCAGGCGTAGCAGAAAGAAAAAGCAAACAAGCATTTTGGAAAAAAAAATAACAAAATATTTACAAGGTATCTTTAACCTGTAGAAGTAAGAAAATTAAATGTACTTAGCTCTATTATGAAATATTCTTGAATGAATCCATTTTCCTTGATCCCACAGAATTCACAGTCCGAAATGAAATATACATATCCTTTGATAATCCAACACAGAATTTAGAAATAACTTTTCTTATAAACCCAAACTTCAAACTCCAAAGTCTGACTCAAAGAGGAAATTCAAGCTCTTTCATAGACCCTAAGGTTTCTCTAGAACATTCGAGAGGGCTGTGGAATAAGATTAGTTAATTTCGAAAAATAATGCATCCCAGACACCTCTGGAAGATTCCAAAGTAATTTTCCTTGTAAACATGTTGTTTACAAAATAAAATTAATCTGTGACTCATTTCTTTCCAGAAAGTTCTTTAAGAAGAATAAACCTGATGTTATTAGGTCACCAAGTGGGGTGAAAGTGGGAATCGGAAAAATAAATTCGTATGCATAACAATAGATTGTGGGTACTCATTAGAACCGCCTCGATGAGGTGGTTCTAATGAGCACCCAAAATTTTTATTTTAGAGCAGAAATAAGACAAATAAGGTTTACCCCTCTAAAACCCAGTTTTACAATATAAAAGTGGTGTTCATGAGGGTCAAAATTATATAGGGGTATTTTCGAGATGTAAACGGAAGGTCTGGTGATTTTTCTCCGCGCACGCCATTTGTACTAAATGAAAGTGGGGTTCAAGGGGGTCAGAATTGTAAAGGTGAGGTTTTGTGATGAACAAAAATCCTTAAACCTATTTACAATCTGATGGGCCGTTATAGGGGAAGGGCCGTAACTAATGTTGCGAGAACTTGTGGCCCAACCCCATTGCTCATTTTGATACAATAAAATATGTTTAAACAAATACAATCTGATTTGCAGAAGTACACTAAAACGCGTACATGTACCTCTGAGTCCCAGTCCATACTGTACGGAATTTGAACTCCTCTAAGGTCTTGGCATCTGCCGCAGTCAAGGAAAGACTGTTCCACTGAGGAATCGTTCTTGGGGAACAGAAAGCTTTATGGCAACGCTATAAGTCTGGTACCTACGTTTGTAGGTCATTTTTGCGACGTTGCATCAAATCTTATGGGACTTTTACCCGACACTGAGATCAAATAATATCGCAGCTCTACCGTCCAAACAAGCCAATAGGAATTATATACAGGATCGGTCCGAACTCGCACCAGTTTGCCTATGCAGGCTTAATTGGCCGACGCTAGCTAGTCTGGCCCAGAAAAATCTTTCACACTCCATAGTTTTCATTTCGGTGCTTCAATTCTTGCTTCCATAACCATTTTTGTTTTCAGAACATTTGACCATCTCAGCGGTTTACCAGTACTCCTGCGCAGTCGGTTTCAGCTCTGTGTGAAAGCATCATGCAGCCCGATCTATTTGTTCAAGCCCCGAGGAAGTGGGGAAGGGCAAGATGGAGGCCCTGAAAAATAATGTAAATATTAGAAATAAACTTTAAGATAATTTAGCTAGCATGCATACTTCACTGAAAGCAACAAACTTCCTTCATTTCGTATTAAAAGTTTGAAGTGTCTTTGTCACAAACGTTTGCTTTATTCGATAGATTATAGCAGTATGTCAGTTTCTTTATGAAGCTCTTGAATTTACCAACTACATGATTAAACCCACACGCTTAAATAGAAAAATATTTTATTGCATGGTAAAGAAGACGGTGTAAGGAATAAAAACAGTTAACTACTGTTTTGCATGGCGCTTAAGATAGAGTTCTCTCTAACCCAGTCTCCAGAACAAAGGAAACCACCAGGCTGGACAGGACTTACCTGTTCCGCAAAGAAGGAGTATTGTAATTGTTATTCTTGCACACCGGACAAGGAAATCCGTGATTTTACCCTGGGATAGAAATTTATGTTCTGACCCTGGTGTTCCGACCCCAAATGGAATATAATCGCGTGTTTGATAAATGCACTGGTTGATTACAACCTCATGCGCGGCGTCGTCATGCGTGACGTCACTAAACATTCCTGTTGTGTCATCACAAAATGGCGGACGTCGGTAACCGAAGTGACAGCAGCATTAAAAATTCGCAATAGAAATGGAAGGTATGCAAGAAAAAGAATCCAATATGGGTGTGAGGGGTGGATAGAAAAATCCGTCCCTCGGGATCACTGTCCGGCATCACTCGGCAAGCCTCGTGATGCCGGACAGTGTCCCTCGGGACGGATTTTTCCAGCCACCCCTCACACCCATATAAGATTCTTATATTCTGTTATATTTATCAAAACTGTCTGCAGAACATGTTCACAAAGCACCTGTTGCAGGAATGTTATTTTTAGAACTTGGTCAGAGTAATCACGGTCACAAGTCCGTGTAATGAACACCCCTGTAATCACCCTTTTTATAGATACAAAACTTGGGTTAACAGGAGTATACATTATTTTTCTCACTTCTGCTTCAAGACATAGGTTGTTGATACTCATTAGAAACACTTCAATATTAAAGCGGTTGTAACGAGCAAGCACAACCTATGTTTGAGCCAGAATTAAGAAGACTATCACCAATATACATACAAAAAATGAGAATTAATGAACAAAAGCATACGGATTTGTTTTCGTAATGGACGACGATAAAATCTGGAAAATTCGCCAACACGCACACATACACGCATGCCAACACATTCACACAATAATCAGGTTTTCTAAGCCAGACTAACGTTCGGCCAACGGAGCCTTTTCAGAGACTTCTTTCTTGCACATGCTTTGTTATTTATATGATTATTGCCATTGTATTCCTAATTTTGTAAAGTTTGTCATTCATGTATGTTGGGCCGGTGGCCTATATTACAAATGAATAAATTTCAACTAGAGCTGTCAGTGAAACTGACTAGGGCCCCGGCAGCGCTATCAGAGGAGTAGGAAAAAATTTGTGGACGGACAGACGGACAGACAGACAGACAGACAGACAGACGGACGGACAGAGTGATTACTATAGGGCACCCACACTTTCAGTGCGGGGCCCTAATTAGATAAGGAAATCCTGGTAATAAATGTATCCCTGGGATAGAAATTCCTTTTCTACCCAGTATAAAAATCGAATATTTTCACTTTGGTGTGTACTGGTTGAATAGAACGTCAAAACGCCGCATTATTATAATCACAACATCACGAACACACGCCTATATAGAAAGAAGAAGTAAACCAAAGATCAGGAATCGATACAATTAACTTACTCCACCCAACAAAGACACCAAAGGGAAAGAAACACAAACATTAAGCGACCAGACCATAATGGAAACCTAAACAAAGGAAGGCCATAAGGACAGGACAGTTACTTTCCAACAAAATGGCCAAAATAAAAAGACGCAAGTGATACACACAGTAAGTAACAAACAACAACATAAATAAATCGCCACAGAAGAACCGCCTTGATACTCTCAGTGGAAAGATTTCCACTGGAGGGCTTAAATCGATTTTACGTGGCCATAATCCTCGCCCTTACTTCCGTCGCGATTAAGACAAATAATTTGTTCAGTCCGCATGAAGGCCTCCTAACTCATCAGTGCAACATCTCCGTGAACACAAATAATCAAAGAACCACAGAGATGAGACAACGGTGAGGACTCGACAGCAAGAAACCACTGAAATGCTGGAGCAAAAGAAAACCAACAGTTAGACTCCGATGGGCCCGACCAGAGACAGAGCATCAGGCACCAACCAACATTACCTTGAATTAGATCTCTCTAATTCTCAGAGTTGACCCATTGAACCGCAATATTATTCTGTAAAATAGAAGTGGAGGCAATGAATCGATACAATCAACCCACAGCTCCCATCAGAGATACCAAAGGGAAAGAAACACTAACATGAAGCAACAGACCCCAACGGAAGCACCAACAGCGGAAAGCCAAAAGAACAGTTACTTTCCCACAAAATGGCCGAAAGGCTATCCAAAATAAAATAATATAAGCGACACAGACACCCAAAGACAAACCCTATCAAAATAGACCGCGACAGAAGAACCGCATTGGAATGGTCAGTGAAACGAATTCAAGTGGTGGTGTGTGTGTGTGTGTGTGGGGGGGGGGGGGGGGGCTTAAATCGATTTTACGTGGCCACAATCTTTGCCCTTACTTCCGTCGCGATAAAGACAAATAATTTGTTCAGTCCGCATGAATGCCTCCTAACATCTCCGTGAACACAAACAACTGCAGAGATGAAACAACGGTGAGGACTCGACAGCAAGAAACAACTGAAATGCTGGAGCAAATGAAAACCAACAGTTAGACACCGATGGGCCCGACCAGAGATAGAGCATCAGGTACCAACCAACATGAGCCTTTACGTTGGAACTGTCATAGAATCTGAGGCCTGACCCACTGGCGTGCAATTAAAGAGGGAAGCAAAGTTGATTGAGTGCGTGCAGTCTGTCGTATAACATTTATGTTGTACCCAGTCTTTTTATAACGATGAATGATTTTACGAAATTGGGTGATTAAGTAATTGCGGTTATAAATTGTTCTGAATTTATATACTCAGTCACCATAAAAGTCGGGTTCCGATAGACCTTGTTGCAGAAGAGATTTAAGTCCAATATTGAATTTTAAAATTAAATCAAAATGAGGACTATAAAATTTTTAAAAGGCTTTGCGCAGCCGATTAAGAAGCCCAGCCGCCAACAACCTACCACGAGCATCGAAGCCAACCACACGACCACACACCCTGGCAAACTGAACAAACTGCGAAACACAAACGCAATAGGACGTAAAACTGGGGTTTCCAGGGGTATACTTTATTTTTATTATTTCTACTCTAATATATTTTGAGCAGAAATAAGAAAATATATCACAATTGTTCATCTTAAAATTTTCGTTTTTTCGGCGGTTAAGTTTACAATGTATTTGTGTATGCGTGTTTTCGAAATGCAAAATATGGTGGGCGCCGACAATCGAAGTGAATGCATTATAAAAAAAATCCACTCTCAGAAATGAAAAATATGCTAGAAAAATAACCCTAGAGGAGTATGAGGGGTAGATGGCAAAATCCATCCCTCGGAATCGCTATCCGGCATCACATGTCAAGCCTCCTGATGCCGGATATTGATGATTGACCCTTCTGTCTTTTTAATTCACCCCTCATACCCATGTAAGATTCTTATATTCTCTATGCACAGTTTATGATTGTGCTTCAGGTCACAAATCTTACAACACAATACGATAACACATCAGTGCGCTTAAATGCCGTCTTTCCTATTTCTAGAAAACAATTTTCAGAGGATAATTTTTATTTTTGCTGGTCCTAATATAGTTTGTTTATGCTCGTTAGAACCGCCATTATATGAGCCCCGCCAAGCGAATTTGGGTCTTCGAGCATTCCGTCATGACAAATTTTAACTGCGCATGCCCAGCCATTCAGATGGGCCAGGGATATGGCTTTCTGTCTGAAGGTTCCTCTTGATTCAGTGCTTGTATGAGCGAGCAGCGAAGGTTCTGGCGAGACTGCGCGGATGCGCAGGCTCGCCTGAACCTTCGCTGCTCGCATAGGCGATAAGTACCAAAATCGCTTGGCGGGGCCCATATGTTTCCGAGCAAAAATTGGAAAAAAAAAATATAACTTCCGGAACCCCACTTTTCGGTATATGAAGTGGGATATTCATTTCACGGACTTGTTAACATGATCGGTCGTATGTGGACCCTAGTACAGCCCAGGGTTAACAAAAGTGTGCACAATCTGACCTTGCCACGAATACAAAGCTGTAGTTTCTCTATAATCTTTGACATGGTTTCATTGACTAGGCGTCTCATGTTTTCCTGTAACAAAACTAGTGTCAGTGAGCAATAGTGCTGATTAGTTCACTTAAAGAAATTAAATAGACGAGATGTTTCCAGCCGCCGAAAATAAGGGTCAATGTTAAGCTTATGACGAAGGCTTACGGCAAACCTTGTCTCGTAAGAAGAATTCTGTCCGATGCAGAAAGTTCTTTTGAAATAGAAGGAAATGATGCAGGAAAAAAGGTCACGATTACACTAACACGTGTGGTCATTTCATAAGACGTTTATGAAACGAGCCTCTTGCAAGTTTCATAAATTTCATATAAAATGGTCACGAGGGTATGGTGCCTTTTATCATATAACGATTCTAATTCGGAACAATGTACAGTAACATTCCTATATAAAGACCAACTTCGGAACTGTTCAAAAATGGTCTTAAAGACCACTTTTGAACAGTTCCAAAGGTGGTGTCTGACCAGAGCACATTGTAATCAGAAAACACTGAGAGGAAGAATAAATGCACCCTTCTAAATAAGCTTTTCATCACGAAAATTCGCCTATATAATTCTGACCCCCTTAAACCCCACTTTTTATACATTAAAACTGGGGTTTAAGGGGGTATACATTATTTTTCTTATTTCCGCTCAAAACATAGATTGTGGGTACTCGTTAGAACCGCCTCACTGAGTCGGTTCTAACGAGTTCCCACAATCTATGTTTGAAGCAGAAATATGGAAAAAAAAAAAAGAATTTATATCTAAAAAAATTCTTTTTTTTTTTTTTTTTTTTTTGGTGGTAAATTTTTTTCCAATCTATTCGAATAGGCGTGTTTTCGTAATGAAAAGCAGAATTAGTCTTGACTTAAGGTGGTCTTAATAGCCGAATTCCATTGTTTATCCATTTGAACATCGGTTTTATCTATATAAAATGGTGTTTAGATGGGTATTCTTACATAGACTTGTTAACTTGATACACGTTAAAACGTCCGTGAAATGAATTCGATTGCAACCGTTCAGCCATGCAAGATAATTATGTCTATATTAGTGCTGACAAAAAAGCATTATTTTTTCTGATGAAATCCAAAACTTGGAATTACATTGTACACACAGTGTGAAGGAACAATTTTCGCCAGTTCATCCCAAATGTTTTCTTTTTCAAATGAATCAAACTCATTAAGACAGATTTGTGTATGCGACAGTGCCAGCAGTTTCGTTATCTTTACTTTACTGAGCTGTGACAGATGAACGCATGGAACAATTGTCCTGATTCCCCGGTTTAGCTATGCCTGTCTATTATAATGCACAAGAGATTTCAGTGATATTTGCCAATATGATAACACAACGGTGTGCTAAAAAGGCGCAATTCTTATCTCTAGAACTGGCAGAACTGGCATTTTCCAGTTTGTTTCTTCTTTATTTTAGCCCCGCCAAGCGAATTTGTGTCTTCGAGCATTCCGTCATGACAAATTTTAACTGCACATGCCCAGCCATTCAGAGGGGTCAGGGATATGCTATTCTGTCTGAAGGTTGCAGTGCGCTTGTATGAGCGAGCAGCGAAGGTTCTGGCGAGACTGCGCGGATGCGCAGGCTCGCCTGAACCTTCGCTGCTCGCATAGGCGATAAGTACCTAAATCGCTTGACGGGGCCGGTTTTATTTTTGTTGCGCATGCTGTTAGCATGGCGCGATTAAGAAGTCCAAATCTCCACCCGTTCGTTCGTTCGACAAACCAAAAGCCTCCGTGGTGTAGTGATTACGCTACTCGCCTTGTAAATCAGAGGTCGCAGGATCGATCCCGGGCTTCTCCAGACTTACGGATGAGTCTTTAGACCGAGGTTCTGTCTCCGTATGACCTTAGCTGTTGGTGGGACGTAAAACTCAAACACTCACTCACTCGTTCGACAAACCGCCAACATTTGAGACAACCCTAGCGTACATCATAATGTTCGAGTCCATTTTTTTCGAGAACTATACTCAAGTCTTATAGCTTTATAAATGATACTTACTACAAACTTTCATCTAGGGATGGCAACTCCTGTTTAACCTTCACGGTTCCCTGACTTTCTCATTACGAAAACACGCCTATACAAATATTGGCAGCATGGTCGCTCAGTGGTTAGTGCACTTGCCATTGATGCTAGAGGCCCCCGATTCGATTGCCGGCAGCGGTAATAAAGTTGCGGTGTCCGGACATGCACCACTGGCATCATTTGCAGGGATGAATGCCACAAGTGCACTGTCCTTCGGATCGGGACGTTAACTGGAACCCCCCCCCCCCCTTGTTCAGCTGTTCAGGGAAAACCATCTCATGTGCAGGTTAAAGATCCCTACCGTAATTACATGATTACTGTGTAGGCTTTTATCCTGCAAACCTGGAGTGTATGTAATGCGAGTAATGGTCAAATGTGACCGGTCGCAGTGTCAGAAGAAAGAAAAAAAGAAATATATTATAAACTTTACCGCCGAAAATACACTGTACAACAATTTTAAGACGAAAAATTGTGATATTTTTTTTCTAGTTTCTACTCAGAATATAGGCTGTGGGTACTCGTTAGAACCGCCTCCATGCGGCGGTTCTAACGAGTACCCACAATCATTTTTGGAGCAGAAATAAGAAAAATAAAGTATATCCCTGTTAACTCCAGTTTTACTATATGAATTTGGGGTCCAAGAGGGTCAATATTATATACACATGATTCCTTGCGTTCACACTAACGTTCAAAACCATTTCTCAACTATAATAAGAACTTCTTCATTAATGATACGTGCTATATACTTGCATAAAGCGTTGGCCACCTTAATGAAGGCATCCATATTGGACCTTGAACTCGTTTTATGGTTCACTAACTTTGTGATCTGTTATGTCAACCCTAGAGTCCATATTCCTGTTCATGTCTTTTCCTCAAGGACTATAAGAGCTTCGTTATCGATGCTTGGTACAAATGGTCACCTAGGGATGTCAACTATTATGCAAAAAAAAAAGCAAAAGAAAAACATGTTTCACCTTGACCTTTCATGGTTCATTGCCGTTGTACCCACAGGTGCGATTTAGCCTTCGGAGGAATTCTTGTTCTTAACAGTACAAACACAGATTGTGGGTGTTTCCACAAAATACCGTGCCTGTATAATTCTGCACCACCCCCCCCCCCCCCCCACACACACACACACATATTTGAACCACATTTGTATAGTAAAACTGGGGTTTACAAGGGTAAATCTTGTTTTTTCTTATTTCTGCTCTAGAATATAGCTTGTGGATACCTGTTAAAACCGCCTCGAAGAGGCGCCTCTAACGTGTACCCACACTCTATATTTTGAGCAGAAATGAGAAAACTATCACAATTTTTCGTTTTTAGCGGTAAAATTTACAATGTATTTGTATAGGTGTGTTCTCGTAATGATTAGAACCGCACCATGATAGAGCCGCCTCATTGAGGTGGTCCTAACGTGAACCGCCTCATTGAGGTGGTCCTAACGAGAACCGCCTCTTTGAGATGCTTCTGACGAGAACAAACTGTGTTTTGAGCAAACATAACGAATATTGTTAATGTATATCCATCAGGTAAACCGAGTGGAGTTTAAAGGGATGTTCATTACATGGACTTGTCCCAAATGAATTGAAATAAGATGATTATGGACAAGCAAAACTGACTGCAGAAAAATGTGTTGTAACTCTTACTGTCTTACATGTCATCAGTGCTAATAATTGTGAAGGACAAGAACATTTTACAATGGATTTCATAGGATTCTTACACTTTTGCCGCCAGAATTTGCAGTGCTGGAGACAAATAAATATATACTGCGGTCTAGGTAGCTGTCGCATACGTGTCTATCTGTTTATCAGGGGGTCGCGGGCAAATCATATGAAATTCGTCCTCGAAAGCCTGGGAGTCTTGTAAAAAGAGATTCAAGAGGCTCTAATCTCGAATCATTACGAAACACGCCTATACAAATACATTGTAAACTTAACCACCGAAAAAATGACAATTTTCAAATGAAAAAATGTGATATTTTTCTTGTTTCTGCTCAAAATATAGATTATGGGTACTCGTTAGAACCGCCTCGATCAGGCGGTTCTAACGAGTACCCACAATATATAGAAATAGAGCAGAAATAAGAAAAATAAGGTTTACCCCTGTAAATCCCCGTTTGTCTATATAGAAGTAGGGTTCAAGGGGGTCAGAATTTTAGGCGCGTTTTCGTGATGTCAGACCTGGATTATTTACATTGCATCAAGTTAGGAAGTCCGTGAATTGAATTACACTGTAAAACCCGCGTTTTACATGTTTAGAGGAATGTAGGGTTTACGGGGGTACACAGCATTATCTTTATACTTGTCCTGTCTAGGGTTCACAGATCCATCCCCGACCCAAACCCCCAGCCCGAGAGAATGAAATATTCCAGATAAAAGTCCTGATACTTTTTATATTTCTTCTCAAACATAGATTGGTGTCACTCGTTAAAACCGCCTCGCAAACCTAGATAATGTGTACTCGTTAGAACCACCTCGCCAAGGCGGTTCTTACGAGTACCCTAAATCTATGTTTTTTGAGCAGAAATAAGAAAAAAATAATTTATAACCCTGTAAAGGTTTAAGTGGGGTTTAAGGGGGTAAAAAATATATAGGCGTATTTGCGTGATGACTTTGTGTCAAGATACTTGATTGCAGTCCTTGGAGAAACAAGAGTTTGAGAATGACTTGCATCTCACACGCTAAGCAATGCGTTAAGTCTGAGGCCTTGTACTGAAATGTCACAGCATCTGTCGCGGAGGAACAGTAGTCTAGTTTCCCCATATCGCAGTGCAGCTCCTAACATGTTTATTGGCTTCATGGTAAGGTTCTACCAGTTCGTTTTAGGAACGGGTCGTACAACCTGTGCAAATTAATCAAATTAAGGTTGCCTTTGGAAATAAAGAATACTTTTCAAACAGAAAATATAAATCATCGGCTATATTGAGACTCTTAAGGACACTGCTCCTGAAAATCATTACGCAAACACGTCTATACAAATACATTGTAACCTTTATCGCCGAAAAAATGAAAATTTTAAGTAGAAAAAATGGGATATTTTTCTTTTTTCTGCTCAAAATATAGATTGTCGGTAGTCGTTAGAACCGCCTCGATATTTCTTATTTCTGCTCAAAATATAGATTGTCGGTACTCGTTAGAACCACCTCATCGAGGCGGTTCTAACGAGTACCAACAATCTATGTTTTAGAGCAGAAATAAGAAAAATAACATAATTTTTATATCCCTGTAAACCCCAGTTTTACTTTAAAAAGTGGGGGTTCAAGGAGGGTAAAATTATAAGGGCGTGTTCTCATGATGTATCCTGAACGGGGACTTAGACTATTTCGTTTAACCCGTAAATTCTTGTATTTTAAGCAAACCCTAGTGATCCTTATCAAATCGACGTCTTATCTTGGTCTAGACTTTTGCCATAACCAAAGTTTTACAAATACCCCTCGACTCGGACGTCAAAACTACACATGACATATACAAGTCCGTGAAATAAACACAGGCACCCCTAAACCCCACTTTTTATAGAGAAAACTGGGGTTTAAGTGAATGAGTAAGTGTTTGCGTTTAACGTCTCACCAAAAGCTAATGTCATACGGAGACGGGACCTCGGTTTAAAGACTCATCCGAAAGTCTGGAGAAGACCGGGGTCGATCCAGCGACCCCTGGTTTACAAGGCGAGTAGCATAACCACTACACCACGGAGGCTTCTAAAACTGGGGTTTAAGGGGATATACAATAGTTTTCTAATTTCTGCTCCAAGACATAGGTTGTGGGTACTCGTTTGAACCGCCTCATCGAGGTGGTTCTAACGAGTACCCACAACCTATGTTTGCAGTATACGAATATCACGGGTTTTCATCAGAAAAGTAGCTATTCTGGAGATGTGGAAAAAATGCACTATTTCGCACGGGTGTGAAATCGTAATGAAGAATAGCACAGATATAAATAATCTTTATCTGAATTAGTTCGAACCAGTGTTAGTCACTTGAACATCAGCAACGTAAAGCTACTTCGCTTAGTATCTTTGGATCGACTGACAAACAATCGACCAAAGGGCAGAACTGCATTCATTACAAAAACATGCCTATACAAATACATAGTAAATTTTACAGCCGAAAAAAAAATCAAATATTTAAAGAGTAAAAGTTTTGATATGTTTCTTATTTCTTCTCAAAATGTAGATTGTGGGTACTCGTTAGAATCGCCTCGTAGATTGTGGGTACTCGTTAGAAACGCCTCATGAGGCGTTTCTAACGAGTACCCACAATATACATTTTAGAGTGGAGTGAGTGAGTCAGGCCGTCCAATGCATATAAGCCTTTTGGTTTCATTAAGCGGCAGGGCTGTGGATGTCATTCCATCTCAATGTCGGGTAAAAGTTTCACAAAATTGGAAGAAACGTCTCCAAAATGACCTAAATAGAGTTGGTGGGGACGTTAAACCACAATTCAAACAAAGAACATTATTATAATTGCTTTTATTATTAAAATTTTGTTGGACTTTTATCCCATACATCTCAAGCACTGCCGCCCAAACAAGCCAAAGGGCTTATACGAAGGGACGGTCCGACTCCCACCATTTGGCCTTGGCAAGCTTTGCCTGGGCGTTTTTTTTTTTTTTTTTGTTTGTTTTTTTAGACCCTCTAAGCGGTTTACCAATACTCGTGTGCGGTGCGTGTGCGTGGAAGCATTATGTATGCCAATTTATTTCTCAAAACCCCGATGGGCAGGGGTCCATGTAGTAGAAGTAGTAGTAGTTTAATAATTGTCATCGTCGTTTTCATTATTAACATTAATATCAGCAGTAGAAGTAGTTGTAGCAGTACATGTAGTAGTAACTGTAGTGATATTATGGTTATTGCTATTATTATTATTATTTATGGACATTCCTACATTGGCTAGTGCTTACCCAATTTCACTTTCATCACATTAACCCTTATCTTGCTGTTCACGGCAACCCCTATCTTTGGAAACAGTGTAGATCCAGATCAGATGGCTTCTGAAGCCATCTGATCAGGATCTACACTGTTTGGCATTCAGTTTATGAATTTGTAGAAATAAATTACATCAAGTAATTTGATTGGTTGTTAGACAGAAATGGGTGTGGCTTAAATGAATATTCAGCAAGATAAGGGTTAACATGCTCTTCCGCAACCTACACTTGAATTGTTAGGAAAATGCACAGTCTTAAAACACAGCATTATTATGTGAGGATAACAAAAACACACCTATATAATTCTGACCTCTCTTAAACCCCTACGTTATTTAGTGAAACTGGGTTTTACAGGGGTATACATTATTGTTTTTCTTATTTCTGCTAAAACAACCATAGATTTTGGGTACTCGTTGGAACCGCCTCGTCGACACGGTTCTAACGAGCTCCCACAATCTATGTTTGCTGCAACTCAGAATTTTTTATCTGAAAATTTTCATTTTTTGGCGGTACAATTTTTAATGTTTCTGAATAGGCGTGTTTCCGTAATGGAATTCACGGACTCAATATACACATGCATATTGCGTCCGAGGTGAATTGTAAATATATGTTTTCTGTCCTTTACAATAAACGTTATAAACATCATTTGAAAAAATGAGAAACATAATAAAACGATATCTTGTGGACAGCTTTATAATTGTTTTTGTCACTAAAGTGCTTTATGGCTTTTATACATTTTCTAGGTTAGCATGTTGGGTGTATATTTCTTCCAAAGTCTGGGCCCAGCAAAAGGTACAATTTGGCAAGTTTGAAACACAACTTTCCACTACGTTTCTTATGCACCCTTATATAATAGCCGTGAAATATTAGAAGTCAATTCCACGGTAATTATATAAGGGTGCATAAGGAACGTAGTGAGAAGTTGTCTTTCAAACATGAAATAATGTATGTAAAATATTCAGAGCCAATCTTGCTTTTTTCACGAAGTCTGAAAGGGCGTGCAAAAGCTTTAAATGGTCTCAGTCTAAATGGTGTGCAAATCCTTGTCCTGTTGAACTGCTAGACACGAAAATACACAGTTTTATTTATACGTAGATCATGTAAAAACTTCGTGTAAGAATTGTTCTTTGGTTCTCAGTGTAATATGAGTGAATTATAATATTAGTGACCATCAAAGGTAAGGTCAATCAAAAGTTCGAGTCACAAAAATATCACAAGTTTTCTAATGAAAAATAACTGTACATCACGAAAACACGCCTATATAATTTTGACCCCCTTGAACCCCACTTTTATATAGTAAAACTGGGGTTTCCGGGGGTATATCTTATTTTTCTTATATCTTCTCTAAAATATAGATTGTGGGTATACATTGTGAGTGCCCAAAATCTATATTTTGAGCAGAAATAAGAAAAATATCACAATTTTTCATCTTCACATTTTCATTTTTTTCGGCGATAAAGGTGGCAATGTATTTGTATAGGCGTTTTTGCGTAATGTTTGAGCTAATAACTAATGCCCCATATTACTCAGATTTGTTATCGTTACGGGAAATAGACATCATGAAACTAGGTTTACATTTAGCCGAGGTTTGGTATAGTAGTCGCAGATAAATGGTAAACCCAAGTCACCCATTTGTGTCAATTCAACTGTAACACAAACAAAGCTGTGACGAAAATGGTCATTTGGTCCTCTCGCAGAAATCACGCGGAAGGCACTCTACCGAATCTTCTAATGGACTCAGCGATTCTGACATATATTGACCACACGTGATAATCTTATCTGCGACTACTGTATAAGGACAAACTCTTGTAAAACTTAGTCTGAGTATAGTACTCAACGATATAAATACTGCTTAAGAAATACATTACGAAAACACGCCTATACCAATACATTGTAACCTTTATCGCCGAAAAAATGAAAATTTTAAGATGAAAAATTGTAATTTTTTTCTTATTTCTGCTCAAAGTATAGATTGTGGGTACTCGTTAGAACCGCCTCATCGAGGCGGTTCTAACGAGTACCAACACTCTATATTTTAGAGCAGAAATAAGAAAAATAAGGTTTACCCCTGCAAACCCCAGTTTTACTATATAAAAGTGGGGTTCAAGGGGGTCAAACTTATATAGGCGTGTTTTCGTGATGAAGGTAATTTTAATTAAGAAATGAATGTAATTTATTTAACGTTCATCAAAGTGTGAGCATTATCTGGTCACGAACAGCAACGTTTATGAAGGGGTTCAATTAAACTTTGCTCGTGACTCCACGTTCATAATTCGATGAACGTTAATTCTAACACAGAGCACCTATATAGGCAATGCAAAATAACTGTGTTTTATTCTGCAACAAATCACAGCTCGCAAGAGCGTGACGTGTGACGTCATTAAAAACTGCAAATTTATGACGTCACTAGTCGATTTACTTGACGTTAGACGGTGTAACGTCATTTTCTCGCATCAAAAACATTAGAAAAGGATATAAATGCCTGTGTTTCAGTCGATAATTTTAGCGGGATTTCTTCTAACAAAGGCGAAAGGTTGTGAGATTTTGAAGGAAACAACAACATTATTGCCGATTTCAGCGTGTTAGAATCGAAATAGATCAGCTCTAGTCTGTGATTTGTTGAGTAATAAATCACAGTTTGTCGGTCAGTTGTAAGTAGACAAATCATTCGCGCTACGCGCTCGTGATTTGATCTACTTTACAACTGACCTCCAAACTGTGATTTTTTCTCAACAAATCACAGTTAGAGCTGATCTATTTCTTAAATAAATTACCTTAAGTTTATTACTTATGTTTGCATTATTTCCCACCCACCATATGACGAATAAACCTTGTTTAAGGGCTAAAATTAAAGTAGAAAAACAATTACACGCAGTTATCCCAGAAATTAACTATATGGGTTTTCTATTTCGTTTGTTTGAAATGAGGCTTACCGTCCCCGTCAGCAATATATTTAGGTCTTTTTTGGAGACGCTGCTTCCAATTTTGTGGGATTTTTACCCGACGATGAAGTGACATTCCAAGCCCTGCCGCCCAATGAAACCAAAAGACTTACATGCACTGGACGGTCTGACTCGTAACACCTGGCCTGGGCACGCTTAGTCCTTCTAAGTGGTTAACCAGAACTCATTTGCTTAATTTCTCCAAGCCCCGATAGGCGGGGGCAAAATGGGCTTTCTGTAGAGGTAGTTAGAATGAAAATATCGTATATTGAAGTTTCTTAGTTTGTGTTCGCCCCCGCTCATCGGCGCTTTGAAAAATAGATTCGGCTGCATGATGCTTTCACGCAGAGCTGAAACCGACCGCACCGAGTACTCGTAAACCGCTAGGAAGGTCTAAGCCTGCCCAGGAAAAGTGGTGCGAGTCGGTCCGTCCATGCATATAAACGATATTGGTTTCATTGGGCGGCAGGGATTGGGATGTCATTTCATCACAATGTCGGATAAAAGTCCCACAAAATTGGAAAAAAACGCTAAACTATTGTTATGTAACTGAAGAATACAGAAAACCTTGCGGAATAGTTCAGTTTATACTATAAGCTAGATAATCACCAACGGCAAAAACCACAGAAACCATTGTGTTTAATAACTATGAACACGTCCACTGACTTTGCGTTCGTTGTGTTTGGTTGTATGAATGATGATATTTTCCGAGTGCTTTTGATGTAAAGATCCAGTGGAATTTCTGAAGTCGTTGCTAGTGTAGGCTTATGCTAGCTTGGAGTGCATGCTGATCTATAAAGTTATAAAGTTGGCAATGTATTGGTTGTGTTGTGCTCGTCCTCACAGCAGTGATATCAGAGTATTGGAGAATGTGCTGGTCAATATATAGAGTGCAGTGAGTATATTCTGTCATAACTACAGATATTGTGCTCGAGAGCAGTTGCTGTGGAAACTTTGCTCGATAATATTTAATTAAATATTTGAGAGGCTTTGGACGAACACAGTTCAATGAAATATTTGGACAAACTCTGGAATAACTCAAAAAAGCACTATTTCATATTTACTACAAAACAAGTTTAAGGCAAGTGTTCTTTTAAACAATTCGGAAATTAATTTATTGACGGTCAACCAGTAACTTTAAAGTTTATCGAAAATTAGGCTAATAAACTTGATCTTGGATTTTTAACGTTATTTTCTGGTAAGCTTATAATTTTTTTATTTGTTTCGAAAGAAACTTTCTAACTAGTTTCTAACAAGTGGTTCCACATTTCACAAGACTTCAGAAAGCGATGCGTAACAACGCACCGTCGTGAAATGAGCACCTACATCGCGTTAACAAGTCCGTGAAATGAACACCTACATGAACACCTACATCACGTTAACAAGTCCGTGAAATGAACACCCACATCGCGTTAACCAGTACGTGAAATGAACACCTACATCGCGTTACAAGTCCGTGAAATGAACACCTTCATCGGGTTAACAAGTACGTGAAATGAACACCTACATCAGGTTAACAAGTCCGTGAAATTAACAACTACATCAAGTTAACAAGTCCGTGATACGAACACCTACTTCAAGTTAACAAGTCCGTGAAATGAACACCTACATCATGTTAACAGGTCCATGAAATGAACACATCTCCAAACACCAGTTTATATAGAGAAATCAGGGGTTTACAGGGGTAAAAATTATTTCTAGTTCAAGACGTAGGTCGTGAGTACTTGTTAAAACCGTGGTGGTAACTGGCATCCACAACATATGCTTGGAGTGTAAATAAGAAATAGCCCACGATTTTACATCAGAAAAGTTGCCATTTTGGAGATTTAAAAAATGCACTATCTCGCATGGGTGTGATGTCTTAATGAGTTTATATTGAGGAAATGGGGGTTCACAAGATTGCTCATCGTTGCGATAACACGCCCGTGTGCTAAAATTGTGTCTTTCGCAACACTAAAACTTGTATTTTTCCGATGAAAATCAGTGACAGTTTTTCATTGATATCATTTCGCGTCTAGATATAGATAATGATAATGATAATTATTATTATTTTAATCATAATCGGCTTTATTTACAGAGGGTAACATATTTAGTAAACTAGAACTAATAATTCGTTAAGAAAACATGCCTATACAAATAATTAAAAAAATTCCACAAAAAACAGACATTTTAAGATGAAAAATAGTGATATATTTCTTATTTCTGCTCAAAATATAGATTGTGGGTACCCATAATAATCGCCTCATCGAGGCGGTTCTAACGAGTACCCACACCTTACATTTTCAAGCAGAAATAAGAAAAATCTGGTTTACCCCTGTAAACCCCAGTTTTACTATTAAAAGTGGTGATCTAGGGGTCAAAATTACATGGGCACGTTTTTGTGGTGCATATGGCCTTCGTTTTTCTCCTCTTCCTCGTTAGAAACCAGTACTAAGCAATTAGGATAAAGTCGCTTGCTCAAGGAAACAACACTTGACGCTCGCGGAGATTAAACCGACTACCTATCGGTCTCAAATCCAATGCTTTACCACTGCACCAAGCGCTCGTTTGATCTGCCTTAATTAGGTGGTACTTATGAGTACCAACGAGCTATGTTTCGGGGCAAAAATAAGAATTTTTTTTGCACCCCGTAAACATTATGTTCCTCTTAACAAAGTGGTGTTTATAGGGGTGTTCATTACATGAACCTGTTAACCTCATTGTCCAGCTTCCCATCATGAAAACATGCCTATATAATTTTACCCCCCTTGAACCACACTTTTATATAGTAAAACTGGGGTTTCCGGGGGTATACCTTATTCTTCTAATTTATACTCTAAAATATAGATTGTGGGTACTCGTTAGAACCGCCTCGATGAAATAAGAAATAAGAAAAATATCACAGTTTTTCATCTTAAAATTTTCATTTTTTTCGGCGATAAAGGTGGCAATGTATTTGTATAGGCGTGTTTGCGTAATGTTACTCATCAGTGTGAAATCGTCCACTGACCGTTCAAAGGCGGCTCTTCTGTGGCGATTTATTTATGTTGTTGTTTGTTACTTACTGTGTGTATCACTTGTGTCTTTTGGTTTTGGATGGCCATATGGCCATTTTGTGGGAAAGTAACTGTCCTTATGGCCTTCCTTTGTTTAGGTTTCCATTATGGTCTGGTCGCTTAATGTTTGTATTTCTTTCCCTTTGGTGTCTTTTATGGGTGGAGTAAGTTAATTGTATCAATTCCTGATCTTTGTTTTACTTCTACTTTACAACTCCGATAACATAAAATTAAACAAGAAACGTGGCCATTCCACGAAAACCTGGTTTTTCAAATTATTTCAAATGGTTGCGGAGTTATGCTCCGGAATGAACTGTTGGCGCCACCCACCTGACCGCCCGCCCACCGACATACACCATCTTAATAGCCAGAGTTTTGGTTAACAACTACAGAAATGAAACAACGGCGAGGACTCGACAGCATAATATATCTGAAATGCTGGAGCAAAAGAAAACCAGAAATTAAATTCCGATAGGCCCGACCAGTTAAAATCAACAGGTACCAAACCAAAATTATTTAAAATTTAATTTTAAGTAAAATATGAAGTGGAGGCAATGATCAGGAATCGATACAATCAACCAACAGCTCCCAATCAGAGACACCAAAGGGAAAGAAACATAAACATGAACCAACATACCCCAATGGAAACATCAACAGCGGAAAGCCAAAAGGACAGTTACTTTCCCACAAAATGGCCAATAGGCTATCCAAAATAAAATAATATAGGCGACACTAACACCCAGAGACAGAAGAACCGCCTTGGAACGGTCAGCGGAAACGAATTCCACTGGGTGGCTTAAATCGATTTTACGTGGCCACAATCCTCGCATTTACTTCCGTCGCGATTTAGACAGAGACAGAGTATCAGGCACCAACCAACGTTACATTGAATTAGATCGCTCTAACTCTCAGTAAGCCTTTACGCTGGAACCGTCATAGAATCTGAGGTCTGACCCACTGGCGTGCAACTAAAGAGGGAAGCAAAGTTGTCAACCGTGATTGGGTTAACTACCATGCATGCAGACTGTCGTATAACATTTATGCTGTGCCCCATTTTTTATATCGAATAATGATGTTACGAAATTGGGTGCTGAAGTCATGGCGGATCTATATTTTTCTGAATTAATATACTAAGACACCATAATATTCGGGTTCCGATTGACCTTGTTGTAGAAGAGATTAAAATCCAGTATTGAATTTTGAAATTAAATCAGAATGTCGTTTATAAAATTTTGAAAAGGCTTTACGTAGTTTATGGTACTGATAACACTGATTAAGAGGTTTAGCCGTTAGAAATTTATTACGAGTGTTGAATAAAAATCAAAAATGAGTTCCTTTAAGAGCAATGAAAACATTCATAAAAAAGAAGATGGGACATACTACGTAGTTTCGGTTAATAAAGCCTCATCAGTGACCCTGTAATGATCCGGCAAAGAAAGCCAGAGGAAACATACTGCAATTTTGCGAATTTAGAATAGGCAGTCGATTTTGCAGTCTGTTACATAATTACACACTCTGGCAAATCGAATTAATTGCGAAATATAAACGCCATAGGATGGCACATGAGGAACATCACCATCCAAAAAAGGAAAATTTACTATCTCAAAATCAAAATCGTCGCGTTTATCAAACATTTTGTAAGAAACAAACCCATCTACAATAGACAGATGTAAATCCAAAAACGGGGCCTCGGTATCAGAAGAATTTGTCTTGTTTAACTGAAGTTCTTTGGGGTAAATTTGACTGATCAAACCATCGAAATAGGTATTATCAATATATAATAAATCATCCAAATATCTAGAAGTGGCGCTATAACCTTCAATGATTTCAGACTGGTTTTCAGCAGAAAGGGACATCATGAAGTATCTCTCATAACAAAACAAAAACAGATCAGCCACAAGTGGTGCGCAATTAGTACCCATCGGAATACCCGCAACATGTCTAAATAACTTAGTACCAAATCTTATGTAAATATTGTCTTGTAGAAAGGTAAGAGCTTCACACACTTTCTGCCATACCATAAAGTATAATTTTTATGCTCTTCAGGAGTGAAAAGAGCATTTCTGACATTACATGCAAGATAGAGGGAGTCTTCCCTATGAAATGTCTATTCAATTAAATCATTACGCCTTTACGCCGCAACCGTCGCCATAGAGACGTGGGATTTTATTGATACTTGCTAACATGCTGAACAGGATGTGCAGATGCCATGTCCAAATTATGTTGCTTTTTATTGCTTTTAGCATTGTGTTTTAGAAACAAGCATCACCCCTATAATAAGTTGGATTTATTGTTTATTTTTCTTATTCTATCTTAAACCATTTTGCGTACCACCGCCTCATTGAGTTAGTATTTACGAATGCTCACACTTTGGTTTTGGGGCAGAAAAAAAGGAAATTAGTTTTTGAAACAAGCATCACCCCTAAAGATGAGTTTATAGAAGTACTGTTTATTTTCCTTATTCTGGCCTAAAACATTTTGCGTACCACCACCTCATTAAGGTGGTACTTACGAATGCCCACACTTTGGTTTTGGCATCACGAAAACACGCCTACATAATTTTGACCCCCTTGAACCCAACTTTTATATAGTAAAATTGGGGTTTCCGGGGGTATACCTTATTTTTCGTATTTCTGCTCAAAAATATAGATTGTGGGTACTGGTTAGGACCGCCTCGATGAGGCGCAGAAATAAGAAAAATATCACAATTTTTCATCATACAATTTTAATTTTTTCGGCGATAAAGGTGGCAATGTATTTGTATAGGCTTGTTTGCATAATGAAAAGAAAATCATATATAAAACATAATCTGGAAAAATGCCAGTTGTACAGAAATGAAAGCCGCCGTTTTAACACAAAGGGTATGTTATAATGTTATTTCCCAAGTAATATTGTATTGACCCAGTTATAGGGCAGGCTCCAATACAGCAGGCCATGGACCAGTAACAGGGCCAATGCAAAATTTCTTGGCAAATGACAATTTTATTAATTAACTTCAATAAAGAGTGGTATTGGCCCTATTTTTCCGTATTGGCACTGTTTGTCATCTGTATAGTGCAGGCAATTTTAGCTTAATAATGCTATACTATTGTGTTTGATCAATTTTTACAGCTTCGTGTGTACTCAATAGCAAGTTTATCGTTTGCATTCAAAAGATTGTTGAAATACTACTCGAAGTTTGACATGGATCACTTTTTAATGCAAAAATAGTTTTTGGACATATTAATCAGCTGAACCCAAATTTGATACATAATGATAGAAAACATATCCTTCATAAAGACTAGTGATTAATTTTGTCAACTGGCACTGCATTCAAACGTGAAAACAACAACCGTCTTGGCACCCACAAAATGTGCCGTAACACGAAGGGATTTGGACAATTGATTTTTCAAAAATTTCCAAATTTGTTTAATAGACACACGTGCCTAATAAAGTGTATGGCGTCCACGGGCATCAATTAAAGCACGACACCGCCTGCCCATCCTCGTAATCAGAATCTGTATCCGGTTTTGTGGAATCAGCCTTCATTCAGCAACCAATGCATCTTTGAGCTCCTGTAAAGTCCTCCGCTGCACATGTCGGGCTGAAACAGCACGCTTTAGCATGTCCCACGCATGCTCAATCGGATTTAAGTCCGGTGATCGAGCAGGCCAGTCGCTACGAACGATTGTCGCACGTTCAAGATATGCATCAGTGACATGGGCATGGTGGGGACGGGCATCATCGTCCATCAGAATAAAGTCCGGGCCGATAGCATCGGCATATGGTCTCAATCGCATTACAGTACCTCACCGCCATTAACGTTCCGTTTTCAACGACGTATAAGTCAGTTTTACCATTTACGCTTATCCTAGCCCAAACCATGACTGATCCCTTCCATAGCGATTATGCTCTGCCACATTCAAGTCACCGAATCGTTCTTTAGACATTCGGCACACTGACTGACGTTTATCAGTGAAATATGACAGAATCTGGACTCATCTGTAAACAGTACTGGCGTCCAGTCACAAACCACCCACCTGACGTGAGTTCATGCAAAGTCCAACCGGTCTTGCACGCGCTGTCCCGTCAACGGAACACGTACAGCAGGCCTCCTGGGGCATTTAGTCCGAACTCTTGGAGCCCGCTTCTGACAGTTTGTGTAGCAATTCGTGCTCCGGTTCCGTTCCTAAGCTCGTTATGCAAAAGCGTAGCGTTCAGGAGCCGTTGACGTCGAGACTGAATCAACATAAAACGGTCCTGACGTTGATTTGTAGCCCTTTCTGGACCACCGCCGTGTCTGTGTGGAGGATGTCCGTGGGTGAGATGCCGACTCCAAATTAGGAAAACAACGCTCTGAGGCACTTTCAGAATTCCAGCAACATGACGTTGAGAGACGCCAGATTCCAACATTCCGACGCCGCGATTCATTTCTTCGGGGCTCAGACGGTTTCTTAGTTGTCCCCTAGGCATTTTAGAGTTTCACAAATCAAATGAAATCCATTTTACGCTTAGTAACGGAACACTGACAAGTTTGATTTTTCTGTTGGAATGCAGTTTAGGCAAGAATTTTGGGGTGCATGAATTCATTTCGAAGTGTGCACTTTCATGAGTACTGAATTGCACAAGAGTTTCTGATTAAAATATTTATCAATATACGGAATACAAATTCTGTCAAGAAAGTATACATTTTCAGTGCAAAATTTGGTATATAAATAGAGGATACCAGGTTCGTGTCTTTTGATATCAAGTTTATCAGGCAAGGTTTCGAGAACGCTTGTAGAATCGCGAGGCTTGCCGAGCGATTCTACATGCGTTCTCGAAGCCGAGCCTGATAAACTTGATATCAAATGACACGAATCTGGTATTCTATTTATCAGTTTATCCCCTTATACACTCTTAAATTAACAATTTACGATCAGTTATTGATGGTCCTCAGTGCGTCCCAGCATTCTTGCAGGCGATATATATATTGTATCAGCTAACCATATGTTCCTATGACATTTTTTCAAGTATTTTTTTTTTCTTTTTTTTTCCAGTAACAATGACATTTTTGTCCTTTTTCCAGTAGTCCGGTTCATTCGTAAAAGTGCAAATTCACGCTGACGTGATAAAGCTCACGTGTCCTGAGATAGCATATCTATATCAGGTCAGTACGTTCTAATGCAATATATATAGGGGGTAACTGATAAAAAGTGATCCCTATCAAACTTTGACTAGTAAATATAAAGCGCCTAAGCCTTTAAAATGAAAGAACATTACGAAAACACGCCTATACAAATACATTGTAAACTTAACACCGGAAAACGAAAATTTGAAGATGAAAAATTGTGATATTTTTTCTTATTTCTGTTCAAAATACAGATTGTTGGTACTCGTCAGAACCGCCTCATAGAGGCGGATCTAACGAATACCCACAATCAATATTTTAGAGCCGAAGTTAGAAAAATAAAGAATACCCTGTAAACCACAGTTTAACGATATAAAAGTGGGGTTCAAGGGGTCAAAATTATATAGGCGTAATTTCGTGATGATGAGATAAGACTACGGCAAAGAAACAATGTTAGAATGAAACAAAACAAGAATGCATACAGTAACATACCTCATAACCTCCTTAAAACAAGATTCATTATAGAAGTTTTGGACAAATCACCTTCGACGGATGGATCCTAAAAATGTATGGATCATATAGAAAAAGTGACCATAAATTGTCAACTTTCTGTATAAACTATACATTTTAATTGGACACAACACGGTTGTTTAACTAACATATTTCACGTTTTGGACCCTAAAACATTGCTATGAAGAGGTATTGGGATACATATAAGTATAAGCATATCATCGTAAAGCCCCAGAAGTTTGGACATACATATAGACTGCTGCCAATAACTTAAAGTTACAAATATGGAAATGTTAAAACTGCAGTTTGAACAGCCAAAAGTGAAGACCTTGATTAGAAACAGGCTAATCATGGTCTGCACTGTTTGCCAATCCCCTTCCGACCAAATGTTCAGGATACTTACGACACAATGCCTGGCACTGGTTACAATGATTAGTTGTGACGGAGTTGGAGCTACACTAATAAAATGGGCGTGATTCAAAATACAGCAAGCTCACAACCAATAGATGTGGGGAACTAAAACGGGGTACAATTGTATTGCATGAATCTGTTTGACGCAAACAATAGTGAGATTTTCACGGGACGGAAAGTGCAACCATAGAGACAGAGAAAATACAGGAACATCAGCAAAGCAAAAGCACTGAACATTTATCTGATGCTAGCTGATCAGGGACTTTACTGTTTTCTTTTTTTTTTTTTTTTTTTTTTTTTTTTTGCTATTGATTCCAAATCATGCAGTACAAAAGGCTCAATGTCAGGGAGAAGTGTAGCATATTGAGATATTCAGCATGTTGAGGGTTAATTCCCTGGGCCACAATAGGCAAACTGTTACGGGACAGTTCTGTTATTCCATTCCTGCATGATTTTTATTTGCAAAATACTGAAACACCTATAATTTTCTATAAATACAATAAACGTGTTAGACCTATCATTTTTAGTTTCAATAAACTTGTTTCCGATCTTGATATTGACACTTACACTCATGATACATGTGATTGTAAACATTCAGTGTATTGCTATCCTGTTGCTGGTCATATTATTAAAAAATTGTTCCTGATTCTAGGATACGTAATATAAGTTCTAAAGTACCGAAATATCGATTTCCTTCTATAATTGATTTCAATAAATGTAAAGATGAAATCGCTGCTGCCTTGAATATATTTGGTAATCGATGGTGTAAACGAGCGTATGTTGAGCATAACGTGCTTAAAGAATGGAAACTTAGCATTCTGAAATTAGTGAACAAACGCATTTCCTTTTATTCGCAAAATACGAACTTATTACCTCCTACTTTACGTCACCTTAAACTAGGTAGTCAAGAATTTCATAGGGAGTTTGTTTTGGCTCTAGCTGACAAGGCCGCAAACAATGTGGTCGTTGTTCGACGGCTTCTCTATGTTAACACTCTTCAGCAAGAACTTGGTGGTACTAAGGACTATGAATTCTGCCTTTAGCTGTAGAGAGGTCTTTAGTTGATAATCACATTGGTCATCCAGCCAACAAGTTTGCTGTCTGTGTTACAGAAGGCCAAGACAAGCTTCCTACATTATATGTGTTACCTAAATTCATAAAAGACCATACAAAGCACTGTTTATTGCAAATGCATGCTCTTGTACCACACTAAACTCTTCAATTTATTTACTTCGTGTTTTACTCTAACCAAAAACATGTGATAAAATATTGCGACAAAGTCTTCGAAAGATCAGGAAGAAATCGGTTTTGGTCTATAAAAAATTCCAATGAAGTTTAAATAAATTGAAATCCAGGCGCTTTCGTGCTTCAAGTCTGTCTACTTTTTTCCACCCTTCACACTACACTTCTTTATAATCTTATAAAAGAAAAACTTACAAAAGAAGAAACACTACCGCCTGAACAAACCGCTAGTGTTCAAGCAAAGACAGACATCGCTGCTTAGACCGTCTAAGCGGTCTTCCATCAGGACATTTTCGTGCTTTAAGTATGTCTCCTTTTCCCACCTTTTACACTACACTTCCTCATAACCTTATAAAAGAAAAACGTAATGATTTAATTGAATGGACATTTCATATGGAAGACTCCCTCTACCTTGCATGTATTGTAAGAAATGCTTTTTTTCACTTCTGAAGAGCATAAAAAGTATACTTTATGATCATGTCAGAAAGTGTGTGAAGCTCTGACCTTTCTACTTGACAATATTTACATCAGATTAGGTACTAAGTTATTTAGACAATCTGTGGGTATTCCGATGGGTACAAATTGCGCACCCCGTGTGGCTGATCTGTTTTTGTTTTGTTATGAGAGAGACTTCATGATGTCCCTTTCTGCTGAAAACCAATCTGAAATCATTGAAGCTTTTAGCTCGACTTCTAGATATCTGGATGACTTATTTAAGTAAGTAAGTAAGTAAGTAAGTAATTTCTTTATTTTAAGAGGGTGGCTCGTTTGGTGCAATTACCAATCTTCCACGAGGCCCTCTTAGAAGCCTCCGTGGTGCAGTGGTTACGCTACTCGCCTTGTAAACCAGGGATCGCAGGATCGATCCCGGGCTTCTCCAGACTTTCGGATGAGTCTTTAAACCGAGGTCCCGTCTCCGTATGACCTTAGCTGTTGGTGGGACGTAAAACTTAAACTCACTCACTCACTCCACGAGGCACTCTAGTTAAAACATAATACATAACATCGACAAACTATAAATGAGTATTTACAAATGTGATGAGATTTCTTTACAATTACATAATGTATGGAGAAGTGTGAGAAAAAAAAATGGAATGAAATTTATACGTTGATGAAATACGGCGATGAAGGCATACGTTTCAATATCTAGGTGTTAGTCATCCAGGAAATTAATCTATCTGAGAATGAGACCAGGGTATCACTATTTGTTATCTCATATGGAATACTATTCCAAATAATTGGCCCTGAATACGAAATGCTTTCCTTGAATTTGGCTAAATTTAGTTTTGGAACAATGAAGACTTGACTTGAGCTAGATCTGAGTGTCATATTTAAAGGGTTTAATTCTTTTTTCTGGAAAAGCTCACACAAATAGTTCGGAGCTAAATGGTTAACAACTTTAAACATCATTTTTGCCTTGTTCAAGAATATATTTTGCTCAATTGACATAACTTTTAAGCGTGATTTAGTAGATCCATAGTCTACATATTCATATCCTAAGATAAATTTGAAAGCGCGTTTCTGTAATTTTGTTATATTAGAAATATTATAGTTTGAAGAATTACCCCATATGACATTGCAGTAATTAAAGTGAGGCTGAATATATGCTTTATAATAAAGAAGCCTATGTTCTGAACTTAAGAAATGACTTATTTTTGACAAAAACCAGATATAGGACGACACTTTCTTGCAAACAGCCTTGTAATGGGTACTCCATTGTAAATTTTCATCAATATATACGCCAAGTATTTTAACACCGTTAGTTATCTGTAACTCAATATTATCAAAAGTTAGTTTAAATACGCTTTCATCAATATGTAAACGTTTCTGGCGTGTTGTGATAAGCATTACTTTTGTTTTTACAGTGTTAAGTAACATTCCATTTTGTTGACACCAGTCACGTAGTGTTATAAGACAGCTTTGCAAGTTTAGCCTGAGTTCATTAATATCAGCATGTGCGTCATAAATAGTAGTATCGTCAGCATAAAGGTCTGTAGAGCAAATTTGATTGGAAAGATGCAATGGCAGATCATTTATAAAAATAAGAAATAAAAACAGGCCCAATATGGATCCTTGTGGAACTCCGCATTTGACGTAATCACGTTCTGATATTTTATTATTTACAGAAACTACCTGTGTTCTATCACTCAGATAAGATTGCATTAATGAAACAAAATTATTGCTACATTTATAGCATTTAAGTTTCTCTAAAAGTAAGTCATGATCCGGTAGGTCGAAAGCTTTTCTGAAATCTACCATGATAAGCATTACTTTTGTTTTTACAGTGTTAAGTAACATTCCATTTTGTTGACACCAGTCACGTAGTGTTATAAGACAGTTTTGCCAGTTTAGCCTGAGTTCATTAATATCAGCATGTGCGTCATAAATAGTAGTATCTTCAGCATAAAGGTCTGTAGAGCAAATTTGATTGGAAAGATGCAATGGCAGATCATTTATAAAAATAAGAAATGGTAACGGGCCCAATATGGATCCTTGTGGAACTCCGCATTTGACGTAATCACGTTCTGATATTTTATTTTTTACAGAAACTACCTGTGTTCTATCACTCAGATAAGATTGCATTAATGAAACAAAATTATTGCTACATTTATAGCATTTAAGTTTCTCTAAAAGTAAGTCATGATCCACTAGGTCGAAAGCTTTTCTGAAATCTACCATGATAGAACCTACAATTTTGCCTTGGTTTATAGCCTTGAGCCAGTTTTCTGTCATGAGTGTTAATGCACTTTCGGTAGAATGTCCAGATCGAAAACCACTTTGTGTTTGATGTATAAGGTTAAAATTGTTTAAATATGACATAAGATTCTTCTGAATAATTTTTTCTAGAACTTTTGATAATGTTGGCAAGATAGATATGGGACGGTAATTGTTCAGTTCATCTTTTGGGCCACCCTTGTGGAGCGGGGTTACTTTTGCTTGTTTCCATAAAGTGGGAAAACTGTTATTGTTTAAACATTTTTGGGCTATTAAAGTAATGCTTTTCGAAATAACACCCGAAGAAAGTTTTAATAGTTTGGGTCCAATTCCATCTAAGCCTGTTGCTTTAGTGATATCAAGCGAAGATAAAAATCTATATACAAAATTTTCATCTATATCGGGTAAACTAAAAAATGCGTTTTGCGGAACCTTATAATCAATATACTCCCTGAGTGTCCTTAAATCATTTGGCAGCAATGGCTCTTTAAGATCTGAAGCAATATTAATGAAATATTTGTTGAAATGCTCCACTAATTCTTTGTCATCTGAGACTGTCTCACCATCGATTCGCACTCCCAAAATACCATTACTTCTGTTGTTGCTATGTTTACTGGAGGCTCCAAATTCTTTAAAAAAAATTCCAAATTGATTTCGGATCATCTTTCCCTGATTCGATTTTTTGTTCATGTATGGATTTTTTTAGCTATTTTAATTAAGGTCGATATTCTGTTTCGTAGAGTTTTATATTCTTCCATATCCCCATGCTTTTTATGATTATCTCTGTCTTTCATTGCATCCAATATTTCGGAAGTTATCCAGTCTGGTTGAGTTTTATACTTTACCCTTTGCGTTTTCAGTGGTGCGTGCTTGTTTACAATATTTATGAAAAGTGAATACCAATTATCAAGAATGTCATCAACTTCATGAAAATATCGCAAGTTATCCCAATTAATTGACAATAAATCTGTTAAAAACTCATTTTCGTTAAAATGTTTGAATGATCTGTAAGTTATATAGTTATGAGAGTTCTTTTTGCTACTTGAACTTACATTCCTATTGCAAAAGATAGCGTAATGATCACTAATTCCTAATTCAGAAACGCATACATATGATATATTATCTTCATTATTTGTATAAATGTGATCTATAAGTGTACTTGAAAGTGTCGTTACTCTTGTAGGTTGCATAACTATTTGACTTAATCCTAACTACCCAATCTCTATTTACATCAACATTTAATAGATTTTTATTAAAATCTCCAAGTAAAATAACCTCTTTTCCCTCCATTAATACTGTTTCAATAAACATTTCCAAACGATCATTCCATTCAATTAATTCATTTGGATTTCTAAATAGTGTACCACACAGAAATGGTTTACCCTTATTCGGTGTAATTTCAAGCCATATGCATGCAATATCATTGGTCTCAAGGTCATCCCTTCGCTTCGACATTATATGATCTTTAACATAGACAAGTATGCCTCCACCACCGTTGTTGTTATTATCTTTTCGATGAGGTGACTGAAAACCATTAATATGAAAACAATTTGTCGGTTTATGGCTCTTAAGCTTAGTTTTGCACAAACCAAATATATGTATATTCTCATTTCTCTCTGCAGTCAACATCAATTCAATTTCAGAAAATTTTGTCATATCCCTCGAACATAATCCCTGAACATTAAGAAACCCTATATTCATACCCTTATTTTTGAGATTTAAATTCAAAACAGACTCCTTTTTATGGTTTTCTGATTGTCTCTCTGTATCTAAAGCTGAATCGTATTGCCTCTCTATATCTATAGATGAATCAAGCTGTTTTGAACGAACTGAGCTGCATGTGCATGCTGTGTCATTTGCAGAACACTTAGATAACACCCCAAAATTTCCTACAACATATGCAGATTGAATGCTTTTTTCATCATACTTTGAACACTGACAGTCGAAAAATAAAGAATTACAGTCACTGCAAACAGAATTTGAAACACTAAAATAATTTTCATTCACTGTACCATAATTTTGATCAATTACAGGCATTTGAAAATTGGTGGCACTTATGCCGAGTCCCTATTTCTGTGCTGTGTACCAACAATCAGAAAACTTGTTTAATACAGACAATACCTATTTCGATGGTTTGACTAGTCAAATTTACACCCCCCCCCCCTCCCGAGGGCTTCAGTAACATAAAGCAAATACTTCTGATAGCGAGGCCCCGTTTTGGATTTACATCTGTCTATTGTAGATGGGTTTGTTTCTTGCAAAATTTATGATAGACGCGATGATTTTGATTTTGTGATTGTAAATTTTCCTTTTTTGGACGGCGATGTTCCTCGTGCGCCATCCTATGGCGTTTATATTTCGCAATTGATTCGATTTGTCAGGGTGTGTTGTCGTGTAACTGACTTCAACACTCGTTACAAATTGTTAACTGCTAAACTTCTTAATCAGGGTTATCGGTACCATAAACTACGCAAAGCCTTTTCAAAATTTTATAGACGCCATTCTGATTTAATTTCAAAATTCAATATTTGAGTTAAGTCTCTTCTGCAACAAGATCTATCGGAACCCGAATTTTATGGTGACTTAGTATATAAATTCAGAAAAATATAGAACCACAATGACTTCAGCACCCAATTTCGTAAAATCATTCTTCGATATAAAAAGATTGGGTACAACTTAAATGTTATACGACAGACTGCATGCATGGTAGTTAACCCAATCACGGTTGACAATTTTGCTTCCCTCTTTAATTGCACGCCGGTGGGTCAGGCCTCAGATTCTATGACGGTTCCAACGTAACGGCTTACTGAGAATTAGAGAGATACATTCTATGTAATGTTGTTTGGTGCCTGATGCTCTGTCTCTGGTCGGGCCCATCGGAGTCTAACTGTTGGTTTTCTTTTGCTCCAGCATTTCATTGGTTTCTTACTGTCGGGTCCTCACCGTTGTTTCATCTCTGTGGTTGGTTGATTTTTTGTGTTCACGGAGATGTTGCGCTGATGAGTTAGGAGGCCTTCATGCGGACTGAACAAATTATTTGTCTAAATCGCGACGGAAGTAAGGGCGAGGATTGTGGCCACATAAAATCGATTTAAGCCCCACCCCCACCCCCCACCACCCCCCCCCCCCCCCCAGTGGAATTCGTTTCACTGACCGTTCCAAAGCGATTCGTCTGTCGCGGTTTATTTTTGTTATGGTTTGTCTTTGAGTGTTTGTATCGCTTATATTATTTGTTTTGGATGACCAATTGGCCATTTTGTGGGAAAGTAACTTCCTCTTGACTTTCCGCTATTAAGTTTCCATTAAGGTCTGTTGTTTCATGTTTGTGTTTCTTTCCCTTTGGTGTCTCTAGTGGGAGTTGTGGGTTAATTGTATCGATTCCTGATCATTGCCTTCACTTCTATTTTCCAATATTCTAAACTTACTTCGAGTGGTTAATCACGAAAACACACCTATATAATTTTGACCCCCTCGAACCCCACTTTTATATAGTAAAACTGGGGTTTGCAGAAAATTTTCATTTTTTCGGCGGTAAATGTGTTAATGTATTTGTATAGGTGTGTTTTCGTAATGTCCAGTTCTGATGCGGAAGCACCATTCAGACCAGTGGATTTCTCCATAACCTCTAAGCTGCGATGGGCGGGGGCGACGTGCAGTGTTTCCGGACCCCACAGTTGTATCTACAATCTCCTGATTACAATTTGATCCAAATGAGCTATTAATTTTCTCTGAAGTGTATTTAATCAATAAACTGCTATGATGATATCATAATTATATACGTTAATATGCATCTAACAATGATAACAATGGGGAATAGAACTGCAGTATCGAGTAACGATATATTGCACACAACACAATCTAATGTATCATCAAGGAAATATAATACTGGAACTATATCGCGAGAAAAACTGATTAGTATGCATTTTGCAAAAAAAATCATCCAAGTCATTTATCAGCGGTCTGTTGTCCTATAAAGCGGTCACATTACGAAAACACGCTTATATAATTTTAACCCCCTGAATCCCACTTTTATATAGTACAACTGGGGTTTCCGGGGGGTATACCTTATTTTTCTTATTTCTGCTCTAAAATATAGATTGTGGGTACTCGTTAGAACCGCCTCGATGAGGCGTTCTAACGAGTGCCCACAATCTATATTTTGAGCAGAAATAAGAAAAATATCAAAATTTTTCATCTTAAAATTTTCATTTTTTTTCGGCGATAAAGGTGGCAATGTATTTGTATAGGCGTGTTTGCGTAATGACTAGCAAACAACATTTTCTAAGCATTTTCGCTTTGTCTCCGAGACAAAAAAAAGAGTCTTGGACTCGCAAATTAATCGTTATCGGGACAGACGATTCACACGAAACGTCAAGCCTTATTTAGTCTGTTAATCCGGAAAACATAACCGTTAATGCATTCACGACAGGGTACACGCTTCAAAGTAGGGGGTGCAGGGTCAGTGGTGTGTGTGTGTGTGTGGGGGGGGTACTTTGAAGTTCTAAAAAACTCTCAAATTTTTTATGAAACTGTGTATTTCAGAAATAAAACAAGGAACTCGTGGGAAAATATTTGTGTTCTGTAAGTGTGGCTTTTCCTAAGTGAATTTTGGGGTCTATTGTTTGTCTATCAGCCCAAAGTTACCAAGCGCAGAAGAGTTACGTCGCTGATGTCCACATGACTATCACTGATTCGTACAAAACCAAGCAACTGTTATTAAAACCCGCGTTATTCATGTCGTTGTGACGCCATAGTGATGTGTAAAGTTAGTTTTCTCGGACGTATTCACTCGGCTCATTGTGCTGGGAAATTAGCAAAGAGTGTAGACTAAGATAGGATGCCGCGTTCTACTATGTTTGATTAGGGTTACCCTGGTTGCCTATAGTTCTAGAATGTAAGGGTTTACTTGGTTAAACGAAACGGTCGAAGTGTCAGTTTATACGAAAACATGCCTATACAAATACATTATAACTTTACCTCCGAAAAAACGAAAGATTAAAGATGAAAAGTTGTGATATTTTTCTTATTTCTGCTTTTTTTAGAGAGAAATGAGAAAAATAAGGTATACCTCTGTATGGAACAGTATTTAGGTAAAAACTCATTTATGCAACATTGAGATTGTAATATGCAATTTTGATATTGTGTTATGCTTTATTCAGTTACAATTGTGCAACACTGCATTATGATATTCATTTTTGTAGTCTGATTTTGGAATTTGTGTAGTTTTCTTTCTGTTTCTCGTCCTATTTTGCAACTTGAAATTCCGATTCTGCTTCTTCTAGTTCCCATTATTCTCGTTCAGTGGCGCTGTGATCGTTCTTTCGTACCGTTCCCGTAAACGTCCGCCTGTATTCGGCAGATACCCAAAAAAATCTGCAAGCGTATTGGTGACACGGAGGAGTGAAAGAAATGAGAGAACTATATTTTTGGCATAAAACGGACGATTTGGGGACACTACACCCTTCCCGATAAAATCATTTACACATAATTTTTATTTTATATGTCAGACCAGGAATCAGCTTTGCTTGGTTTGTTTTGTGTCCAAGTTTTATCTAAATATATCGCAAATGTGTTCAGGCCATTGCACCTCTAAAATATAAATTTGTTGTAAATACTTATACTAATTTTGTATGGCACAGAAAGGCTCCTGTCCTAATCGTGTAGACCTTTGTGAGACTGCTCCTTTATGATCACTTGAAAGCAAACATAGCTACAACTCTCGTTCGTGAAAATGCTTTCCGATGAACTACGACTTACGTTCGCTCTAACATTTATTTCTGATTTAGGGCATATCCAACGGAATTTCTAAAACTAGGCATTTTGGTTCTGTTGTTTGATTTGATGTTTTAACGTCACCGTCAACACAATATAGGTCATTTTGGAGACTTTGCTTCCACTTTTGTGGGACTTTTACCCGACACTGAGATGAAATGACATATCAAAGCCCTGTCGCCCAATGAAACCAATAGGGATTGTAAGCACCGCTTTGGCTCGGTAGACTTAGATCCTCTAAGCGGTTTACCAGTACTGGTGTGCGGGTCGGTTTCAGTTCATGCAGCCCATCTATTTCTTCAAGCCCCGAGGGCCGGGGGTCTGATTCCCTGTTTATTTTGTCACATGTTTATATAGATGTTCGTAACTGTTTGTGTTAAATGCATTCATTAATTTATAAGAAAATAGAAAACTATCTGACTTTTTATACTAGATTTATGGCTTCAAGTGACAAAACGCAAAGGTTTCCACCTTTTTGACAAAACACAACGCGAAGCAAATACTTTCATACCGGAGTGCAGGTGGAAAACCCGCACCTGCTACAATGTAACATATCAAGCGCTGGAAGCCTCTGTGGTGTTGTGGTTATGCTACTCGCCTTAGTAACCAGGGATCGCAGGATCGACCCCGGGCTTCTCCAGAATTTCGGATCTGTCTTTAAACCCAGGTCCCATCTCCGTATGACCTTAGCTGTTGGTGAGACGTAAAACTAAAAACGCACTCACACACCAAGCGCATCCCACCATTAAACACATCTTTATAATTCTGACCCCCCCCCCCCCCCACACACACACACACACTTGAGCCCCACTTTTATAGAGTAAAACTGGGATTTACAGGAGTAAACATTATTTTTCTCATTTCTACTCCAAAATATAGATTGTGGGTACTCGTTAGAACCGCATCGAAAAGGCGCTTCTACGTGTACCCAAAATGTATATTTTAAGCAACAGTCAGAAAAATATCATCACGACTTTTCATCTTACAATTTTTGTTGTTGTATTTTTCGGCGGTAAAATGTACAAATCTAATGCATCAAAAACATTTTTTTCTAGATTCTGTACACTTTAATAATAAGTGAATAAATAAATAAATAATGTCGTTAAGTTCCGCCAGGTAAACCTTGGTACGCTGTACGCGGTCTAACTGTAATAAAACAAGAAGAAGATAAAACTTTGGCGTAGACCTAATACATGGAAATACATGTAAGTACAAAATGGTTTGGATTCAGCCACTCCATTTGCCAAATCGTTACATGTAGAACTTGAAGAAATATGTAGTAGGCTGGTTAAGACAGTCGCGACACTAGCTCAGCAAGGTTTTGCTGGCTGAAGAGAGACGGACGGACGAACTGACAGACGACTAGCTTTTTTTGCGTTGTGATTCTGTTGGATGAAAGCCATCATGCCCAAGTCTAACTTATGACAACAGACGGACATATGAATACGACAGCTGTCATTGTGACCACAGGTGCGTTTCTATGGTTGTGGGTCGGGGCTGAGTATGAGTAAGTAATGTTCATCAGAGTAACAATGGGAATAGAGGCACTGGTTTCCCGCACGGTCAGCTGGTAAGGTCCCAGGGAACGAATCCATGCCCGCGAACAGGGAGACCATCGCGCAGTTACTCCCTGAGCGGACATATACATACTTCTATAATATCCAAGCATTAGAGTTTTGAGTGAGGTTGCAATTAGTAACTAATATCTTTATAAGTAACACCTCAGAAGGATCAGATTTATGAAAATTGTATGAACTAATCAGTTTTAACAATCTATGCTCATTTCAAATCCATGGATTCGGCACATGGTAATTTATTTTAGTAAATATTCAACGATAGAGTACTTTCCCCTTCGTCAAACAAGTATTAACTTTTAAATAAAAATCCTGTTTCTCATAAATATATAAATAAGGAACCCCGCTGTAAATTTTTTTTAAAGATGCAAACGTACACATTATTGTAAATATCCGAATTATTATATAGCCGGATAAAATTTATTGCTGCTGGCTTGAATTTTGCCCCTGGAAAAGCGAATGCGATCTTCTCAAACGGACGCTTGTCATCGGAAAAAAATACGGCAAATCCACGGACATTACCGAACGTTACCGTTACCTCAATGACTGGTACCCCGTCTAACCACAGCAGAATCGAAACTGAATATTGCAAAATAGGACGTCCAAATGCCATATTTAAATACAAAGGTCTCAAATTAGAATGTGCATGTTGCATATTCGAATAAAGTAGTAAGATATGGAAAGGTTCATAATGCAAAGTGCGGTTTCAACAATTCATTTTGTAATTGCACATTGCATAAGGCCAAAAAAAAAAATAGGTGTGTTTCAGGTTTCAGCTTGAAAAAAATTAGGTGGGGAAGGTCGATTTAATTTTTTTTTTATCTTAATTTTTTATTTTGTTTATACACTGTATAGAGCATTTCTGCGGAAATAGTAGTAGTAAACACCGAAACGCTCGGAAACTGACCGAATTAGAACAAATAAACCGCACTCAACCGCTCGCGTAGTTCCGAGTCCTTTCGCCCCGCGATTTTTTTTTTTTTTTTTTGGCAATAAAAAATTTAGGGTCGGGCCTAAAACTTAGGTAGGGTCGGGAAACCTGAAACACACCTATTTTTTTTTTTGGCCTAATTGAGTTTTTACCTTAATACTGTTCCATACCTCTGTAACCCCCAGCTTTTCTATATAAAAGTGGGGTTCAAGGAGTTCAAAATTATAAAGGCGTGTTTTCGCGATGAATCTCCCAACTACGTACACTGAGAAATAATCGACCCACCAGTGCTTTCAGTGCTTTCATTTCTTTCTTCCTGAAAATTAATAAACGGTTTATTCTATGCTTCAAGCTTTGCCATTATCTTAAGGGATTATACCACATGGTAACGGGAATACCAATGATCATTACGATACCTCGTCCGTACGACATAGTGCATTTTTCACATCTCCAAAATGACTACTTTTTTTATGAAAATCCTTCATAGTTTTCTTATTTCTCTTCAAAACATAGGATGTGGGTGCTCGTTAGAACCGCCTCATCTTACGAGTACCCACATCCTATGTCTTGGAGCAGAAATAAGAAAAATAATGAATACCCCAGTAAACCACAGTTTTCTCTATATAAAGTGGGGCTTAGGGGGTTCTTCGTTTCACGGACTTGTTCACGTGATGTAATCTTTTTATGCATAGCATCCAAGAAATAAAACAGTATATTGGCAAACCGTGTATGCCAAAATCAGAAGCTGCACAAAAAACGATGTTAATCCTTTTATGCCTAGCGTCCCATAAATAACACGAAAACCTGCCTATATACATGTCATTCTGACCCCCCTCGAACCCCACTTTTATATAGTACCCACAATCTATGTTAAGAGCAGAAATATGATAAATATCGGAATTTTTCATAAGAAAATGTTCATGTGAAAATAATCAGTCACCTCGCTTAACTTCCATTACAGTGTACACCCGGATAACATGCCACAGAACGCGGCGCCATATCTTGGGATACACTATTTGCTTGAAGTAAATACTCGTACAATATTGTAAATCTTACCACAAACAGAAAAACCTGAGACCCCCCTTCATTAGAAAAGGACTATTCCAAACTTATTAGGTGGAAGATTCCATTGTCATATATGGGTAAACTTGCTAATGAAACCGTCTAGTACTATTGTGTAGAAGACTTCGTTGATCATTAAATATTTAATTTGCGATACAGTTTAATAAACATCCCGGTTCGATTTTACAGGAAATTGATGAGATTTGTTTATTTCAGTAATACGAATATAAATGCCAATTCGTTACCCTTAAAATTAATCAAAGCGCCAAAAGGCACTGAAATGACAGATACAGTGAAAAATTCAGATTTACTTTCTTTAGTGATAAGGACAATGGAGCTGGAGTGCTGATTTTTAGTTTGGTTCACAAAACTGAGGTGAACCGGCTGTTATACACTTTGTTCATCATTTTACTTGAACATTATAATAGATAATTCAACATGCAAATGACTATCCAGCAGGCACACGTCGCTAGGGCAACGTCAAATAAACGTCGATGCAACGTAATGGCGTTGCGCCGACGTTGATGTGACGTCACAATTACGTCATGTGCCTGCTGGGATTGTTGTCAGTTTTATGACAACACAAAGCGTAGACGCAACTTTCTTGTAAAAGCTTACACTTGTTGACTGAGATGTGTTTCACTTTTTGTGCGATGTTTGAAGTTTTGCGGCATGTGACTAATTATTTATCACAACATTGTGCTTACAGTTATTCAGACCTATAAAGCAGAATTGGACAGTGATAACTGTTAGGAGTATATTATTGCTGGCTTGCTGCCGTACGGTGAAGTTTCTAGCGTCACGTACTTCGCATTTAATTAGGTCATGTAAGTGTTATGAGTCTGTACCCTTTCAGCCCTTTATAGCCAAGCGCAGAAACCTACAGATGCCAACAGTGTAGAACCTGGTGAGATGGCTCATTATGATACATCGTATTCTGTTCTACATGGTTTGACATGCTGTTGACGACTATTGACTAGACACCCAAATTACATGTGTAGAATGGACGCGTACAAATTCAGTGACTGAAGAGTGAACTGGAGAAACTCGTGGGTGGAAGGGGTAAAATCTTAACCTGGCCTGTAACTGTTGTGTGCGAGTCAGGACCAGACAAAGCGGCTTGGCCGATAATCAAACGATAAATACAGCTTATTATACGCTCTATTTTTTTTATTTTTCAAAGTATATCTAGATACTTAAATGGTGTGCACTGATTGTAGCTCTATACATTTTTTTTTCTTTTCTAAAAATATACAAAGGTACTTTAATGGCGTATTAATACAAATATAATTAATCATAACCCATTTTGTACTGAATGTAATATTATCACAAATCTGACGAAGATTTCATTTCGAAATCCCCGTTCAAAATTAAGGGGCGTCAGCTAGAAATATAGGAATTAATTTAGGAAAAAAATGGGCTAACTTTCGACAACAGTGAAGCCCGCAGTGAAGGCCGTGGTTAGACACCGCCTCCAAGATTCGCCAATGACCCATTTTGCGGTCGTCTGTATAAAATGGGAATTTTCCTTATGCATATTCAATTAACTTTTCCCGTTTTGTTTGTAATTTAAGAAAGATCATTTTTGTATTTTGATTACAAATGAAACAAAACATGTAATCAAAGTGCGGAAATAATTCCATGAGAAATTAGTTTTGAGACAGCGAGCATGAAAAGTCAACAAACAACGGACTATCCGTGTTTGTGCGGAGTCATATTTCGGAAGTAGTGGAAGCCGGAAGTTCGGACGTTAAAATTGTAAACATGCAGCACGACGAAGAATGACAGAAGGAATCTGTCATTAAAAATGAACCATTTAAATGCAAGATATTCTGTGTACCATATATTAGGTACCACCGATATTATTTGGTTTCCAAATTAAACGCAGTTTTCAGTTACTGCAGCGGTTGTTGCAAGTATATATTAGCAACTTACAAGTACTGGACACAGGGCTTTAAGGGTAGTGGATACAAAAAAACACAACTGTTCATCACGTGAACAAGTCCGTGAAATGATGACCTCCCCCCCCCCCCTAAACCCCACTTTACATAGATAAAACCGAGGTTTACGGGGGGAATACATTATTTTTCTTATTTCTGCTCCAAGACATAGGTTGTGGGTACTCGTTAGAACCGCCTCACTGAGGCGGTTCTAACGAGCACCCTCAACCTATGGTTTGAACATTTATAACAAAAATATCAAGAATTTTCATCAGAAAAGTAGCCATTTTGGAGATGTGAAAAATGCACTATATCGCACGGGTGTGTTATCGTTATGTACAGAAGACCTTTGAACGGTCAGTCAAAGTTGTTTTACTTGGGGGCTTAGATCGTTTTAATGTGGCCACAATCCTCGCCCTTTAGTTTGTTGTTGTTTAGACAAATACATTGTTCTGTCCGCATAGAGGCTTTCTAACTCATCAGTGCAACATCTCCGAGAACATACAAATCAGACGAATTCAGAGGTTAAAAAACGATTAGGTCTCAAAAGCATGAAATAACTGAAGCGCTGGAGCAAACGAAAACCAACAGTTGGACTCCGGTGGGCCCGACCAGATACAGAGAATCAGGCAACAATAGGCATTACTTAAAAACTAAAGTAAGTCTTAAGGCTGGAGCCGTCATTGAGTCTGAGGCCCGACCCGCCGGCTTGCAATTAAAGATGGAAGCAAAGTCATAAACCGTGATTTGGTTAACATTACGAAAACACGCCTATACAAATACATTGTAAACTTTACCGCCGAAAAATACAAAATTTTGTGATGAAAAATTGTGATATAAAAAAAGGTAAACCCCCGGCAACCCCAGTTTTACTATATAAAAATGGGGTTCAAGGGGGTCAAAATTATATAGGCGTGTTTTCGTGATGTGTGTTTTACCCTATCCAGGAAAAGTGGTGCGCGTTGGATCGTCGAAGCATATAAATCAAAATGGCCAACTTGCTGTCCAAAAAAAAAAAAAAAAAAAAGAACCCCGTCGCGATTTAGACAAATAACTTGATCAGTCCACATGAAGGCTTCGAAGCCCCGTTTTTGGATTTGCATTTGAACATTTCAAAATGTTTTGATTCAATTAAAATTAATGATAAGCGCGATGATTTTGATTTTAATATAGTTAAATTCCCATTTTAGATTGTGATCTTCCTCGTTCGCCATCTTACGGTGATCATATTTAGCAACTTATTCGCTTCGCAAGAGTGTAAAGTCATGTCGCTTATTTTAACACTCGTAATAAAAGTTTAACTGTTAAACTGCCACATCGAGGATATCAATATCATTAACTTTGGAAACCATTTTCTAGTTTTTATCACCGACACTATCAATTACTCTCTTAATTTAAGGTTGGATTGAATAGACTTTTGCTGTAGGGGATGTCACAGCCTGAGTTTTTTTTTGCGACATAATAATATATAACGTGAGAAAAAATAAAGGCAAACCTATCTTTTTGGAACAATTTCAGAATATTTATTAAACGTTGCTAACGCACTGGATATAACATAAATTCTGTTAAACGGTCTGCATGCATTATGCTTGACCCAATCACGGCCAGACATTATGCTTTCTTCTTTAATAGTACACCGGTGGATCGGGGTTCAGAGTCCATGAAGGCTTTGGCTTAAAGCTATTAATTAGTTGGTCGGAGCCGAAACTTTTATGTCTGTTACTTGGTTCAATGGGGTTGAACCGTTTGATTTCTTTTCCTCCAGTGTTCCTGTGACGTTGTGTTCAGCACCAAATGCCTCAGCGCAAATTACTGTCGAGTCCTCATACTTGTGTCAACTTGGCTTTAGCTTTGATTTCTTTGTTTACCGAGATGATTCAGTAATTAGTTAGAAAACCTTCACGCGGACCAAACAAATACTTTGTTGAACCACATTGAAAATGAGGGTGAGGGTTGGGATCCCATAAAGTTAACTTTAACCCACCAGCAATTTCTGCTGTCCGTTCCAAGCTGGTTCTTTTGCTGTGGTTCCTTCATGTTTTGTGTTGGTGGTTCTGAGTCTTCTCCTAATCATATACAGTCGAACTTCGATGGCTCGAACACCTTTGGGACCACGAATTTCTGTTCGAGACAGGGATAGTTCGAGCTACTGAGGGTTACTGCCAGGAGGCGTAAAGGGGATAGTTTTGGGCTTCTTATCGGTGTTCTATAACATAAATGTAAGCTGCGTGTACTCATTTGAATCGCCTCGTTGAGGCGATTCTAATGAGTACACACAGCATACATTTGCAAGATAAGGAACGAAAATAGCCTAAATTTTTCCCTTACTATTTCTTATGTAGCGAAATTCCCTAGGGACTCAAGAAAGGGTTCGACACAGCCATGGTAAACGAGCCAGCGGTGTTCGAGCCATCGAAGTTCTACTGTATGTTGTTAGGTTGATGGTTCTGATTCTTTCCCCTTTTTGGTTGTTCATTTTAGTTACGTTTGTCCATCCAGTTTAATGTTTGTCATATTGGTGATTCTGATTCTCTCCCTAGAAGCCTCCGTGGTTTAGTGTTTATGCTACTCGCCTTGTAAACCAGGGGTCGCAGGATCGATCCCAAGCTTCTCCAGACATTCGGATGAGTCTTTTATACGAGGTCCCGTCTCCGTATGACCTTAGCTGTTGGTGAGACGTAAAACTCAAACACTCACTCACTCACTCACTCTGATTCTCCCCCCACCTATTGTATATTGCTCCTTTTCAGTTAGATTTCGATATTCTGAGCCACCACCTGTTTGGGAAAGAGCCACTGACTTGGTTTACCTGTTGTCCGTTTTGAATACTGTCATCACTCTATGTTTTTACTTCTTTTCCTGGTGATATTGCAATAAGTATTTTGGGATCTGACTGTATCAGTTCCTTGTCGTTTCCCTTTTTAATCGTCCTAACTCATCAGTGCAACATCTCCGCATTACGCAAACACGCCTATGCAAATACATTGCCACCTTTACCGCCGAAAATAAGAAGAATTTAAGATGAAAAAAGTGATATTTTTCTTATTTCTGCTCAAAATATAGATTGTGGGTACACGTTAGAACCGCCTCATCGATGCGGTTCTAACGAGTACCCACAATCTATATTTTAGAGTAGAAATCAGACAAATAAAGTACACCCCTGTAAACCCCTGTTTTATTATATAAAAGTGGGGTTCAAGAGGGTCCAATTTATATAAGCATGTTTACGTGATGCAACCACAGAGAAGAAACAACGGTGATGACTCGACAGCAACAAACCACTGAAATGCTGAAGCAAAAGAAACCTACACTTGGACTCCGATAGACCCAACCAGAGACAGAGCATCAGGTTCCAACCAACATTACATAAGAAGGTCTTTACGCTGTACCGTCATAGAGTCTGAGGCCTGACCCACCGGCGTGCAATTAAAGTGGGAAGCAGTTATCAACCGTGATTGGGTTAACTACCATGCGTGCAGTCTGTGGTATAATATTTATGCTGTACCCATTCTTTTTGTATCGAATAATGATTTTACGAAATTGGGTGTTGAAGTCATTGCAAGTATATATTTTTTTTTTCTGAATTTATATACTCAGTCTCCATAACAACGCGTTCCGATAGACCTTGCTGCAGAAAAGATTTAAGTCCAACATTGATTTTGGAAATTAAATCGGAATGACGTCTATAAATTTTTTTTAAAGGTTTCAACGTTTCAATATTTAAATATCTAAATGCTAGGATCGTCAAATGTACAAATCTTTTAAACACTTAATCACTAACTAAATAACCCAGTTAATATGCAACGCATATATTAAGGCATTTGCGGTGATGTCATCACATTTGAATCAACACGGCAAATGTTGATGTATGTCGGAGTAATCATGCTCTATCTCTTCTTCTTCTTCTTCTTCTCTTCTTCTTCTTCTTCTTCTTCTTCTCAAATATGTGTCATTCTACATTATTTTTGTATTACATTCATTAGTTCAATCTATATAATTAACATACATGTATATGTCTACAACACCAATAAAGGAGAGGATAAATATAGGCTGTGCCTACATCCAATCCTTTGACATTTGTATGTATATTTGTAGTACAGATGTATGTATATGTCATAAATTTTGAATAAAAACGTCTATAAAATTTAGAAAAGGCTTCGCGTAGTTTATGATACCGATAAGTAGAAGTAAAACAAAGATCAGGAATCGATACAATTAACTTACTCCACCCATCAAAGACACCAAAGGGAAAGAAACACAAACACGCCTGGTAAGCCTGATTAAGAGGTTTAGCAGTTAACAATCCATTACGAGTGTTAAAGTCAGTTACATTACTAGACACTCTGGCAGATCAAATTAATTGCGAAAATGCCACAGGATGCCGCACGAGGAACATCACATTCCCAGAAAAGAAAATTTACAGTCTCAAAAACCAAAATCATCGCGTTTGGCAGATCGAATTAATTGCGAAAACGCCACAGGATGCCGCACCAGGAACATCACCATCCCAGAAAAGGAAATGTACAGTCTCAAAATCAAATTCATCGCGTTTTGTAGGTAAAAATCGTCTACAATAGATAGATGTAAATCCAAAAACGGAGCCCCGATTCAGAAGAATTTGCTTTATTTAACTGAAGTTCTAGGGGGTAAATTTGACTGATCAGGTATTGTCAATATTTAATAAATCATTAAAACAAAAGAAGTCGAGCTTAAGGCTTCAATGATTTCAGATTGGTTTTCAACGGAATGAGACATTATGAATATGTTCTAGAAAGGAATACACCACAGTACTGGAAAATATGGAGTGTACATGTTTTCTGGGCGAGACTAGCAGTGACCCTCAAATATTTTCAAAATTCAACAATGGAATCAATGATCCCAAAGGACAAGAAAATATAAACCACACTATGATGTAGGGCAGGGATGTCTCTTTCATAGCAAAACCAGAACAGGTCAGCCACAAGGCATGCATTTGTACCCATCGGAATACCCACAATTTGTCTGAATAACGAAGTAACAAATATTATATAACATTGTTAAGTAGAAAGTAGAAGTTGTTTTATGCTGGTGTTTCTTTCCCTCCGGTGTCTTTTCTCGGAGGTGGGAGTTAATTGTATCGATACCTGATCATTGTCTTCACTTCTATTTTGTTGATGTGATGAAGAATATATTCCAAAATGTTGACCTTTCTGCCATCACGAAAACACGCCTTTGTAGTTCTGACCCACTTGAACGTCGCTTTTATATAGAAAAACTGGGGTTTACAGGGATAAACCTTATTTTTCTTATTTCTACTCTAAAATGTAGATTGTGTGTACTCACTGGAACAGCCTCGACGAGGCGGTTCTAACGTGTACCCACAATCTATATTTTGAGCAGAAATATTTGAAAAATATCACTTTTTTCGTCATAAGTTTCGTTTTATTTTTTTTTTTTTTTTTTTTTTTTTTTGGCAGTAAAGTTTAAAATGTATTTGTATAGGCGTAACCACGTTACATAATTAAAAGAATAATCTGATATGCCCTATATAGAACGGCTGTTCTTTGCAAGCAATGGATGGGGTTTCATGGGAATTGGGACACCTAGCACATTTCCCGCCATTTTTGCAAAGGGATGTGACTTTCCGGACTTGCTGTTCACTTTTATATAAGTTCTGTTCCACTGGAAAAGGGTCTACTCTTAAAGGAAAGAATTTGCTCCTCATGAGCAAATTCTTTCCTTTAAGAGTTGACCCCTATTGACATGGGAGACAAAAAAATACTTTTGCAGGTGTTACCTCCCCTGATGGTGTACCCATTTCCCTTAAGGGCTACATGGACTTGTTAAAGTGATGAATCTGGCCAAATCCGTAACCCTCAAATATTGTCTAAATTCCACAAAGGAATCCAAGACCCAAAGGACAAGAACATATACTCTCATGTTTTATGTAGTAAAACAAAATACGACCGAAATTGTTGTCTTCCCTTCATTACAATAACACACACGTGCGACATAGTGCATTTTTCACATCTCCAAAATTGCTACTTTTCTGATGAAAATCTGTGTTATTTTTGTAATTTTTACTTCAAACAGAGGTTGTGGGTGCTCGTTAGAACCGCCTCATTGAGGCGGTTCTAACGAGTACCCACAACCTATGTCTTGGAGAAGAAAGTAGAAAAATTTATGATTACCCCGTAAACCCCAGTTTTCTCTAAATAAGGTTGGGTTTAAGGGGTTGTTCATTTCACGGACTTGCTCGAGTGATGTTACAATATTAATCATGTGTATGCATGTCTTATAACAGATAGGATCTAAGGTAGCTTTGACTGATCCTGATCCAATATCTATGAAATTAATTCCAAGTGCTTGTAAATCAAATAAACGGTGTATAATAATGGTTATTGCCAAGAAATCTAGACGTATTAATTGCTCAGAAATACGGGCTTATTTCCGAGAAACGTCTAATAATTAGCTACTGGGATCAATTGGATTATTTCTCTGCACTCGTTTGATATAAACATCGATAGTTAATATACCAGGTGAATGAAATGCATTACGCGTGATGTTTGTAATTATTGAAAGTGCCAACTTGGCAGATGTTATAGCCGAATTTATTTGTCATTACGAAAACATGCCTAGTCAACTATATTGATCATTTTGCCACCTAAAAATGAAACTTTTACGGTAAAATTCCTGATATTTTTCATATTTGTGCTCAAAGTTTAGATTGTGGGTACTTGTTAGAACCATCTCATCGAGTCGGTTTTAACGAGTACCCACAATCTATATTTTAGAGCTGAAGGTACACCCCCTATAAAGCACAGTTTTACTTTAATACAAGTAGGGTTCACGTGGGGGGGGGTTCAAAATAATATAGGCGTGTTTTCGTGACGGTTGAGGTTTTACGGCCCCGTCAGCACTATTTATATTGCTTTCGATTCTGTGGGACTTCTCGACATTGAGATGAACTGACATCTCAAGCACTATCGCATAAAGAAACTGCTAGGAATTTTGGAACATTCCGAATGGCATCACTTTTCCTGGGCAGGCGTATATCTTCTTAGAGGTTTACAAGTACTCAAAGGATCGGTCGGTTTTAGCTCTGCACGGAAGCTCAATGCAGGGAATGAACACATTACTGTAACAAGTCCGTCTTGTGAATACCACTGTAAAACACACTTTACCAGAGACAAAAACGGGGTTGACTGAGGTATTTTCCTTATTTTTGCTATACCTACATATTGTGGCTACTCGCGAGAACCGCCTCATGTAGGCCGTTCTAAAGAGCACCCGCAATCTATTTTGACTAGAAAAAAAATCATTACGAAAACACGCCTATGCAAATACATTGTAAACTATACCGCCGAAAAAAGGAAGACTTTAAGCAGAACAATTGTGATATTTTTTCTTGTTTCTGCTCAAATAATAGATTGTTGTTACTCGGTAGAACCGCCTCATCGAGGCGGTTCTAACGAGTACACACAATATTTGTTAAGAGCGGAAATAAGAAAAATGAGGTTTATCAGTTTCATTATATAAAATGGGGTTCAAGGGGGTCAAAATTACATAGGCGCATTCGCCATTTAAGCACACAGATGTGTAATCGTACTATCTGGAAAGAATAGTATTGCGTTAATCCCACCGCGTGCTATAGCGTTTGCTCCCCTTTTTGCTCACAACATAAACTGTAAGTTCTCGTTAGAACCGCCTCAATGAGGTGGTTCTAATTTGTACCGACAAGATATGGTTTGCTCAAAACAAAGATTGTGGGTACTCGTTTGTAGCGCCTCGGTACCAACAATTTTTGTTTCCGACCTTAAATAAAGGAAAATAAGATTCAGTCCAACCTGTATTTAGCAAACACGTGCGTCACGTGAGCAAGTCCGTGAAATAACCACCTCATTGAACTCCACTTCATGTAGAGATAACTGGGGTTTATGGGGGTTATTTTTCTTACTTCTGCTCCAAGATATAGGTTGTGGGTGCTCGTTAGAACCGCCTCATTCCAAGACATAGGTTGTGAGAAATCGTTAGAACCTTCTTAATAAGGCGGTTTTAACGAGCACCCACAAGCTATGTAAGACAAAAAATCACGGATTTTCATCAGAAAAAAAGCCATTTTGGAGATGTGAAACATTCACAATGTCGCGCGGTTGTGTTATCGCAATGTCACTAAAGAAAACTCTAAATAAATGCACCTGCTTTAGGCCGGTGCTTGGTAGATACATGTCTATTTTAATGTATGGACCAAAGGAATGCTTTGTCAAATCTACCTACGCCGGCCTATGAGAGCGGACAGTAACTCGGAATCAGAACCCATTTGACATCTAGTTTCTAGTTACCAAACTATACAGTGATATGCGTTACATTTTAAACTGTGGGTACTCGCCCGTTTTTTTTTTTTTTTTGTTTTTTTTTTTTTTTTTTTTCTTAAGCATCACGACATAAATTGTGGGTACTACCCCGCAAGTCCGCATAATATTAAACCGAATTGGAGCGTAAAAGCTAACTTAAAATTTGAATTTGATTTTAATGTAATGTTGGGTGGTACCTGATGCTCTGTCTCTGCTCGGGCCCATCGGAGTCTGTTGGTTGTCTGTTGGTTTTCTTTTGCACCAGCATTCGAGTTATTTCTTGCTGTCGAGTCCTCGCCGTTGTTTCATATAGGAGTTTGAAGGTCTTCTTGCGGACTGAACAATTATTTTTTCTAAATCGCGGCGGAGGTAAGGGCGAAGATTGCGGCTGCGCAAAATCGATTTAAGCCACCCCACCCCTCCCCCCCCCACACACACACACAAACACACACACATAAACACACACACAGTGAAATACTTTTCACTGACCGTTTCAATGCGGTTATTCTGTCGCGGTTTATTTTTGTTAAAGGTCGTCTTTGAATGTGTGTATCGCTTATATATTTTTGTTTTGGATAGCCAGTTCCCCATTTTATGGGAAACAAACTGTCCTTTTGGCTTTCCGCTATTGATGTTTTCACTGGGGTCTAGTTATTTCATGTTTGTATTTCTTTCCCCCTTGGTGTCTCTGATGGGAGGTGTTGGTTAATAGTATCGATTCCTGATCATTGCCTTCACTTCTAATTCCTTTATAATGGGCCGTGTATAGTTTGCAACAGTATTATTGTTTTTATCAACATTAACCTCTTTTACCAACATATGACAATGGACTTTTCAACCTTATAATTCTGATTCATTACGAAAACACGCCTATACAAATACATTGTAAACTTCATCACGTGAACAAGTCCGTGAAATGATGACCCCTAAATACCCCACTTTATATAGAGAAAACTGGGGTTTACGGGGGTATACATTATTTTTATATTTTTGCTCCAAGACATAGGTTGTGGGTACTCGTTAGAACCGCCTCAATGAGGCGGTTCTAACGAGTACCAACAACCTATGTTTGCAGTATTAATAAGAAAAATATCACAGATTTACGTCAGAAAAGTAGCCATTTTGGAGATATAAAAATTGCACTATACCGCACGGGTGTGTTTTCGTAATGTTACCGCCGAAAAAAAGAAAATTTTAAGATGAAAAATTGTGATAATTGCGATATTTTTGTTATTTCTGCTCAAAATATAGATTGTGGGTACTCGTTAGAACCGCATCATTGAGGCGGTTCTAACGAATACCCACCATCTATATTTTAGAGCAGAAATAAGAAAAATAAGGTTTACCCCCTGTAAACCCCAGCTTTACTATATAAAAGTGGGGTTCAAAGGATGAACATTATATAGGCGTGTTTTCGTGATGGTTTTCATTGTGGAAAGTTTTACAAAAATGTTTGTTCTGCTAACAATCAAACAAAACCCAGATCAGACGCCGCGTTATTGGTCTTCACTCTATGCTAATGCCCAAAACATAGGGCGCTATGCCGATATGAATTAAGGTCGTAGACATAGATTGTGCATAGATCGTCAAATACAAAACTAAGCAAATTATCACAAGTTTTCACCAAAATTTACCATTTATTAGAGACTGGAAGGGTATCTTATATGGATGGGTGTGTTATTCTAAAACATTTCTTGCCGGTATTTAAAAACTGTGTCTTCCGGAATGGCATGAAAATAATGTTTCATATTCAGAATGGTAGTTTATAATTATAGCATATTCCAGGCAACCCTTAGGCAAATTTAAAAGTGTGATTTCCCAGCTGAAGGATTTTTTTTCCAACTGGTAATATATCCCTTTAGTATGGAAGCCCTGGAGGGACTTCTTACTTCACCACTTCTGACTTCTTACTTCCGACTTCTAACTTCCGACTTCTAACTTCCGACTTCTGACGTCTAACTTCTGACTTCTAACTTCCGACTTCTTACTTCCGACTTTTAACTTCCGACTTCCGACTTTTAACTTCCGACTTCTGACTTCCGACTTCTAACTTCCGACTTCTGACTTCGAACTTCCGACTTCTAATTTCACCACTTCTAACTTCGAACTTCATGACTTCTAACTTCTAACTTCATTACTTCTTACTTTTCACTTCTAACTTCATGACTTCTTACTTCTAACTTCATTACTTCTTACTTCTAACTTCATGACTTCTTACTTCTAACTTCATGACTTCTTACTTCTAACTTCCAACTTTCTGACTTCCTACTTCAAACTTGAAGTTAGAAGTAAGAAGTTAGAAGTAAGAAGTCATGAAGTTAGAAGTTAGAAGTAAGAAGTTTGAAGTGGGAAGTCAGCAGTCAGAAGTCAGAAGTTAGAAGTCGGAAGTTAGAAGTAAGAAGTCGGAAGTTAGAAGTAAGAAGTCATGAAGTTAGAAGTAAGAAGTCATGAAGTTAGAAGTTAGAAGTAAGAAGTCATAAAGTTAGAAGTTAGAAGTCATGAAGTTAGAAGTCAGAAGTGGTGAAGTTAGTAGTCCCTCCAGGGCTTCCATACTTTAGCCGTGCCTGATTTTCAACAAACCTACACGTATTTCATCAAGCATATTATATCCTAATGTATTTGCTGAAAAAAAAATAGAAATGATTAAAAATTTAACGACGTCGTTTAACCCATAAATGCCTAGCGTCCCTTTCTGGAACATTGACAAACCGTGTAGACCCAGATCAAACGCCACAGAATGTGGCGTTTGATCTGGGTCTACACTGTTTGCTTAAAAACATTCAATTTTGTAATATTCGTCACAAACAAAAACGAACCTGACACCCCTATAGCTGGAAATGGACCACTCCAAACTTATAAGGTGGAAGAGCTTTTTGTCATGTAAGAGTTAATTTGAGCAACTGAAGGTACTCATAGTACTCAAATAATCATCACGAAAATACGCCTATACAAATATATTGTAAACTTTACCACCGATAAAACGAACATTTTAAGATGAAAATTTGTGATATTTTTTCTTCTGCTAGAAAAAATATAGATTGTGGGTACTCGTTAGAACCGCCTCATCGAGGCGGTTCTAACGAGTACCACAATCTATACTTTAGAGGGTACTCGTTAGAACCGCCTCATCGAGGCGGTTCTAACGAGTACCGCAATCTATACTTTAGAGCAGAAATAAGAAAGATAAGGTTTATCACTGTGAACCCCAGTTTTACTCAATGGAGTCAAAATTATATAGGTGTGTTTTCGTTATGGTTGAGAAACAAGTCGTACAAAGATAAAAATATTCTAAAACATGCTAAAATTAAACGATCTTATCATGAACGTTTTCCATATTTTTAGGTTGAAAATGGTATTACAGAAGACGGTGGAAACTGCTTTCCTCGGACAAACTACCTGCTTCAATAGCCTTTGACGCCTGAAGACATTGCGCTCTACAGAAGTGTAAAGATCCAGACCAAGTGACAAGGCTTTGAATGACGAAACTCAACTTCATGCTCTTACACTGAAACATATGTATTCTCGCTGATGCCTCCTAGGGGATGTGTAAATAACATTTCATCTTACGTAGATTTTGTTTTCATAATCCTGCTTTATGGTCAATTATTGGCAGGCTTTATAAGAAAGAATGGCTACATCACATCATTCGTGGCAAAATGTGTTATAAATATTCTTTGTTTGAGTCTACTTTGAGAGACAAAAACAAGACTAATGCATTTCCATTACCTTTATTACACCAGGTCCATCAGGAACTATCTGAATGACTCCATTAAACACTGCTAAATTTGGCATATACGACATAAAGGTGGGCAATAAATTTGCTTCATCTGACGTGTAAATTTGTGACTGTAGTAGTGTCGAGCTAACGGTTTACGTGTACTTAAATTCACATCATGCCGGCTGATATCAGGGACGATAGACCGCTGTTTTGGCTAATAAATCAATTCAGTAGGAAAACTTAATAATCAAGACTGAGTTGAAGCGTTCCTACGCACACTCGTAACCATTGTTGGTTGAACTAGTCAAAGAAATACAAAGACTGAGTCGCTTGGTACATTTCTTAACATTGTCCCGAGACAAAGGCTTATTTACTCATAAGTCCTTTCTATATATGGATCAAAGGATGTGAGACGCTGTTTGAAGTATGATATTCGATAGAACAACGCATGTTCTGGGGGAGTATTGACAACGAAAATACATTAAAAGAGGCTGTGAAGACATGTGGTATGTCTTGACGACTACATTATTTGATTAATAGTGGCCCTTATTGTAAGTCATTAATGAAACGTTCAACATGGAAACAACAAGTGTTGACTTCTTGGAAAATAACACCAGTGGGTTCAATGGTACAAGCACAGCGCCGTTCAATTCGAGCTCAAGTGTGACCTCGAGCGGACATTACTATTATGATATACAGGGCCAACCTTACCCAGAAGAAGATAAACTAATGACGGTTTTGTATACGTATATCATGCCTGTATTCATCTGTATTGGAATAATCGGAAACACCCTGTCTTGCTGTGTGGTAACAAGGGCGCCGTTAAAGACCTGCTCTATATCAGTGTATGTGTTTGTGTATAACATGTCTAATATAGTAACGTTAATATTCAACTCTGGTCTCCAGTGGTGCTTTGATATGTTTCAAGTGGCTCATTTTATGAACAATTCAGAAGTGTCTTGCCGTATATGGCAGTTTGCTTTTCGGTTAATGACTTACTCCGGAATATGGTTCGTTGTGTGTCTTAGCATAGACCGTTACATTGCCATGTGGCACCCCCATCACGCACAGGGCATGTGTAATCCATTTATGGCTAAAATAGCTATAGTTTGTACATTTACAGGTCTCACGGTGGTGAGTTGTCACTCAATGTGGTTGTACCAGTTAGATAATGGGTGGTGCTTAATAGACATAAACTGGGACGCAAATCACGAGGTTTGGCTCTGGGTGTCTGGAATGCTTTACAGTTTGATTCCCTTGCTCATGATCTTCTTTTTCGGAAACCTACTCATCATCCGACTATGCCTTAAACACAAAGGAAACCTACTTCCGGACTCCAGCGTCGTGGACATGGACCTTACCTATTTTGTTATGATCTTATCAATGCTCTACTTTCTCTTCAATTTTCCAGCTACAATGATCGCTATTATTAGCCAGGCGTGGCAACATGACCATACTATAGTTATGAAACTAAGCAGAGCCATGACTGTAACGCAGTTCATGGCCTTTATAAATCAATCATGTTCGTTTTTCATTCTCCTTGGATGCTCGAAAGCCTTCAGAACAATTTTGTGCAACATACCGGAGAACATCTGGGAGAGCTGTTGGCAGTGTATAGAGAGAAGATCAGTGAATACAGAACTTATGACCATTGAGGAGGATTATGTGCCTGTCTCTAATAGCTCTACTAGTGTTTGATTGTGCTTTCAAATGCTTTTATCCCTGATTACCAATGTAAATTCTTCAATTTTAAATTTAGACACCCCGTTCTTACTAGTAGGTGATTTAGAAAATGATAAACAATGTTGGTTCTGATGAGAAGGTTTGTTAGGAATCCTCTCATTTGGATCTACATTGTCTATAGAGGTGCTGGTATTTTAAATATGATTAAAATGGTTTAATGTTTCAAATCTTGTTCGAAAAAAAAAGCATATATTGTTTTTCAAACGATTCTATTCCGTAGCGATCATCAATATGTAAGCTGAGACAGAAAGAAACCTGCACATACGTTAAAGAAAGACAACAAATCAAAATATTTCAGATATTGGAGATACCTCACACAACATAACGAAAACACGCCTATTCAAATACGTTGTGCATTTTACAGCCGAAAAAAAAACAACAAGAAAATGTGCAGATGAAAAATTCTGATATGTTTCTTATTTCTGCTTAAGTATAGATTGTGGGTACACGTTAGAACCGAAACATCGCGGTTCGTTAGAGTACCACACTCTATATTTATAGCAGAAATAAAACAAGAGGGCCAAGATGATCCTGTAGCGCTCACCTGTGGACCAGAAAATCATTAACGATGTTTAGAAAAAAAGAATCGGTGAAGGAAAGCAAAACAGAAGTCAAGGAAATGATCAGAAATCGATACAATTAACCCAGACTACCAATCAGAGACACCAACGGGAAAGAAACAAAAAAAAACAATTAAATAACTAGACCCTAATCGTAACATCAATAGCGAAAAGCCAAGAGTCAGTAATTTCCCACAAAACAGCCAATTGGCTATCCAAATCAAAACTATAAAAGCGATACGCAAACTCAAGGACAAACCATAACAAAATAAATCGCAACTGAAGAACCGCCTTGGGACAGTCAGTGAAAAGAATTTCACTGGGGTAGGGGCGCTGAAATCGATTACGCGACCGCTATCTTCGCCCTTGATTCCGTCGCGATTTAGACAAATAACTTGTTCAGTCCGCATGAAGTCTAGTTATTTCATGTTTGTGTTTCTTTCCCTTTGGTGTCTCTGATGGGAGCTGTGGGTTAATTGAATCGATTCCTGATCATTGCCTTCGCTTCTATTTTTCCTAAATCATCAATGAATCATCTCCGAGAACACAAACATCAAACAACCACAGAGATGAAACAACGGTGAGGACTCGATAGCAACAAACCACTGAAATGCTGGGGCAAAAGGAAACCAACTGTTAGACTCCGTTGGCCCAACCAGAGACAGAGCATAACCTACCAACATACATCTTTGTTAGCCTGATAGATGTAAATATCTTCATTAATGAGCCCCGCCAAGCGAATTTGGGTCTTCGAGCATTCCGTCATGACAAATTTCAACTGCTCATGCCCAGCCATTCAGAGGGGCCAGGGATATGGCTTTCTGTCTGAACGTTCCTCTTGATTCACTGCTTGTATAAGCGAGCAGCGAAGGTTCTGGCGAGACTGCGCGGATGCGCAGGCTCGCCTGAACTTTCGCTGCTCGCATAGGCGATAAGTACCAAAATCGCTTGACGGGGCCAAATCCACTTTGTCTATTAAGATGCACATCAGGTAAACCAGTTGGGCGAGGCCAGTTTCTGCCCCAAGTTTGGACCCCTGGGCGGGGTCGTGTTTGGCCCAAGGCAATAATTTGTACAATCGTGGTAGAGGTCCACTAGCTGAAGCTTCATACAAAATATAAAAAAACTTCAGGCACGACGACTCTTAAAGGTTTCCCCAAAATAAGAGAAGTGATGGCAATAATCAGGAATCGATAAAATTAAACCACATCTCCCGTCGGAAACACCAAAGGGAAAGAAACATAAACATGAAATAACTAGACTAATAGCAAAAAGCCAAACGGACAGTTACTTGACCACAAAATGGCCAATTGGCTATCCAAAACAAAATTATATAAGCGATACACAAACTCAAAGGCAAACCATAACAAAAATAAACCGCGACAGAAGAACCAGCAAGGAATGATTTCAATTTCGGAAACAAAAATAAATCACATTGGGCAAGGTCACGGGAATACGGGGGTGGGGGTGCGGGGTGGGGGGGGGGGGGGGTTTAGGCAAAACAGTTACTTTTTCTTTCTTCCAAATTGCCGTACTATTGCGGAGGTATGAGCGGTTGCATTGTCATGTAGAAGACGGACATGTTTAAAAACAGCGACAGGGCGTCTTTTCTGATAATACTTTTACAAGTTCTTCAGTACTACGTCTTTGTGGTACTTTCCGGTGATGATTTTGACCTTTTTCATCGGCACTTTTATTGAGATTCCTTCACCAGAGAAGAAGATTGCATACAAAATAGAAGTGGAGGCCACGATCAGCAATCGATACAATCAACCCACAGCTCCCATCAGAGACCCCAAAGGGAAAGAAACACAAACATGAAACAACAAACCCCAATGGAAACATCAACAGCGGAAAGCCAAAAGGACAGTAACTTTCCCAGAAAATGCCCAACAGGCTATCCAAAATAAAATAAATTAAACGACACAAACACACCAAGAAAAACCATAACAAAAATAAACCGCGACAGAAGAACCTTCATGGAACGATCAGCGCAAACGAATTCCACTGTGTGTGTGTGTGGGGGGGGGGGGGTGTTATGCATAAGAATTTATTTTTCTGATTCCCACTTTCACCCCACTGTGACCTAATAGTGCTATAAATATCTTGTTAATCTTTTTATAGAAGATTCTAGAAAACTGAGTCACAGATTAATTTCTTTTTTTTAAACAACATGTTTACAAGGAAAAGTACTTCAGAACCTTCCAGAAAGTTCAGGTTTGCATTATTTTTAGAAGATTACCTCATCTTATTCCACAACCCTGTGGAACATTCTAGAGAAATCTTAGGGTCTATAAAAGAGCTTGATTTTTCTCATTGAGTCAGACTTTGGAGTTTGATGTTTGGGCATTTAAGAAAAGTTATTTCTAAATTCTGTGTTGGATTGTTAAAGGATATTACTTTTCATTTTGGACTGTGAATTCTGTGGGATCAAGGAAAATAGATTCATTCAGGATATTTCATAACAGAGCTAAGTACATTTAATTTTCTTACTTCTACAGGTTAAAGTTAACTTGTAAATAAATTTTGTTAAAATTTTCCAAAAGGCTTGTTTGTTTTTTTCTTTCTGCTACGCCTGGCTCGTAACAGAAATTGGGGGCTCGTCCGGGATAAAACCATTTTAAGCATTTTAAAACCGACATTTCATGTGACGCAGGTAATTGTCATTTCTTATCAAATAGACTTTGCAGTTGCTTCACAGGATTGGTATTTCCCTATAGGCATATAGGGGATTGTCATTTCATGTGAACTGTCATTTCAGGTGAAATAGTACTTGTCATTTCATGTGAAATTCTCGTTGGGCTTGTCATTTCAAAAAAAAAAAAAAAAAAAAAAACTTTGTCAAATTGACCTCAATCTGTATTTCCATAAATACTTTATAAAACAAACAAAAAGCAAACATGTCGTTTGATTTGAGAAGCTTTTTGGCTCAGCCTACTCAGGAGTTGTTTAATCTGGCCAAAAGGACAGATTTGCTAGATATTGCTTCCCATTATGGGGTCACTGCTGTTAAAACAAGCATGAAAAAACATGAAATAAAGAATATTTTGGTACAGTTTTTTGTTGATGAAGAACTTTTCGATCCATCTGCTTTGTCTCTCATTATGGTCTCTCATACTGAATTACAAATGAGACAAATTGAAATAGGAAGGCAAATTGAATTAGAGAAGTTAAGATTAGAAATGGAAGAACGAATTCGAAAAGAAAAATTAGAACAGGAAGAAAAGCAAAGGGAAATGGAAGAAAGAGAGAAGGAAAAGGAAAGAGAAATGCAGAGACAAATGCAGATGGAAAGATTAGAAATGGAGGAACGCCTTCAGAAAGAAAAATTCGAAAAAGAAGAGCGACTAGAAATAGAAAGAGAAAAATGGCATTTTCAATTAAAGATGAAGGAACTGGAACTCCAGGGTCAAGATAGGGTGAAACCTACCCCTGTTTTTGACTCTGGTAGTTACTTTGATGCCACAAAGCACATCAGATTAGTTCCGCCATTTCAGGAAAAAGAGGTAGATAAGTATTTTTTGCATTTTGAAAAAGTTGCAGAAAATTTAAAATGGCCAAAAGAGCATTGGACCTTACTTTTGCAAAGCGTTGTTGTCGGAAAGGCTCGAGACATTTACACTCAGCTAACTGTCGAGCAAAGCTCAGACTATGATCTGGTTAAGGAGCTTATTCTTAAGGCATATGAGTTGGTCCCTGAGGCTTACAGGCAGAAATTTAGGAATTGCAAAAAAGAAATTTCCCAGACCCATGTAGAATTTGCTCGAACCAAAGAACAGTTATTTGATAGGTGGTGTTCTTCTAAAAAAGTAGGCTCTGATCATGACAAACTTAGACAGCTTGTCCTTGTTGAAGAGTTCAAACGGTGCATAAATTCAGACATTAAATCTTTTCTCGATGAGAGGCAGGTTGAAACTTTGGAGGAAGCTTCTCGTTTGGCAGATGATTATGCTTTGACTCATAAAGTCTCATTTGTGAACAGGCCTTATCCTCGAAAACCTTATAATCCACAGACAGGTCCAAGATTCTATCCCAGTAATCCCTCTGGTAGTTATAGCCATACATCTAGTACTATGCCCAAACTTTCTGGTGAAAATAAAAGCCAGAATCCTTCCAAACCTTCTGGTGAAAACAGAAGTCAGAATTTTTCCAAACCTTCTGGTGAAAATAAAGACCAGAATCCCTTATCTCAATCTCAAGTAGTTTGTTATTATTGTAAAAATACAGGTCATTTGATCTCTGAGTGTTTAAAATTAAAGCGAAGGAAAGAAAGAGAAAGACAAGAGGAACTTAAGCCTACAGGCTTGACTTCTATAAGGCCAAAACCACAGTCTTGTGTAAGGGAGGAAACTCTTTCTGATATCAAATTATCTGAGACTGATTCAGTTATGGAGATTTATGAACCATTCTTATCAGATGGTTTTGTGTCACTAAATGGTGACAGTTATGCCCATCCTACCCCTATTAAAATCTTACGAGATACTGGAGCTTCTCAATCTCTTATTCTAGCAGATACTCTGCCTTTTTCTGAGAAGACTTCTTTGGGCCAAAGTGTCCTTATTCAGGGTGTGGAATGTGGATTTGTTAATGTTCCGCTTCATAACGTTTATTTGTCATCAGACTTGGTATCCGGTTCAGTGGCTGTTGGTATTAGACCTTCTTTACCTTTTAAAGGTGTTCATTTGTTGCTAGGCAATGACTTAGCTGGAGATAAGGTTGTGGTAAACCCACTTTTGACTGCTAATCCTTGCACTGATCAACCACCTGATCCCATTGAGCAGGAAATTCCTGATCTTTATCCGTCCTGTGCAGTCACAAGGGCTATGGCACGTAAGGCCAAGCAAACTGATGGGAAACAGGATTTTGATTTAACTGATACCTTTTTGGGTCAGTCTTTTAATGACGAGATAACAAGGTCTCTGTCTTCAAGCCTGCCTGATAAGCGGACAGATTTTCATGAGAATAACTCATCTTTAGATCTAGGCCATGACATAATGTCTGGGTCTCAACTAGCTATAGAACAGCATAAGGATCCTGAAATTTCGCCTTTATTTGAAAGGGCCTTAGATGAGCAGGAAATATCTCAGGTCCCAGTCTGTTATTATGTCAAAAATGACATTCTTATGAGAAAATGGCGTCCACCAGACGTCTCGGCAGAAGACGAGTGGACTGTCAACCACCAGATAGTGGTTCCACGGGTTTACCGTTCCCAAATATTAAACTTGGCACATGAAACTCCCATGTCAGGACATTTAGGTGTAAATAAAACCTATCACAAGATTCTTAATCATTTTTACTGGCCTGGGTAAAAGTCAGATGTTTCTCAGCATTGTAGGTCCTGCCATACTTGCCAAATGGTAGGAAAACCCAATCAGACTATACCTAAGGCTCATTTGCAGCCTATACCTGCTTTTGATGAACCTTTCAGTCGTATAATTATAGACTGCGTGGGTCCCTTGCCCAGAACTAAGTCTGGCTGTGAATATCTTTTGACTATTATGTGTGCTTCCACACGTTTTCCTGAAGCCATTCCCTTAAGAAATATCAAAACTAAGACAATCGTCAAGGCCTTAGTGAAGTTTTTCACATTTGTTGGGCTTCCTAAATCTATTCAGTCAGACCAAGGCTCAAATTTTATGTCTGGAATATTTCAACAAGTAATGCATGAACTTGGCATTGTACAGTATAAGTCATCGGCCTATCATCCTGAAAGTCAAGGCGCCCTTGAAAGATTCCATCAAACATTGAAAAACATGATAAGATCATATTGCTTTGACACAGAGAAGGATTGGGATGAAGGCATCCATCTCCTTTTATTTGCTGTTAGAGAATCTGTGCAAGAATCTCTTGGCTTCAGTCCATTTGAATTAGTATTTGGCCATACTGTTCGTGGTCCTTTGAAACTTCTCAAAGAGAAATTTCTCTCCAATGATGACACCTCCCTGAATTTACTTCAGTATGTGTCTGATTTCAAAACTAGACTTTCAAAAGCTTGTGAGACTGCTCGGACCAATCTTCAGTCAGCCCAAAGGAAAATGAAACAGCTATATGACATAGGGACAAAAGAAAGGAATTTTAAACCAGGTGATAAGGTACTAGCTCTTTTGCCTATTCCAGGAAAATCGTTGCAGGCCAGGTATTATGGTCCATACACTGTAGACAAAAAGATCAGTGACGTAAATTACATAATAAACACTCCTGGGAGGCGCAAGCTAAAGCAGCTATGTCATATTAACATGCTTAAGGAATACATAGATAGGGACAATACATCTTTAACATCAGTCAATCTAGTTAGCTCTGTTCCACTTAATTCATGTGACAATGACTGTGAGGATATTAATTCAGTGAAGTCGGATCCCTCATCATCAAAACTTCAGAATTCTGACATTCTACGCAATCTTGACCAGAAACTGTCACATCTAGAGCCAAATCAGCGGAATGAACTGAAACAGCTGATTTTTGAATATGAACAATTATTTCCTGACATTCCAACACGGACAGACAAAATATTTCACGATGTGGACATAAATGGGTCTAAACCTGTAAAACAACACCCATACAGGATGAATCCTGTGAAACAAAAATATCTTAAAGAAGAAGTTCAGTATCTATTAGACAATGACTTTATTGAACCAAGCCAAAGTGAATGGAGTTCTCCTTGTATTCTAGTACCAAAACCTGATGGGACATATCGTATGTGTACAGATTTTAGGAAAGTTAATTCCTTAAGTAAAACAGATAGCTTTCCTATTCCAAGAATGGATGACTGCATTGATAACATCGGGAATGCCAAATACATAACGAAATTCGACCTTCTGAAAGGATTTTGGCAAATTCCACTCACAGATAGAGCAAAGGAGGTTTTGGCATTCACAACTCCAGACGGATTATTTAACTATAAAGTCATGCCATTTGGAACGAAAAACTCTCCGGCAACATTTCAGCGCTTAATAAACATGGTAATTGCGGGGCTGGAAGGCTGCAGTGCTTATATCGATGATGCTATCATATACAACGACCAGTGGAATCAACATCTTGGGACTATTCGAGCATTCTTTGATAGACTGAGTAATGCCAAATTGACAATCAATCTTGCTAAAAGTGAATTCTGCCATGCAAGTTTGACATTTCTAGGTCATGTTGTAGGTCAAGGTCATGTGAAACCCATTGATGCTAAAGTTGAGGCTATCTCAAATTTTCCCGTACCCACGTGCAAAAGACAGCTGATGCAATTTCTTGGTATGGCTGGTTATTACAGAAAGTTCTGTAATAATTTCTCTGTCATTGCTGAGCCTTTGACAAATTTGCTCAGCAAAAGAACAAAATTCCATTGGAATGCAATATGCCAAAATGCTTTTGATAAACTTAAAGCCATACTCAAGAGTGAACCAGTTCTCTTAGCACCAAACTTTGAAAAGGAGTTTAAGCTAGCTATAGATGCTAGTGACGTAGGTGCAGGTAGTGTTTTGTTGCAGGAAGATGAAAATGGTGTGGATCATCCAGTTTGCTACTTTTCCAAAAAGTTTAATAAGCATCAGAGAAATTACTCTACCATAGAGAAAGAGTGTTTGTCTCTGATTCTTGCTCTGCAACATTTCGAAGTTTATCTTACCCCTACTACTGCACCGATTGTTGTTTTCAGTGATCACAATCCACTGACTTTCATACATAAAATGAAAAACAAAAATCAGCGGTTGCTCAGGTGGAGTCTTATGCTACAAGAGTATAATTTAGACATAAGACATATCAGAGGGAGAGATAACATTATCCCTGATGCCCTTTCAAGAGCTTGAGCAGTGTCAGGAGTTGTGTTTTTCTTTCCTAATAAAGTGGATTGTAGATACATGTAATTTTATATGCTATGCTCAATATTTTATTATTCTTAAAGCAAAAGAAAGCTTTATTACATAAATCTTTCTTTTCCTCGAAGAGGGGGAGTGTTATGCATAAGAATTTATTTTTCTGATTCCCACTTTCACCCCACTGTGACCTAATAGTGCTATAAATATCTTGTTAATCTTTTTATAGAAGATTCTAGAAAACTGAGTCACAGATTAATTTCTTTTTTTTAAACAACATGTTTACAAGGAAAAGTACTTCAGAACCTTCCAGAAAGTTCAGGTTTGCATTATTTTTAGAAGATTACCTCATCTTATTCCACAACCCTGTGGAACATTCTAGAGAAATCTTAGGGTCTATAAAAGAGCTTGATTTTTCTCATTGAGTCAGACTTTGGAGTTTGATGTTTGGGCATTTAAGAAAAGTTATTTCTAAATTCTGTGTTGGATTGTTAAAGGATATTACTTTTCATTTTGGACTGTGAATTCTGTGGGATCAAGGAAAATAGATTCATTCAGGATATTTCATAACAGAGCTAAGTACATTTAATTTTCTTACTTCTACAGGTTAAAGTTAACTTGTAAATAAATTTTGTTAAAATTTTCCAAAAGGCTTGTTTGTTTTTTTCTTTCTGCTACGCCTGGCTCGTAACAGGGGGGGGGGGCTTAGATCGATTTTACGTGGCCACAATCCTCGGCCGTACTTCCGTCGCGATTTAGACAAATAATTTGTTCAGTCCGCATGCAGGCCTCCTAACTCATCAGTGCACCATCTCCGTGAACATAAATAATCAAACCACCACAGACGACAGCAAGAAACCACTGAAATGCTGGAGCAAAAGAAAACCAACAGTTAGACTCCGATTGAAAAAAAAAAACAACCTTATTTGTACTCAAAGAACGTTTGGCATATTTTTGGGCGTTTGTTGTGTTTAGTGGCCCAGATCTTATTGCTTACCTATCTGACGGGCTCCAAATAATGGACCTAGGTTTCATCACCTGTGACGACATTGGCAAACTGCTTTTTGTCATATTTTTGAAACATTTGAAGCAGCTTTTTGGCCACTTTAACCCGTTGCCTTTTTTGCTTGTCAGTCACCCATCTAGCAAAAATCTTTCTGACATTCTAATGCTTCTTCAAAATAAGGTGAACCGTTGATAGTGATATGCCTACCTTTCGTGCAATATCACGAATTTTAAATCTGGAAGCTCCTTCAATGATTTCTTTTATTTTGGAAACAATGTCTTTACGAGATGCAGATTTTGGCCTACCTGCATTTTTTGATAGACTCTACACCAGACTCACATTTCTTTCTCCACCGCCAAACTGTGTCATAAGACTCACAAGAAGGTCCAAAAACACTAAAAAATTCAGTCATCAGCTTCTTCAAAGAACACCCAAGTTTTGAGCAAACTTTGATGTAAGCCCGTATTGCTCTTTTCAGTCGACGCTTCTACCAACTATTTTTACTGCAGTAGTCAATGACTGCGTGTATTCAAATGGCAAATGTATTTTCTTACACTTAGTCTAATAGCTCATACAAGTATGTATTGGTTTTGATCGTGCCCCACGTGGATATCGAACTAGAGGACAATAAGCAATTCTTTTCGAACATCCCTCGTAGAGTCCTCACCGTTGTTTCAACTCTGTGGTTGTTTGATTTTTGTGTGTTTGCGGAGATGTTACACTGATGAGTTAGGAGGCCATCATGCGGACTGAACAATTAATTTGTCTAAATCGCGACGGAATTAAGGGCGAGGATTGTGGCCACGTAAAATCGATTTAAGCCCCCAAGTGAAATTCGTTTCACTGGCCGTTCCAAGGCGGTTCTTCTGTCGCGGTTTATTTTTGTTATGGTTTGTCTTTGAGTGTTTGTATCGCTTATATTATTTTGTTTTGGGTAGCCAATTGGCCATTTTGTGGGAAAATAACTGTCCTTTTGGCTTTCCGCTATTGATGTTTCCATTAGGGTCTGTTGTTTTATGTTTGTGTTTCTTTCCCTTTGGTGTCTCTGATGGGAGCTGTGGGTTAATTGCATCGATATCTGATCATTGCCTTCACTTCTGTTTCACAAGACTTTCGGATGAGTTTAAACCTTGGTCCCGTCTCCTTGTGACCTGTGGTGGAACGTAAAATTCAAACACGCATACACATAACTAATGCCAAGTTTGGCAAAATGTACGAAAAAAAAACTTCATTCTACCTGCAGACAACTGTTTCATTTTACAAGACGTTATCCTTTGTCCTGCTGAACACGATGTCCCCTTTCTTTTCATACAGTCTAAAGAAGCCACCTTAATATCAGGATCTACATTGGTTACCATTAATTTGCGAATTTGAGTGAATACATTTTATTAAGTATTTTTATTGGTTGATAGTTAGAAATGGGTGTGGTGCAGTTACTTCCGTTACGAAAACACACCTATACAAGTACATTGTAAACTTTACCGCCGATAAAAAACGAAAATTTTAAGATGAAAAATTGGATTTTTGTATTATTTTACTTCTCTAAATATAGATTGTGCGTACTCGTTAGAACCGCCTCATCGAGGCGGTTCTAACGAGTACCCACAATATATATTTTAGAGCAGTAATAATAAAAATAAGGTTTACCCCTGCAAACCCCAATTTTACTATATAAAAGTGTGGTTCAAGGGGGGTCAAAATTATATAGACGTGTTTTCATGATGATTCAGCAAGGCTACGGGTTATAATGGGTACAAAATAGAAAGAACATACCACGGAAAAGCCACGAGCAGAGACCATAACCGTCCCACGGGAACACAAGAGATGAAAAATGAAGACGAAGAAAAACATCACTTTGACCTGCACAAATACACAATGACTCATCTTTTTAAACAAAAAGTGTAGGCCCGGATCAGATACCGCGTTCTGCGACGTCTGACCTGGGTCTTCACTGTTTTCCAAGCTACACCCAATATTCTAGTGCAGGTTCTATAGATAATACTTTTTTCGCATCTATAAGAATAGCCAATACCAGATTTTCCCATCACATGAACAAGTCCGTGAAACGAAGACCCCTCTAAACCCCACTTTACATAGAGAAAACTTGGGTTTACGGGGGTATATATAATTTTTCATACTTCTGCTCCAACACATAGATTGTGGGTAACCGTTTGAACCTCACTGAGGCGGTTCTAACGAACACCCATAACCTATGTTTGCAGTATAAATAACAAATATATCACTGATTTTCATCAGAAAAGTATCCATTTTGGAAATGTGAAAAATGCATTCTGACGCACGGATGTGTTATCGTAATGGACAAGACAGTGATAGTCACGTGGACTTAAGCTTTGAAAAGCTTTCTGCGCTTCATAATTTTGGGTTGATTGATAAAATTATTCCACTGCCGAATTTTGAAAACAAATAAAGGTCACTGATATGGCCTAAAAAGTCCTTGCTTCCAAAGGGTTATCTTTTTATCGAACATTCTAAACATCTACGCATGCTTTAGGGCAAATATATCTGCAGCCGAAGATAGATTCTATAGTATGCTGTTCTTTTGAATACAGTGGGTATAATTGTAAATGCCGAATGAAAATACCTCTAATTCGGGAAGATTCTCTTATTGTTTTTCCAAACATCGGTTGTGAGTGCTCGTTTAGCCGAGTGGCGGCAATAAATATGAAACAAATGAGAAAATGTTGGGCACTATTACCTTATTTGGACTTCTTAGCCTAATTGAGGCGGTCCTAACAAGCACCCACAGTCTATCTCGACGATTGTATAGGATATGTGGTCAGTACCTTAGAATCCGGATAACAATATTCTTAGGGGATTACTGCATTCAAAATTGTCATTTTGGAATGTAAATTGGCGGTTTAATGGCCGGAAATTTCGTTTTACGGCGACACGTTAGCGGAGCCGTAAAACGTAATTTGCGCCCGCAAACATTACGATAACACACCCGTGCGACATAGTGCATATTTTCACATCTCCAAAATGGGCTTTTTTATGAAAATCTGTGATATTTTTCTTATAAATACTGCAAACATAGATTGTGGGTGCTCGTGAGAACCGCCTCATTGAGGCGTTTCTCACGAGTACCCATAACCTAAGTTTTGGAGCACAGATAAGAAAAATAATCTGTACCCCCGTAAACCCCAGTTTTCTCTATATAACGTGGGGTATAGGGGGGTCTTCATTTCACGGACTTGTTCACGTGATGACTGACGATTTACCTCCTAAACTGACAATTTTAAAAACAGTGATGCACTTAATCGGTAGGTTTGTTAAAATTTACTATTTTGCACTAATGGACTAGCGCTTTGAGATGTGTAAAACCAAATGCTACCCTTTACGTTATAACGTCGTGTCTCCGACAGTATGTCGCAGGAAATACTGTTTTTGACGCTATCCAATCAAATGTCGCGTTGCATACATTAGAACGACTTAAGACGTTGAAAATCCCATTTTCTATTTTCATATGACGTGGACTTTAAAGGGTGTTGTTAATGTGATGGGTGTTCAAAGTACTGCATAATAATCATAACAGTCCACATTTGCCAAAGATGTTGTAATGAGACTCAATGCATCGTAGTTAGAGGCGATACTCACCATGTGCTAAAATGGATTTTTTTTTCATTTATCCAGATATGAAAATTTCTGATAATTTTCTTATTTCTGCTTAAAATATAGATTGAGATTCTATCGAGTACTCAAAATCTATGTTTCCTTACCTACAATTTTTGTTTTTTAGCAAAAATACGTTAAGTATTGTATACCCCTGTAACTCCCAGTTGTGTCTATATACAGTGTGGATTTAGAAGAGTATTCATTACACGGACGTGTTTTGTGTGTTCGATTTGAGGTTCACTATATATATCGTTTTAGTGACGTTGCTTCCGATTTTGTGGGACTTTTACGCGACAATGAGATGAAATGACAACTCAAGCCTTGTCGCCAAATGAAATCAATAGGTTTTATATGCATGGACAGTCCGACTCGCACCAATTTCCCTGGGCAGGCTAAGATCCTCTAGGCGATTTACCAGTACTCATGTGCTTTCGGTTTCAGCTCTGCGTGGGCGTGGAAGCACCATGCAGTCGAATCTATTTCCCCAAGCCCCGATGGGCGGGGGCCCTCACGAACTTGTTAACGTGGCTAATCGAATCTGTTTGCCTTTGCAATATGCGTGTATAATTTATACAAAATAGAAGTGAAGGCAATGATCAGGAATCGATCCAATTAACCCACAGCTCAATTCAGAGACACCAAAGAAAAAGAAGCACAGACATGAAACAACGAGACCCTAATGGAAACATCAATGGCGGAAAGCCAAAAGGACAGTTACTTTCCGACAAAATGGCCAATTGGATATCCAAAACAAAATAATATACGCGATCCACACACTCAAAGACAAACCATAACAAAATGAACCGCGACAAAAGAAACGCCTGGGGGCGGGGGCTTAAATTTGATGTTACGTGGCCACAATCCTCGACCTTACTTCCGTCGCGATGTAGACAAAAAACTTTTTAGTTCGCATAAAGGCCTCCTAAGTCATCAGTGCAACATCTCCGTGAACACGAAAATCAAACAACCACAGAGATTCTCGAGGACTCGACAGCAAGAAACCACTGAAATGCTGGAGCAAAAGCATACCAACAGTTAGACTCCGATTGGTCCGACCAAAGATAGAGCATCAGGCATCAGCCATCATTACATAAAATTAGATACTCTCTAAATCTCAGCAGGCTTTTACGCTGGAACCGTCATAGAATCTGAGGCCTGACCCACCGGCGTGCAATCAAAGAGGGAAGCAAAGTCGTCAACCGTGATTGGGTTAACTACCATGCATTCAGTCTGTCGTGTAACATTTATGTTGTACCCTGTCTTTTTATATCGAAGAATGATTTTACGAAATATGGGGCTGAATCATCGCATTTATATGTTGTTTTTTTCTGAATTTATATGCTAAGTCGCAATAAAATTCGGGTTCCGATAGACCTTGTTGTGGAAGAGATTTAAGTCCAACATTGAATTTTTAAATTCAATCGGAATGACGTCTATAAAATTTTGAAAACGGCTTTGCGTAGTTTATGATACCGATAACCCTGATTAAGAAGTTTAGCAGTTAACAAATTATTATGTGTGTTGAAGACTAGACACTCTGGCAAATCGAATTAATTGCAAAATATAAACGCCATAGCATGCCGCACGAGTAACATCACCATCCAAGAAAAGAAATTTTACAATCTCGAAATAAAAAAATCGCGTTTATCAGAAACAAAGCCACCTACAATAGATAGATGTAAATTCAAAAACGGGGCCTCGGTATCAGAAGGATTTGCTTTATTTAACTGAAGTTCTGGGGGTGAATTGGACTGATCAAACCATCGAAATAGGTAATATCAATATTTAACAAACCATCCAAATATCTAGAAGTCGAGCTATAGGCTTCAATGATTTCAGATTGGATTTTTTAACGGAAAGTTTCATCACGAACTCTCCTTCATATCAAAACAAGAACAAATCAGCCACAAGAGGTGGGCAATCTGTACCCATCGGAATACCCACAATTTTTCTAAATAACGTAGTACCAAATCTTATGTAAATATGCAAGTATATATATCGTAATTTATATATTAAGTCACCATAAAATTCGGGTTTAATCAAATAAAAATCAAAAATGAGTTCCTTTAAAAGCAATGAAAACATTCATAAGAAAGAAGATGGATCATACTACGTAGTTTCGGCTAAAAAGCCTCATCAGTGACCCTGTAATGATCCGGCAACGAAAGCCAGAGGAAACATACTGCAAATTTGCGAATTTCGAACAGGCAGTCGATTCAAAGTAGAAGTAAACCAAAGATCAGGAATTGATACAATTAACTTACTCCACCCATAAAAGACACCAAAGGGAAAGAAATACAAACATTAAGCGACCAGACCATAATGGAAACCTAAACAAAGGAAGGCCATAAGGACAGTTACTTTCCCACAAAATGGCCATATGGCCATCCAAAATTAAAAGACACAAGTGATACACACAGTAAGTAACAAACAATAACATAAATAAATCACCACAGAAGAGCCGCCTTGGAACGGTCAGTGGAAGATTTCCACTGGGGGGCTTAAATCGATTTTACGTGGCCACAATCCTCGCCCTTACTTCCGCCGCGATCAAAGACTGATATAAATCAAAATGGGGTCCAAATAATTAAAAACCTGTCTAGAATATGATTCTAAACCAATAATTTATTTCTGATTTCTCAGAATATTCACGCTGATCTCAAAGGACCAAAAGTAAAATATAAACTGCACTATGGTTGATGTACGGGGAGACGTTTTACGGCCGCCACACGGCACAACACCAGCTGCAGTGAAGGCAAATAAAAATAAAAAATGAGTTCCTTTAAAAGCAATGAAAACATTCATAAGAAAGAAGATGGGTCATACTACGTAGTTTCGGCTAAAAAAGCCTCCAAACTGATATTGTTAATCTATGCCCGTGTCTTGAAAACAATGAATAAGCAGAATTTCACATTTATATCTTTCTTTGGGAAATAATGAACTAGGCACATGTCATTTAAGCATCGTCACATCAGCATCGCTGTCATGACATGACGATGATAAGTCTTTCTGTCGCGGTTTGTTTTTGTTATGGTTTATCTTTGGGTGTTTGTGTCGCTTGTGTTATTTTATTTTGGATAGCCTTTTGGCCATTTTGTGGGAAAGTGGCTGTCCTTTTGGCTTACTGCTGTTAGCGTTTCCATTAGGGTCTGTCGTTTCATGTTTGTGTGTATTTCCCTTTGGTGTCTCTGATAGGAGCTGTGGGTTGATTTATCGATTCCTGATCATTTCCTCCACTTCTTTTTTGTGCTGCTGGGATGAGGTATGGCGTGAGCTGGGATTGGGGTATGATGTGTGCTTAACAATGTGATAACCTATATCTATCACACTGTTGTTTAGAGAATAGGTTATGTCCTCAAAGGACATCCCCGCCCATTCGGGCTTGAAGAAATAGATTGGGCGGCATGGTGCTTCCATGCAGAGCTCAAAATGACCACACATGTGTAATGATAAACCGTTTAGAAGAACTAAGCCTACCCAGACAAAGTGTTGTGAGCCATATCATATAGTCCGACGCATATACGGCTTTTTGTTTCATAGGGCGGCAGGGCTTGAGATGGCATTTCATCTCCATGCCGAGTAAAAGTCCCACAAAATTGGAAGCAACGTCTCCAAATTGACCTAAATAGTGTTGACGGTGACGTTAAACCTCAAGTCAAACAATCAAACCAAAGTTTCAAATAGGATATGCCCGCCCGGAACACGCGGTTACTAGCATGTAACGCCAGTGTGCATGGCAAACCTGTGTTTACTTTCGAAATACATATGTACTTCCTCGGCATTAAAATCGCATTTAACAGAATCTTACACTCGAGTTAATGTTATATCTTTGAATACATTCATATCATCTGACCACTCTTTTTATACCCTCTGTATGTCCTATGTAATATTAATGAAGAACATAAGGCTGCCAACTAAGAACCAGCCCCTGTCAAATATTACATCCACTTAATGGCAGTAACATAGCGATACAAGTCACAAAAGATTATCTTATTTGCATCGCTTTGCGGCTAACAGTATTGATAAGCTTGCTTGAACGAAAGTGTAATTCAGAAGACTAGTCGTCGCTCCGCTAGGCACTTGATAGAAATTTTAGGTTTTGAAGGCTCCTGTCAATCACTGCTGATAAGCAGACTGATCTGTGTCTCCAGCGCGTATATAAATAGTAAAATAGAAGTGAAGGCAAGCTTTTTTGTGCGGCATAATTCATTACGATAACACACCCGTACGACATAGTGCATTTTTCCCATCTCCAAAAATGGCTACTTTTCTGATGAAAATCTGTCATATTTTTTTTATAAATGCTCATAACATAGGTTGTGTGTGCTCGTTAGAACCGCCTCATTGAGGCGGTTCTAACGAGTACCCACAACCTATGTATTGGAGCAGAAATAAGAAAAATAATAAAGACCCCCGTAAACCCCAGTTTTCTCTATATAAAGTGGGGTTTAGAGGGGTCTTCATTTCACGGACTTGTTCACGTGATGTGAACAAACAATACGGAGGTAGGGAAGTCGATATTTCAAACAATGATGGACAGTGAAAGGCCATTATAGACACAATGAATTTCGAAAACCATGTTTGATGCCAAGTAGATGCCAACCCAAGAAGCTATTTTTAGGCTTCTGACACAAAAGTACCGCGTGATGCGTGGAGAAGACCCGAATCAGTTATCACCTCTGCGAATGCTGATAAACAAATTACCTCATTTCTTTGTTCATCTGTTGAATTTTGTTATGTCTAAATTACAGACTAATACAAACAGTTATTAAATGTCTAGCAAATGGAATGGATAACCTGAGGTAATTCTTTATTGACCTCGTGTATCGATGTCAGCTGTTTGCTTGAAGTACAAATATCGGTTAATAGCATACGAAGTGACAGGCAATTAACTACATTGGGGCAAATAACTTTACAATTCAGACGGTTTAGCAGAATGCAAGGTTTTCATGTATTGTTCGTTTTGTTTGTTTGTATTGGAGTTTAACGGCCCAGTCAACACTATTTAGGTCATTTTTGAGCCGGTCAGTTAACCTATCCACACTTTCAGGTGCATGCTTATACGTAAGCGGTTAACCAGTACAATGCACATTCTTTCGCCAGAAACTGACAACTGCCCTTCTTGAATCAGCGGAAGGGATTTCATGCATTGTTCTTTTGATTGAATATATAACGCGGACCACAGCATTTCCAACAAATTACATGAAGATTCAGATCAGCCTGCGCACCCATATTGTCTGACCAGAGACTCCTTTTGCTGCATGAAGGAGCACTGGGTCCTTAGCTATCCTTAGAGCGCACAACAAAGACTCTGATCAGATTGCGCTGATGTGAAGTCTGATCTGAGTCTTTGCTGGGTCCGTATGCAATTTGTAGGAAATGAGGTACCCCGGCTCATATTAAAACATAATGGAGGACTTCCAGTAATTTTGGTGCACCGAACCATTTTTGTCGATCATTGTGTTGAGTCGCTGACATGCTTACCAATGGTACGCTGCATGTACATCTTTCTAGTGCAAATCTGCCATACACTTTCTAATTGTTCTTGAAAATAAATATTGTGCTTGTTGAGGCGGTTCTGGCAAGTTCCCACAAGCAATGGTTATAGTAAAATACATACCCATGAAAACCTAATTTTACTCTATGCAATTCGGCTATCTGTTCAGGCCGATCGGGGTTTTCTTTTGCACCAGAATTTCAGTTATGTCATACTTGCAAGTTCTCATCATTGTTTCATTTCTATCAATAGTCGTTTGATTTTTATGTTAATTGAGATTTTGCACTGACGGGTTTAAACTCCTTCATGGGGACTGAATTTGTTTATGACTAAACCGCGAGAGAACCCAAGGCGAGGATCGTGGTCACGCAAGATTTAAGCGGTTTAATTTTGTTACAGTTCATATAACGACTTCTCATGGGAACAATTTGGGAACTGATTGTATCTGTTTTTGACCGTTACTCTTTTCAATTTGCATGTATGTATTGCTAATACCTTTTTTATTTTGGATAGCTATTTTGTGGGAAAGTAACTGTTCTTTTTGCTTTCCGCTTGTGCGTCCCCCGACCATCGGGGTGTGGATAAATAGATGACTGCATGATGCTTCCACGCAGAGCTGAAAGTACTGGAAAACCGGTTAGAGGATCTGAGCCTGCTCGGGCAAAGTGGTGCATGTTGGACCGTCCATGCATAGTACTGGTATACTGAATTGTGGTTCTTATGCATGACAAGCATTCTAAACCGTGCCAATTATCAATTATATATCTCGAATGATCCTGGGATTATGGCCATCACAATGTTGTTTTGCTATCGACTGAGAGACTGATGAATTGATGGACGCTCGCACGACTGATCACTGTATCCCCCAAACCTATTCAGCCGGGGGTTGTACCATACATAGTTCGTCTGTCATTACTAAGTATGACCATCAGTATACGACAAAGGGTATTGGAGATATGGCAATCACAAGGGTAATGCGTGACAGCTCAGTGGTTAGTGCACTTGCCTCTGATGCTAGAGGCCCCCGGTTCGATCCCCGGAGGCTGCGATTATTTCGGTGTCCGAACACGCTCCATTGGCATCATTTACAGGGATGAATGCCAAAACGTACACCGTCCTTCGGACGGGACGTTAACTGGAGACACCCTGTGCAGGAAGAGCCAATGCAGGTTAAAGACCCCTACCATAGTTATATGATTACTCTGTAGGCTTTCAACCCTGCAACCTGGAGTGTATGAAATGTCACCTGCGAGTAATGGTCAAATGTGAGCGATCGTAGTATAAGTAGAAAGAAAGAAAGAAAATGCCAGGGGAGACAAATAAAAAAACCAGGGCACCCAGAGTCGTGGTTTTTGTGCGAGCGTCCATCAATTCATCAGTCTCTCAGTCCATAGCAAAACAACATTGTGATGGCCTGTTTAACCTTATTTTAAAGTGTAACAAGTATTCTCAATATAACTCAAAGGAAATTGAAAGACGGGTGTAATCGGTTAGACCGTTGTTCCTGTATGGTTAAGCGCGCCAACCATTACTGGCGTGAGTTCGAATCCCGCCAGATCGCAGTTAGTACTTTTTTATTTCTTCATTTTATATATATATATATATATATATATATATATATATATATATATATATATATATATATATATATATATATATATATTCCTTACTTTTTCCAAACATTGACTGTGGTCACAGAACCTATAGTTTTAAAGCACAAATATGGATCGTGTTACCCCTGTGAATCTCGCTTTTCTTTATATGAAATCGGGGATAAATTTGTGTTCAAATCATGATACAAGCTAATTTGACCACAAAATGAATAATAATTATTAAAACGTATAACCCACCTGTTGCTTACTGTAAATCTAAGATCATTTATTTACTTACATCAGATGTCAGTCTAATAATATACAATTAGGCAATTATCTGAGATCGTTCTGTGTTAAATCCATACATAACGAAATAAAACTTTAAATATTGCCTTAACCCATTTAGTACAAGAAACCCAAAAACGGGTAACCTAGCAAACAGTGCAGGCCCAGATCACTGATCAGGGCCTACACTGTTTGCAAAAAGTTCAGCCATTTTCCTAATCAATTTTGAAGAAAACACAAGCTGGCACACCTAAATTTTGAAATGGACTCCTGCTATATATAAGGAGGAAGATTCGGTTTGGTACAAAAAGAATTAAGAAAACAGTACACTTGCCGGAGGCGATAGTCAAAGGTATAACTATCGTCCAAACAGCCACAGCCATCAAATAACTACGATATTTTTATGAAAGATGGTCTGAATCACTCAGACGGCATTGTTTACATTTCTGTGCATGCGGTCTCGTGCCGTTGATCCCATCTTCTACTGCGTTGCGCGTCAAAATAATGATAAACGGTGAACCAACTAAACCGTGAAAAGTAAAAATATTCACCATATTTGCATTAATTGCTGGCTCCTAGCTTGCACACTGTCAATATTGGAAAAACAGGTAGCCAGACCCCCATGACCTTTCAAGGTCATGGGTCTGGTTACCTGTTTTTCAAACACTGATAACCTTCAGACTAGGAACCAGCAGATAATGCAAATAAGGTGAATAGGACGGTGATATAGTTCACCGTTTAAACTGGTTAAAACTAAACCTGTAGCAAACAAAAATACAAGATCATAACACTTTATATAAGAGATTGGGTAACAATAGCATCTATTGACATAGACATAGAAGTTTTATTTAGAGTCGAATATATATAGCATTAAACATAAGCTCATTGCCTTCACTTCTGCCTTGTATTACGACAAACAGTATTGTACCAAGACAAAGAAACCTCAGGTAGGTGTTTAATTTATACAAGTATCATGCTTGGCTTTGTCGAGCCCGAAATTACCTTGCCGAGGTCTCAGTCCCATTGTTGGTTATTGTTCTCACCACCTACTTTAAAAAAATGTGCTGTGAATGGTAAAAAAACGCTTCCAAAGTAGAAGTAAAACAAAGATCAGGAATCGATACAATTGACTTACTCCACCCATCAAAGACAACAAAGGGAAAGAAACACAAACATGAAGCGACCAGACCATAATGGAAACCTAAACAAAGGATGGCCATAAGGACAGTTACTTTCCCACAAAATGGCCAAATGGCCATCCAAAATAAAAAGACACAAGTGATACACACACACAGAAGAACCGCCTTGGAACGGTCAGTGGAAAGAATTCCACAGGGGGGGGGGGGGGGGGGGGGGGGGCTTAAGTCGATTTTACATGGCCATAATCCTCGCCCTTACCTCTATCGCGGTATACACTAATTTTGTTTAGTCCCCATTGAGGCTTCCTAACTCATCAGTGTAACATCTCCGAGAACATACAAATCAAAAAACTACAGAGATGAAACAAGGTTGAGGACCCGACAACAACAGAATTGCTGGAGCAAAAGAAAACCAACAGTTAGACTCCGAGGGGCCCGACCAAAGACGGAGCATCAGGCGCCAACCAACATAAAGAATACTAAAATAAAATAAAAGTCCATTTATGTTTTTACGCTGGAACCGTCATATAATCATAAGCCCGACCCACGCACGGGTGCAATCAAAGAGGGAAGCAAAGTTGCCAACCGTGATTAGGTTAACCACCATGCATGCAGTCTGTTTTATAATATTGATGTTGTACCCAATCTTTATACATCGACGAACGATTTTACGAAATTGGGTACTAAAGGCATTACAGGCATGTATTTTTCTAAATTTAAATCCAAAGTCACCATAGAATTCGGGTTCCGATAGGCCTTGTAGCATAAGTGTTTTAAGTACAACATTGAATTTTGAAACCAAAGCTATTGGCATCAACAGAAGATCAATATGCAAATGATGATTTATAAAACTTTGACAATACCTTTTTCTTACATGCTTTTCAATGAAATATAGAGATTTCTCAGTGAATTCGAAAACGATATTGTCATTGTTTCAAACAGTGAAAATACGATTTTTGGAATTTCACTGTTTGGGACTACTTTTTTCTAAATCGATTTCCCCGTTCAGCGCCTCATTCTACTTTCGGTTTCATTTTTCAAGCATCAACGAAACAGAGTGGTTTCCCTTGACGTTGTTTACATTAGTTACGGGCGCTGGTTCCGGCTTTACTTGTCGTTTCCGTGAAAAAGTACATTAAAAGCCGGTTATTGGTACGCGTTTGCTTTCGATCTCGATCGATCGCCTGGTTTCAACAACAACAACAATTCAGAATGATGGAGCAGATAGACTTTATGAATTCCACTCTTGATGAAATAAATTGGGATGACCCAGATTTTGATGACATACCATCATTTGACTTAGTCAATGGTCCTCAAAGAACCTTCAAAGAGGTTGATGTTGATTGCTTTTTGGAGGAAAATCAAAACAAAAACACAAAAAAGAGAGCCCAGGCTGACCTGAAATTGCTAATGGAGTTTCTTCTTTCAAGAAATGAAACCAGATTTCCAGAATTTATCCCACCAGACCAACTGAATATATATATTTCCCAGTTCCTCTTATCTGTAAGAAAAAAAGATGGTGGAGAGTATGAGCCCACTACACTTCGTGGTTTTGTCAGTTCCTTTCACAGATATCTAAAAGAAAAAAACAGCAAAGTAAGCATTATAACTGACATGGAATTTGAAAAAACCAGACAAGTTCTAAAAAGTAAACAGAAACAGCTTAAGAGCCTAGGCCTAGGCAACAAGCCAAAAACTGCAGAAGTTCTTGAGGATGAACATCTTGAAAAAATGTACGAAAAACAAGTTCTTGGGTACCACAATGGCTATTCCCTGAGTAATTCTATGTGGCTTATCTGCACAACATATTTCGGAATGCGGACAGGAAAGGAGACACATAACCTGAAATGGGGTGATGTTAGCCTGGGCTTAGATGCACAAAGTGGTGTGGAGTTCCTACAACTTGACAGAGAGAGATAAACAAAAACTAGAACCGGGGAAGACCCAAGAAACACAAGGTTCAAAATTTGCACAGAGTATATGTTTTTTGTACCCAAACCATGTTAAGCTTATCCAGATCAGTTTGAGAGCTCACCACTTTACCCCCTGACCCAACAATTTCATCATAAAGTTCAGTTTAACATCAATTTTGTATTTCACCGAATTAACACCAATAGAAATATATTCACGAGTGGCGAAGCCACGAGTGAAATTACATCTTTTGGTGCTCATAAAGGAAATATAAATAGAGGATATTTGACTTTTTCAGTGTAAGATCGATTTTTCTTTCACTGAATGAACATCAAAAGTAGCAATTTCATGAGTGGCGTAGCCAAGAGTGAAAATAAAACTTTTGGTGTTCATGAGTGAAATAAAAATTGAACATACACTAAAAAAATCAAATTTTCTGTTTCTTCCATGCTTTATGTGTGTGTGTGAATGCGGGTTTAACGTCGCTTTCAACAATGTTTCAGTCATATCACGACGGTGTCTGGTTGTGACAGGGAGCTGAATGCTCACTTTTATAGTGCCGCCTCACTGAAGTATCATGTCCCAGCTACATTACATGATACCACACCCAGTCACATAATCCTGACACTGGGTCGATCAGTCCTAGCTCTATCCTGTAAATCTGAGTGCCAAGCGAGGAGCAGCTAGTACCATTTTTAACGACTTTGGTATGTCGCGGCCCGGGATCGAACCCGTGACCTCCCGTTCCCCGGAGCGGACACTCTACCAACTGAGCTATCGGGGCCGGTTTCATGCTTTAAACTGTAATTTGTAACGCATTTTCAGAGCAACTGCCATCATCAGAGATAAAACATTTTCCAGGGCGATTTTGAGTTGATTTAGGTGTTCAACGTGTTGACTGGGTATAATATTGGGTGTAAACTGAAAGTTTGCACCTGAAAAACAGCTTAGAATGTTACTTTTTGAAATGGTTTGTTTGAAATTTGCACTCAAATCATTTCCGCAGTTGCCACGCTCGTCTGGCGTCGCGTGCTTTATTTTCGTTGCGTAGGTGCTAATAGTGACGTCATCAAGGTCCGAATAAACGTGAAAACCTGTGTGACGTAATTTCTGACGCTATTTATAACGTTTAGCTAATTGACATCTAACATCCAAAGAAATAATGTGAAATTTTCCGAAGAAACATCAAATTCACAAACAGTAAAAATAAAAATCGTATTTTCACTGTTAGTGACAATATCCATTTCGATTTCACTGAGAAATCTCTATATTTCACTGAAAAGCATGTAAGAAAAAGAAAATGCTGTGGGTACTCATTTGAACCTTAAATGAGTACCCACAACATTTCCTTGTATGCTATTCAATGAAATATAGATAGTTCTCAGTGCAATTGAAACATATATCATCAATGCAAAGTAGGATAGAATTTTTGGATTTTTAATTTTAGACAACTGAAACCAAGAGCATATGCTAACCCTGAAGAGCCTCACCGTGACCCAGTCTACCTGTATAAAGTATTTGCCGATAAAAGGCCAACTGGCATGAACAATGATGACAGCCCATTCTTTCTCACTCCTGGAAGTGCATCTCAGAACTGTTGGTACCGACGAACACCTATGGGGATCAACAAATTGTATGGCATTATGACAGACATGAAGGAAAAGACAGGAATACAGGATCCACATATAATACCATACAGGTATCAAATGTCGGTTTGTAATATTCCAACTGCAGTGGCGTTTTATTTAGCATTCCAACTCGCTGAATTCCCTCGATGTTACCAAGAGTCTTTTTCCAAATGATGATTTTTGGCATTGCAAAAGACTACACAGTGGCTGTTTTGGTAGCATTTATAACAAAAAACAAGCACACCACATAATCCGTAAGAAAACCCTTGCAAGATGATTTCTGATGCAGATTCCTTCATTGTTTCCACTTACAATCTAGCTGTTAATTTTATGCCAGTAACAAATGTCTTTATTTCCGCAACTGTAGCTCAGCAAATAATTTCTACATGTATATATCTAGAATTTCAATCTGTCTGATGCTTTAATGACTCTAGTCAGCCCCTGTGGCAGCTGCTCATGATGAAATATAGCAAAAACAAACTTGCCACAGAAACAAACCAAAATATTGCCTGTAAATTTATATCCTTTACACATTGTAGTTGTTTACTGTTAGTCTGTATATGCTCTCAAGGAAATGAAAATTGGGTACCATTTAAAAGGAAAGTGTGCAAGCAGGAAAACCATGACAAACGCAAAAGTATCTCAAATATTAGCTTTTATAAACACTGATAAATATTTCATCCTCCACATATTCATTGAAGGAGACTGTCAAAAGGTGGTCTGTGCACATGCTGAGAAAGCATTCTGAAACTGGGGTAATATACGGTATCACACAATCATGTTCATTTCAGATGTTATTAATCGAAAAGCCAACATGCTTATGAAATTTATCAAACTTGCCAGAGGCTCGTTTCATAAAATTCAAATGACAAGACCGGGATTGTAAGATTCTCAATCTTTCATTTATATTAAACTAGAGGGCTCACAGACTGCATCATGGATTCATGACGTGACAGTTCATCCATGCTTTAAGTATTACATCTATCTATTTATCTCTCCTTTTTGGTTTTGGTTTTATGGCCCTTTTAAGATTATTTCACTCATATCGAGGCAATCATTAATCAGAGGTGGGCGAAAACCAGAGTAAAACCACCTGACCTTCCATTACATTACAGGTGTGGTTCATGATCTTCATGATTTGTTTGGAGTTTAAAGGGCCAGTCAATACTATTTTAGTTCATTTTTGAGCTGGTACATTTATCCTGAGCAGGCTTATATGTAAGCAGTTAACCAGTCCAGATAAGTGGAGATAAATATATATTTTTTTTCAATTTCCATTTTCCCTTACTAGATCTAATATTTTTTTTTCTTTTTTCATTTTCAGTGCAAGGAAGAGACTCATACAAAAGCTGAATGATGAAGGGGTCCCTCCAAACCAGATAATACAGATCTCAGGGCATAAAAATGTCAACTCCCTGAACAACTACAGTAAATTGAATAATGAACAGTCTCGTCGGATATCAGATATCTTGGCCAACAAATCTTCAGAGTCGAATGCCATTGTCCCTGCCACAATTACCCCTCCCATACTTGCTCAACCCAGTTTGACGGGAACAAGACAATTCATCGACAAGATAACTCATCGACACGGTTTTTGGAGACAATTCATCGACACAATTGAAGACAACTCATCGACACTTTTTGAAGACAACTCATCGACACATTATTATGTTAAAATTATACACAGGCTGATAAAATGAAGACAATGTTTTGAAAATAAAATGATCTATCATCAGGTTTATGATCAACATAACGAAATTAGAATATATTAATTCAATATTTTGGCTTATTGATGACAATTAAGAGACCAGTTTAACGCATAGGATGGCTGGCGTAAATTAACTTCTATTTTAAATACATAATATAAAAGAAAATATATAGGGAACTTGGTCAAATATCATTCAAAACTTTCATAATTTAAATAAAAAAGATAGAAAGTGAAGCTAGATATTCGTTTATGTGAGTAACATGTATGTTTTCATTTTCCCCCTAAATGTTTGTTGTTCGAATTTTGATAATAATAGGGAATTTGACTGTTAATCACAATGAGCTTGTACTGGTAAGCTTTTATAAACTGTTTTTAAACTGTCTGTCTGTCTCTGTCTCTGTCTCTGTCTGTCCGCCCGCCCGTATGTATGCAATACTGGTGAGTCTTTATATGCGTTTTTAAACTGTCATTATGTCAATCTATTTTTCTTTCTTTCATTCATTCTTAGACATTATGTGTCTTGTTTCTTTCGTTCATTCTGATACAGTATCTTATTATTTATTTATTTATTTATTTATTTAATACTTATTTAAATGGCACGGGCCAGTTAATATAAAACGTGGACAAACAATCAATTACATCATTACTCGAACTATTTTGTTAATCGGCGTGTGCCATAAAGTTACAAACATAACGATTATCAAATTACTCATTTTTTATCCTACATGTGTATTTGTATTTTTACCCGTCAAAGATCAATCAAATACAACGTACCGCTTATCCATGATTACCCTTAATTACCTATGATTGCTAATTACCTTCAAACAAATGTGTCGATGAATTGTCTTCAAAAGGTGTCGATGAGTTGTCTTCAATTGTGTCGATGAATCGTCTCCAAAAACCATGTCGATGAGTTGTCTTGTCGATGAATTGTCTCGATTCCAGTTTGACAGGGGCAATGAGTGCAACCCCGTTGCCGCCGGGCTTCTTTGCAAACAGCCATTTTCATGGAAATGTTACATTCAATTTTAATAATAGACATGAGACTCAGAACCTATCCCAGCATACCCAGCAGGTGCAGCAGCCTGTACTTGCTCAAACGGGCCAAATTTCTGCCCCGACTCCCGTGTCATGTGCTCCAGCTGAAGATTCTCCGCTTCAGTCCCCAATTATTCCGGTCAACCGCAAATACAAGAGGATAAGACTTTATCCTGACAGTGACAGTGATTAGAGAACGGCAAATTATGAGTTTATAATGTTAAAATTGTGTTCTTACCTCTTGTATTTAGAATAATATCACTCGAATCGAAGCTGTCATTAATCAATATGGCGGCTTGCATATTACGATCTGCTGACAGTGTTGTGTATTGATGCGCATTTGAAACGCACTTGAAAATATTTGAGACAGGAAGTTTTACTCTTGTTTAAATTATTTCTTTTCTACCACTTATGTGGTAAAAAGTGAACTAAATGTTTTGTTTCACTGAATCCCACAAGTCAATTAAAATATTTTCTTATAAACAAAAAACTATTTCTTCTCGATGGCATTATCTTTTACGGTCGACAAGAAGTCGTCACGTGATCTTAACTTGGGAGGCATCCAGTGGGTTCAATAAAAACAATTAGCTCAATTAAGAATGCATTTTGTGTATGTTTATTCATTGAAAAGCATGTTAGAAACAGAAAATTTGTTTTTTAACAGTGTAACATCGAATTTTATTTCATCTCATGAACACCGAAAGTGGTATTTTCACCCGTGGCTACGCCACTCGTGAAAATACCACTTCCGGTGTTCATTCGATGAAATGAAATTCGATGTTACACTGTAAAAAACAAATATCCTCTATATCGATGGTTTGATCTGTTGATTTGGTTGGTTGATTTGAGGTTTAACGTCCCCATCAACACTGTAAAGGTCATTTTGGAGACGTTGCTTCCAATTTTGTGGGACTTTTACCCGACATTGAGATGAAATGACATCTCAAGCCCTGTCGCCCAATGAAACCAAAAGGGTTTATTAGCATGGACGGTCCGCCTCGCACCGCGGTTCCTGGACAGGCTTAGATCCTCTAAGTGGTTTACCAGTACTAGTGTGCGGGCCGGATTCAGCTCTGCGTGGAAGCATCATGCAGCCCATATATTTCTGATCATTGCCTCCACTTCTATTTATGATAAACGCGATGTTTTTGATTTTGAAATCGTAAATTTTCCTCTCTCTTTATTTTTGATGGTGATGTTCCTCGTGCGCCATCCTTTGGCGTTTATATTTCGTAATTAATTCAATTTGCTAGAGTGTGTAGTCATGTAACTTACTTCAACCCTCGTAATAAATTGTTAACTGCTAAACTTTTTCATCAGGGTTATCGGTACCATAAACTTCGCAAAGCCTTATCAGAATTTCATAGACGTCATTTCTGATTTAGACCGTAGTACGTGTATATTGTAACGGGGGCCTCGCCGAGGTTACAGTCTAATTCCTTTTAGATGTCCAGACTTGTCAGGATTGAGAGACACCGTTGCAAATATAATGATTGTGAGTCCGCCTGGGCTGATAGCAATGTTAGCAAAAGGAGGGAATGTAATGAAAAGTGGTTGGTTAAGTTTATAAATTTATTGTAACATTTGAAACAAGATCTTGGTGACAGCATTCATAAAATACACAGTTTTTGTACTGACGGAACCTATGTGAATATCTAAACCGACGTAAACATTAAACTAAGCAAAAGCAAAGATTAGGTGTACTCCAGAGGGCAGTCACTACAAAGGAGAATCCTCAAATGAAGATGTATTGATCAATGCTTAAAGTCACTACCTCTAGTTGTACCCGTTGAAATACTGCATGTAGCATCACCCAATATACTGCATGTAGTATCACCCAAAATATACTGCATGTAGTATCACCCAAATATACTGCATGTAGTATCACCCAAAATATACTGCATGTAGTATCACCCAAAATATACTGCATGTAGCATCACCCAATATACTGCTTTTAGTATGACCGGCTTACTGTTTTTAGGGTCACTATCACACTCCTTTTAGACACACCACTGCTGGTTTTAGGTTGACCCTCAATACTGCTGTTAGGTGATACCCGCTTAAGAAGTCACCCCTATAAGTCTGTCATTTAACATAAAATCACCCAAAGGTGTTGTCACACAAATATGGACACACCCAAACACGGACGCACCCAAATGTGGACACACCCAAATACGGACGCACCCAAATGTGGACACACCCAAATACGGACGCACCCAAATGTGGACACACCCAAACCTGACAATACGTATACAAGGAGTGCACAGATAGAGATTTTATACGGACTGCTACCGACTGGTAATACCCCAACCCAACTATATGCACCGAGCTGAAGATATCACTGAGCACCCAGATTTGGGGTCACCCAAATCTGAGGTCACCCAAAATAGAAGAGTACACCCAAATCTTAAGCAGATGCTTAGAAACACCTTTACATTGGAATATATGAGTGAGGCTATCTATAGTCTATAAATAAAGTTCGCCAATGAAGGTGGGCACCTCAGAAATAGTTACCAACTAATCCTCTTGATGCCAATATGGCCGCCAGGAGGAAGATCAGTCTTTAACACAGTTTAGATTGTAAGTTTTAAGGAAATCTGTGAAGTTTTAGTGTTTCATCTGTCAGAAAATCTCCCTTAAAACACGTATAATGTAGTGTAGTGATTAGTGCCAACCTCACCAGAAAGCAGGTTAAGAGATAGGTAGAGCCTTATAGAATAAAGTCGTCTGCACCCAGATCTCTAGAAAGTCACCCAAAAGTAGAGAGAAGAGGATAAAACATTAAAAATAAATGTTAAGACACCTCTTTTGGGCCCAGATTCCGCCTGGGTGCCATTACTGTCTTTAGTTATACTGTATAGATATAGTAGGCCCTTCACCCAAAGTCTGATAGTTCTAGTTCTTTTAGATTTGGCCGCTCTGTCGAATGGTCAAACGAGTCTTTGACACGGATGAGTAACCCGCTTTGTTTTTATAGTAAGCAGCGCGCGCACTCTGCGACAGTCAGGTGACTCGTAACGGGGTTACCGTAACCAAGGGGCGGTACATTCGGACGCTTCCGGGCCATGTGGTTAGTAACGGAAATCCTCAATATCGATAAAGTCCGAGGATAACCGAATGAACCAAGATGGAAGGTCTTTCCCTGAAGTGGCGAATTCGGGGCAGAAATAAAGAAAAATACAGCTAGCAGAGTGCGGTTTAGGGTTGTAAAAGTAGGTAAATGGTTGCAAAACATTGGTCTTCTTACGGTGGAAACGGGAAATGGAGCTGACATAGCTTTGTTAATGGTGAAAAGGCCTGGTGAAGTCGGCACCAACATTGTGGCTTACACAAACTGTTGACGATCGCGTGTTCATCCATGTGGCAGATAGTAAACATAGCCTAGCGCCGTTACAACTGCCCCCTTACCCCAAAGAAGGCATGGCCCCCATGAAGAACGTTATGTAAGTATTCAGCTTGAGAGTGGCTTTTCAAAGAAAATTTGAAAATAAGGAGGCGCATGGCTGAGCATACATTCTGCCAGCATGGTGAACATCAAGGTTAAGTTATCAACAGGTTAATTTAATAATTACTCAGTACTTCACTTTCGGTGTCGTCAACTTATTCAAAGTCAGACATACATATAGGTACTAGATTGACAAGAGGGGTATGTGACAAGAGTTCATGGTGGTAATAAAGTAATTCAGACTCAGTAGCTTTGGGATAATACAGTGCAGTAAGTCTTGGTATAGACATCACACATTGGGTCAAGTAATCTGTCTCACGTGACCCCCTTACATTATGATTTCACTAAAATAGTCAACAATAGCTCATAGTAATTGTATCTATAGATCCCGGCTCTGATCAGTCTGTTAAATAGCCTTTACTTTACTGATGTTAAACTACAATACTTGTTGATCATGATATGAAAATATGCCTTAATATGGTTCCAAGCTATAGGTTGACATTTATCAGAATTGTTGAATTGTTACTGGTGACACGTCAAATAACATTCATACACCAGGAACAACATTTATATCTTTCATTGAACCCAACATCACTGCCTTTTCAGTGGACAACATATCCTCCCTATCCGAGACGGCATGACAAAGAAGATATGTTGATGTCCGATCCAAAACAGCTTCGAGAGACAAGACAAATGACTCGCCCAATACAGCTGTATGGGTAGGTAAACCACTGTGAAGCGGAAATGATGTTAAAGGGAAAAACTATACAGTGTATGAAATAACATTCAGTGTGGTTTAGATTCCATCAGTACTTCAACTCCTCACCCACTGCCCAATCACCTAAATTATGTAGAAGGTTGACAAGCTTGCTTCTAGTTTAGACATTAAAAGACCAACCTGGTGAATTACTACACACATGAGTAGGACGGCCACATTCCCACAAATGTATGTAGCAATTATTATTATTTTTTTTTAAAGTGTGATCCGGCAGGGGTATTCTAATTCCATATTATACAAAACAGTTTACTGAACAGTATCATTAACTACGTACAGTGGACCCTCGTTATAACAACATCACTTGTTCCTGGACACCAGGATGTCCCAACAAGCTCGTCATCACACAGAAAAAAATAATAGGAAATAACTGATGTTTACCCTTAGATACACCAAGGAACAAACACCAATTATAACTGCTAGCTCCTTGCCAGACACACGTCAGAATCGCCTCCCTGTGATAACTCTATCAAGTATCCACACCATTTTCTGGGTAATATAATAGAACGCCCCAGAACTCCCTAATACTGAGCTATAATTCGGCTTTATTGAAAATGATGATATTATAGAGATATTATTGTCAAAAGATCCGTCATTGACATAAAGAGGGTCATCTGTAACTTAGAAACATTTAATGGTCTCACATTATTTATGATCCCTGCAGAGTCATTCCCCTGAGCCGACAAAATTTCATTCAGATCATGGAGAATATCCATAAAGCAAATCATGGAATCCCTGGCATATTGTGTCTGGGATTTCTGCTGTAACAAACAGGTACAACTAGTTGTCTGATTACAGATATTGATATTGACAACAGAGTTTGCTCTGTTGAGAGCGAGACAATAATTATGTTGGGTATTACTATGAAACAAGAATTATCAAGGCATAGATTTAGCTGAGTATGCGAAAAACAAATTAAATCGTCGCTCCCTTTTCCGTCGGTCATCTTATATAGCAAATGAATTGTTCAGAAAGCAGAACAATGCATATGACCAAAAGACATCGATATATACAAATTCTGAATGAAAAACATAGTTTTACTGACATAGATGAAGTGCAATTCTAGATGAAGTGCACACACTTGATTTTAGAAGTCTTCATATCAATCAACAAAGTAAGTCAACATATGCAAAACAAGCACAGCATATCAATCCGAAAGGTTTCGGTGTCATGAAAAATGTTCACCAATCAAACATGAGGTTCAGATAGAGCCTCTCAATAAAAAAATATAAGTCTGCGGACAACAAAGAAAATAAATATTGTTGTTTGTCTGTTGTTTGAATTTGGGTACAATGTCCCCATCAACACTATTTAGGTCATTTTTTTTGGGGGGGGGACTTTACCTGACACCGGGGCGAAACGACATCTCGAGCCCTGCCGTCCAATGAAACCAGAAGGCTTATATGCATTGGACGAATTGACTCCCTTCGCCTCGCCTGGGCAGGTTTAGTCCTGCTAAGCGGTTTTACTAGCACCCCTGTGGTCAGATTGAGCTCGGCACGGAAACACCATGCAGCCCAATCTATTTCTCCAAGCCTCGATTGACGGGGGCTATAAATATTTATTTATTTTTTTTTTTTTTTTTTTTTTACCTGTCTCAAATGTTTAAGACTTTCGATTTCAGGTCGTGATACCCATCATGCGAGAGCCCACCCGAGTTAGAGGTTTAGAGGGGTCGACAGGCAGTCACATCCAAAACAACAGGACAGCTTGTGTGCTCCCAGAATCCATAGAGCAGAAGGCAAATGGTGGTTTGGAGACACTTTCTGGGTGCAGTGGGTAAGCTAACCATAACAGTTGTATCACGAGTCTGAACATCACTAGGTTTTTATACTGGATCTTACATGAGTGGCCATTTCATATGAGACCCATGAAACGAGCCTCTGGCGAGTTTCATAATCTCATACCAAACCACCACAAGTGCAAGATTCTGTTTATCATATAACGACCCTACATCCTATTTGCGTACACAGTGACTAGAATGTCAACAAAGCAATATCACTAGATCTTACATGAGTGGCCATTTCATACGAAACCGGGGAAACGAGCCTCTGGCGAGTTTCGAAATTTCATGTGAAACTACCACGGGTATAAGATTTTGTTTATCATATAACAATTCTTAGTGACTAGGATTTCAATAAACAACAAATTAATATCACTGGATCTTACATGAGTGGCCATTTCACAAGAACCCAAAGAAACGAACCTCTGGCGAGTTTCGAAATTTCATGTGAAACTACCACAAGTATAAGATTCTGTTTATCATGCAACAACTGGGTCACAGAAGACTGTTTAAGCACCAGTACCAATGTCTTTAACCGGGAATCATATCATCAAGACATGACGTTAGTCACTAGATAACGATGACGTTATATGACAAATACTATTTCAACCTTTAATATCTTAATATATTACAATTTTTAAATGGCTTTACTGCAAGCTAGTACAACCGTTTTAATGCATTTAATTTACTAAAGCCTTGGACAGGCCAGGCCTGGTCAGGGATAATAACTGTGCAATTGTATTCCTAAATGATCATTGTACCTCAGAATGTTGTAACACTGCTGAGGTACCTCAAACATTCAGGCTTAACGCAATTCATGCATCTTTCAGTCAATTCAGCATTGTCATGCTATTATCTTAAAGTTCACACAGCAACATCAAATGAGCCATGATACAAGATAGAGGTACATTACATTTTCCTCCTTTGTTGCTACACTTGAAATAAAACAAACTTTGAAACTACGTAGTATGGCCCATCTTCTTTCTTATGAATGTTTTCATTGCTCTTAAAGGAACTCATTTTTGATTTTTATTTGCCTTCACTGCAGCTGGTGTTGTGCCGTGTGGCGGCGGTAAAACGTCTCCCCGTACATCAACCATAGTGCAGTTTACATTTTACTCTTGGTCCTTTGAGATCATCGTGAATATTCTGAGAAATCAGAAATAAATCATCATTGGTTTAGACTCATTCTAGACAGGTTTTTAATTATCTGGACCCCTTTTGGATTTATATCAGTCTTTGAATCGACTGCCTATTCGAAATTCGCAAAATTGTAGTACGTTTCCTCTGGCTTTCTTTCCCGGATCATTACAGGGTCACTGATGAGGCTTTATTAGCCGAAACTACGTAGTATGGCCCATCTTCTTTCTTATGAATGTTTTCATTGCTCTTAAAGGAACTCATTTTTGATTTTTATTTGAAACCCAACAGGGCTAGATAAAGTCAACTATAGACAGTTTTCTGGTTCTGTGCTATTTTACTGCAAACAGTGAAGGCTCCAGCAAGACTGTACTGGTGCACAGGCATGCCAGAGCATTTGCTGTCTACATATTTTATAGGTAGCCATATCTTCTCACGTATATGTTGCCTAAAACTCACAAGAGTAACTCTAGCTAGTGCATTTTAATCCAAACATTCATTAACCACAATATAGCAATCAAGTTAATGTGTAACAATTATCAAACTTGATTTATCAACACCAAGAAACTTTCAGTAATCAAGTGCAAACTGTACAGTGACTAGACATTTTATTTCAGATGACAGATATCCTAGCCGATGAAAAGTGCAGGATGAGATATCCGGTCATCTGGTCCACATCAAACCATAAAAGGTAGGCATGGACACGTCAGAAGGAAAGAATGTCATGGATAATTTTCTATTCTTTTAATGGCCCAACAAGATGATTTCACTTATCTCTGACCAATAGCTTATCATAGAAGAACTAGATCAGCAGTCGATGGTAAACCATCGCAAATACCCGCTTTTTCTATGAATAACACTAATGACTCTGTATTAGCTAGCCAAAACTACATGTAAGTTAAAAAAAAGTTGCAAAGAACATTCTAACTGATAAGCAAAGTTTCAGAAGTTTAACTCTTATAGTTTAGAATATATGGCAAAGTCATACTTTTTGATCTTTGACCTTGGGGTCATGTTGAGGTCAAGGTCACAAAAAAGTTGCCCACTGCCATCTACATTCCATGTACTATCCACATGCAAAGTTTCAAAAGTGTAACTTCAGTGGTTGTAGAGGAGATCCATTTACAAGAAACGTGACGGACAGACGGACGGACGGACTGACGCCGGACTCAACTGTGGTACGAAAACAATATACCCGATTTTTCTTCGAAAAAGCGGGTATAACAAACACATTTGTACTCGGAGAAAAACACCTAACCTCTATTGCAGATCTTGTCTAGACAAAAAATGCAAAATTCTGACAGATTGGAAAATTATTATTAAAATTATTATTATTATTACTATTATTATTATTTTTAAAGACTAACCTCACTGACAACTGGGCCCATCCAGACTGCCTGTGCTGGCCTTATACAGCAAAAGATGGAAGGAAGAGGAAAGGTCTTCATTGCCTCAAAGGCGCTCTACCTGTGAAGCAATGCAGCTCATCCAATTTCTTCCACGCAGAAAATTGAACATTTTGAGACAGTATGGATGTTTCCGGTACTCAATAAAACTATCAAATCAATTAAGATTAAACAATTGTCCCTAAAGTTTATCCTGGTTAATGTTGATTTTAGTGGTAGTTCTTCCTTCAACAAATCAGTTCAAAGTGATAAAGTCTATAATACTTGGTTCATCAATGTCTATTGGTCTTGCAGAATCTTATGTGTTAAATTGTTATTAACTTGAAAACCATGAAATTAACTACGCGGTTTTCTTTCCTGAATATGCGGTTCCTAAATGTCTCTATTTTTTTGAAATTACAATTTGAATTACCACTAATTTTTGAATTAAGAAATTTATTAATATGAGTAAGCGCGAGAATCTGTCAAAGTGTTGGTCATCTCATCAGAGTTAAGGTAGATGTTCCTCAAGGGTTAGGGGTGATAGGGACACAGAGTCCACCGGTCTTGGCACAGTCTGCCAGACAGTCTTCGGGCTATCTTGATTTATAGATCAAGGCCTACATGGGAGAGCTGGAGGAGGCGCTTCTGGAGTATCTCAACTAGTCCATACAGTCTGTAGAACTTGGCCTCCGCCAGCATCTCCAACAGGTAGCGTCTCTCTCGTGGTAGGGAGCCTTGATCTAGGGTGCATCCGTCTCGTAGATAGTTTAAGATGAATCTGAAGTGGGCGCTGTCCCTATCGAAGAAACACTTTTTCGGCATGGTATGTTTTAGCACAATACTAAATAGGGAGTTTTTATCTTTTAAGAGTATGGGATAACTGGTGTGGAATATCCTGCCACCCACATTAAGACTAACATGTTGCTGTTGGATGAGTTCCATGTTTTGTCTAAGATATTCCTCTTCCTCTATAGCCTGTAATACCTGATCGGTGGAGGTAACAAATGGTTCATCAGATTCTGGTTTATCCATGTTCTCTATCTGGTCAGTTTCGGGTTTTTCAGGCACATATTCTACAGCAGGTAGCTTTTGTATACTTAGCCGGTTAATTTTTTCTGGGGCCGGATCCCCGTTATCTGCGATTACAGGGGGTTCTTCAATGGATTGGATGGCCAGGTCTAACTCCTCTTGAGTGAAAGTCTCCCCCACATGGGTAGGGACAAGCCCCACCACATTCACATGAGTTAGAATCGAATGGATAATTGTTGGTCATATCCTGTATTATTTTATTTACAATGTTTTTATTACTTTCTTCAACCTCTTGATCCATTATTTTGTTTTCAACTTCATTTATTACTTGATTGATTTCACTTACTTCACCATCCTTCACTTTAGTTTCAACCTCTTTTCCCTGAATCATTTCACTGTCCTTCATTTTCTGTTCAACCTCGTTATTTCGAGTTACTTTACTGTCCTTCATTTTATGTTCAACGTTATTAATTACTTTCCTTTCATCTTTCCTCATTTCTTTCTCATTCTTTTTACTTTCACTGTGATTATTTTGTACTTTATTGCTTTCACTTATTTCTTTGTCTTTTATTCCTTGGTCATTCATTTTATGTTCAACTTTATTTATTACTTTCCTTTCATCCTTCCCCATTTCTTTCTTGTTCATTTTATTTTCACTGTGATTATTTTGTTTTCTCTTGTTTTCCCTTATTTCTTTGTCTTTTATTCCTTGGTCCTTCTTTTTATGTTCAACTTTATTTGTTACTTTCTTTTTATCTTTCCTCATTTCTTTCTCTTTCGTTTAACTTTCACTGTGATTATTTTGTTCTCTTTTGTTTTCATTTTTCCTTTTTATGCCCCCGGAATCTAAGAGATTCGGGGGCATATAGTTTTTGGTCTGTCCGTCTGTTTGTCCGTTTGTCTGTTTGTCCGTTTGTCCGTCTGCAAAAACTTTAACATTGGGCATAACTTTTGAATGGTAATAGATAGAGCTTTCATATTTCACATGTGTATACCTTATCACAAGACCTTTCCAGTGGTACCATAATTTTTGATCTCGTGACCTTGAACTTGACCTTTGACCTATTTTTTTCAAAATTTTTTAAAACATTAACATTGGCGCTGTCCGGGGGCATCAGTGTTTCACAAACACATCTTGTTTCTTTCTCCTTTATCTCTCTTTCTCTGTTCTTTTTATTTTCAATTTCACTGTCCGACGTGCTACTGTCAGTGTCCTCACTGCTTGAGCTGTCACTGGAGCTACTTGAATATCGGGGTCGTTTAAAAGCTTTCTTTAATTTATTAATTTTGGTTCTCTTTCCAGGGGATGATGTGGAGCTACTGCTATCAGAACTATCAGAAGAAATGTAATCTCTGTCCCCACGATGAAGCTTGGTTGGTGGGGAGAAAGAGATGCCAGCACTAGAGGGATTGCTGAGGTAAATGTTGGGGTCATCGTCTGGGTCAAAGGGGGTCCTGCTTCTAGAGCTGTCAAGTTTGCGTTTTCTCTCTCTAGGTTGTCGGGGTGGTTCTGTTTTTAGAGGTGGAGTGGGTCCTGTCTTTGGGTGATAGTCATCCTTGGCTACGTATCTCCACATCTGGTTCATTTTTTCTGATAACCATTTTTGAAGTTTCTGTTTTGCCGCGTCTCCTCGTAGTCCCGTCTCTCTATGAATGTAAATCATCTCCTCCTCTGTGGCTCTGCAGGAGTGGGCGTTTGAGCGGCGTAGAAATATCAGCCCACACCGTTGGTCTTGGAGGTGTCTGAGGACCTCCCATCTGTATTTGAAGTATATGTTGCCGCATATGGCGCAGAGGTAGTTATGACCCTGAAAATACACAAATAAGAGTTCTGAGTCCACTATTAAAGCTTCCTATAATACCAGCAATCAGACAGTCTTGCATTCTTGGTTTGTATGCAATGTTACAGTCTGACCTGTGGTAAACAAGCACCTTGAACAAAACATGCTTGCTTAAGACAGGTACCTGTCTAATAAAGGTGGCCGCTATGACAGCTTCAACTGTACTTCACATCTAGTTTAGCACTTTACAATAGTGTAAGGTTGGTATGGTCTTTCCTGTCTCAAGCCTTTTAGCTGTCCCTACTTAAGGCAATAACATTTCATTTTCAAGTACTTAATAGGTGTGTAGGTTCAAACTTGTATGTCTCTTCAACGTCATGGGTCATGAAGCATAGACCCTGGCTTTAAAGGTTGATTTCAAAATCTGAGAGAACCGGAATCGTTCCCGGGATCCCTGATCTGCAAAGCGAGTAGCTAAGCCACCACACTACAGAAGCTTCTAGATTAGCAGGTATAATGGTAAAATGATATGTGTGTCAGAAACTTTAACAGATAAGCTATCCTTGCAGTCTGGTTCACACTGGGTTTACACAAACAGAAGCTCATAGGCACACACTGTATTCAGCTATACATGAGGAAATCTTTTTTTTTTTTTTTTTTTAACATTCTTACGGCCCTTTCAAGATTATTACACTCAATCCAGCCAATCATTACTCAAAAGTAGGTGCAAACTGTAGTCCTCTGAAAAAACATTCTGACGTTCACATGTTTAAACATGTTTAAACAATGATACAAATGTTTATAACATAAGAAGAGTAATGAGGAAAGAAAATAAAAGAATGAAGTAGCTGGAGAAAAATATAGTATGAGGTTGACACTAACATACTGTCTATGCAGTCTGATGATATAATGGTATTTTAAGTAATGAAGTGAAATGATATTAATTGAAAGTTTAATTTACTCTGTCTACAATACTGTCTCATAAGTATTTTGTGTTTTAGGCTTGCTTAACAGTCTTGGGGAACAAACCAGTCAGGTTTGTCATCGGATAAGTAGGGGCGCATGTGGTCATGATAAGCCATCTGTGGCTTCGCTCTCGGACCGGATTGTATTCTATACAAAGCATCGTTGAGTCTCTCTGTAACAACCATTGGTCCACTCCAGTGCCATTGTAATTTTGGGTTATGGCTCTTTTTCCTGATCGGTTTGAAGTACCACACTGCGTCACCTATATTATACTTTGTGAAGTTAATCTTGACATCATATTTTCGCTTCATGCAATCGCTTGCAATTTTCAGATGTTTTCTAGCAAAGTCATGTATGTCAAGCAATTTCTGTTCAAGTTGGTATGCATGTTCAGTAGTAGTCAGTCTTTGTTCTCTTACAGGTCTTCCCATGGCCAGATCAATGGGTAGAGTCAGTTCACGTCCAAAGACCATGGCCGCAGGCGAGACGCCAGTTGTTTCGTGTATGGATGAGTTATAAGCAAGCATGAGAAGAGGTAGGTTCTCATCCCAATCATCCTGCTTGTCCGACACGTAAGAGGCAATCATGTTTTGAATAGTCCGGTTTGCCCTTTCGACCATACCATCAGACTGCGGTCTTCTTGGTGTTGTCCGGGTTTTATCAATTCCCAGAAGTTTGCATACTTCCTGGAAAACCCTTGACTCGAAATTGGTAGCCAAATCTGAGTGTAACTGTAAGGGTACGCCATGGATTGATATAAATCTGTTAACCAACTTTGATGCTACATGGGTCGCCTCTTGGTTTTTCAAAGGTATGGCACTGAGCCATTTGCTAAAGTAGTCTGAAACAACCAACAGATACCTGTGACCTTTCTTAGACACAGGATACGGTCCGCTTATGTCAATTGCGATTCGTTCCATAGGAAATCCTACATTATATTGTCGCATTGGGGCCTTGGCACGTCTAGGTGGCATTTTCCTTGCACCACAGGTAGGGCATATTCTACACCAATATGAGACATCTCGGTGCATATTACACCAATAAAAACGCTTCTTTAGTTTTTCATAGGTCTTGCTACGGCCAAGGTGGCCTCCGGTAACATACGCATGCAATTGCTGAAATGCATTTCTCCGCAAACTTTGGGGCAATATGTATAAGTAATCAGCCCCTGTGCCAAGATCCCACTCATACTTCCTACATAGTACTCCATCTTTAATTACTAGGGCATCCCAGCGATGCCAGTAGACCTTTAGTTCCTTACAATACTGTGCGACATCTGCCCAAGAAGGTTTGGAACCTCCCTGTTTCCACTGCAATAAGAGTCTCAGGGTAGGATCCTTTTCTTGTTCGGCACGGATGTTTTCTTGGGTAATCTCGGGACATTCATCTATCTGCCCATGAATGGCCCTTATGTTTGTGTGACTAAAACAACCATTTTCTGTTTCTATTTTACAGCTGCTGTGTTCATCGTTGGTTCTATCACTACCAGATTGAGGGTCATCTGAGGGGTTCTGGTCTGGATCTACCTTCACACAGAATACTTTGCCTTCACAAGGACAGTGCACCAGGTCCTCATGGGCAGTTCTTCTAGTTGAAACCATGCCAGCATGTTCAACACTCAACTCTCCAGAAGCAACTTTATTCAGGTGAGCAGGCGTTTCCAAGGAGCCGCCACTTCTTCCACACTCTTCTAATCCAAACAAAAACCCTAGCATAGATTCACCCTCAAAAAGGTCTAACCAGTCTTCTGTTTCTCTTACTGCCACCTGGCAGCTACATACATTTGGACAACAATAAGTAAATTTATCAGTAACCTGGTGAGTTTTCTCATCCACCACATTGGTGCGTAAGCAAGACACAATGGGTGAGGGACCACAACCGGTGACATCCCTAAGTGTTGTCTCTTCGGAGACCACCGATGTAACTCCCAGTTGGTGGGGTAGAGTATAGTCACTTCCACCATATAAAATGTTGTCAATATCTCTGGGCCCAGAATAATTATCAGGATCACAGTCCTGCTTCATACTAAAGGGAGCACTCTCAAAGGGCTTCCCTGTTTCTAGCACTCTCTCGGTGCAATGTTCAAACTGCGAGCTCGCTAATACAACACGCTTCACAGCAGTCTCATCTTGATTTCTAGTCTGCAAGCCTGCAGAATGGTTGTTTTCAAGGGGTTCTGAATTTTCTTTACCATTCTTATCTATGGAGTCACACATAACTTTGGAGTCACAAATTCTTTTTGTAGTTGTCTCCCTTTGACTATTGGCAGCTTCTACATTTTCACTGCCATAACGAGACTCATATCGTGCACAGTATTGACAGTTGTTATCATAACAAGGCCGCCTCGAAAGGGCGTCAGCATTCTTGTGCGCTGTGGCACTACGGTGTACAATTTTGAAGGAGTAAGCTGAGAGAGTTTCGAGAAATCTTGCCAGCTGTCCTTCACCATGATTACGGAAATTCAGTAACCATTGAAGTGACCCATGATCACTCCGAATAATGAGGGGCTGGCCATATATGTAGTAATGGAAGTGCTTTACTGCCTTCACAATAGCTACAAGCTCTTTTCTTGTAGTACAGTACTTCCTTTCTGTCCTGCTCAGACACTTACTGAAATAACCAATCACTTTCTCTTCACCATTTTGCAGTTGATGGAGCACAGCCCCTACAGCCACATTTGATGCATCTGTATCAAGAATGAAAGTTTCACCTCCAGGACTGGGGTAGCAGAGAACTGGAGCCGTGGTCAAGAGTGTTTTTATAGTTTCAAAGGCTAGCTCACAGTCTTGTGACCAGGTAAAGGTGCTGTTTTGCTCTGTTAGCTTATGCAAAGGTTTACAAATCTGAGCAAACTGAAACAGAAATTTGTGGTAATAGCTGGCCAAACCAATGAATTGTCTTACTTCTTTTACATTTCTGGGTCTGGGCCAGTCTCGAATAGTCTGCACCTTATCAGGGTCAGTAGCAATCCCTGATGCGGAAACCTTGTGGCCCAAGAAGGAAACCTCAGTACGGAATAAGCAACACTTCTTTGGGTTTAATTTCAAGTTGGCTTCTCGCAGCCTTTGAAAGACTTCACGAGGGTTTTCCAAATGTGCCTCAAATGTCTTTGAGTAAACAATTATGTCGTCTAGGTAAATGAGAAGTGAAACGAAAGTGAGTCCATTCATTACGCGTTCCATCAAGCGCTCAAACGCACTAGGTGCATTTATCAAACCAAATGGGAGGACACGCCACTGCCACAGGCCACTGCCTGGAATCGAGAATGCAGTTAAGGGTCGGTCGGCTCGCCGGATGGAAATCTGGTGATAGCCGGACTTAAGATCGAGGGTACTGAACCATTGAGCCCCTCCAAGAGCCGAGAGAGTATCATCAATTCTTGGTAGTGGATGACTGTCAGGAACCGTAACTTCATTCAGTTTCCTATAATCCACACAAAATCTCATGGAACCATCTCTTTTTGCAACCAAGAGGGCGGGGGAGCTCCATGAGGAAAAACTAGGTTCAATAAGCTGTTTTTCTGCCATCATCTCAATTTCTTTTTGCGCAATATGTTGCTTGGCCAAGGGGACCCTATAAGGCCTCTGCTTTATTGGTTTACAGCCTGGAACAGTCTGAATTGTGTGTTGGGCAATGCTTGTGGAGCCTAAAGCATGTGAAGAACGAGAGAACTGCTCTCGATATTCATATAAAAGTGATTTCAAGCTCTCCGTTTGAGACCCATTAAGATTTTCTGTGCTTTGCCGAATAAGGTCATCAAGATGGGAATGAGGATCCTGATCAGATTCACTTTCTATGCAAAGGGAGCTAACTGTCTCAACTCTTTCTGGCTCAACTGGCTCGTATGTAGCCGTAATAGTATTTTTATAAAGATATATGGGCTCATTTTGTAGGTTCATGATTCGTATGGGTACAGTCCCCATTTTTGGACAAACCAGAGCCTTTGCCACGAGCAGTCCATAGCGAGAGGCCAAATTGTCTGAGGTTTCCACTATACCCACACCATCCTTATCAAACCGGTCCATGGGTCTACCTTTCACAATGATTTCACATTCAGGGGGTATTTCCACATTCTCCAAAAGAGCTATTCTGCAGCAAGCAGGGGGTGCATCTTTTGTGCTGTGGAAACAGGCTATCTTTTCACCATTTATCACTAAATAGTCTTTACTCAACAGAACGTCACAGTGGTTGGCGCTTAAAAAGTCTACTCCAAGTATACCGTCATTTTTAATGTCGGCAAACAAGATTTCGTGCAGCAAGGTTTGACTGCCTAAACCAATTTCAATGACGGCCTTTGCATAAAATGGTGAACAGTCTCCTGTGGCAGTTACTAATTGTGTGTTTACAGGGGTCAAATGAGGGAGATGCTCCCTAGGCCAGTTATCTAAAAGATCTTTGCAGAGAATGGTCACATTCGAGCCAGTATCTACCAAAAATGTAAGCGCAATGCCAGCTACCCTAGCAGACAAAAAGTATCCCTCTTCCATGCTCCTTAAAGCTTCATTTTCGGGCCTCTCTATTGCTGTCGGTTTGTGGCCCTCCAAGCCGACTGATTGAAGTTTCCCTGGTTGGCGTTTGTAGAGGGGCCAGGTACTTCAACACGGTTACTATCGGAGGTCTGATCAAAACGAACACGATTTCTTGGCTGTCTATTAGTTTGTTGCCCATTCCGCCATTGCCGTGAATTCCGATTTGGGTACGAGTAGTGGTTATTATAAGAATTGTGGTAAGAGTTATCCCCCCTGTTTTGGGCAGTGGTCTGGTATGGTTTATTTACTACGCGATTCTGCCAGTTTTGATTCTGGCTACCACCGTGGTTATTTTCATTACGTCCATTGGCCTTCATTAACTTTTGTACATTGTTTGCAAGGGAGGCAATCGAGTCTGAAAGGCTGTCGATCTTGCTGTCAGAGGTGGTCTGTTTTTCAGGCCCCTTTTCTTTGTCACAATCGAGCCTACCCACCAAGCGTGACCTTTGTCTATCAGCTATTTTATGGGAATCGATTCGCACTGCAATTTGCTCGGCTTCGGCCAAAGTTTTAGGTCCTAATTCTCTTACGCGAAATCTTATGTCAGAATCTGGTAATGCATCCACAAAATTATCAAGCGATAATGTTTCTACGGCATCTGGGTTTATTCCAGGATATGCTTGTTTTACTAGCTTTTTCACTGCAGTCGCTAGCTGAGGTATTGTTTCAGTTTTGCTCTTAACCCTAGATTTAAGCTGGGATCTGTATATTTCTGATTTGTTCGCAGAACCGAATCTGAGGGTAAGTTTCTCAACCAGTGTCCGATAATCCCTTCTTGCCTCATAGTCAAGCTCACTCAAGATTGACCTAGTTTCCCCAGTCAAGCTATTTGCAAGGTATAGAGATTTTTCTCTGTAATTCCAGTTATTTATTTCACAGGTCAGTTCAAACTGGGCAAGGTACTCTTCAAAATCACTAAAATTTTCCCCACTGAAATTTTGTGGTTTCATTCTTAGGCGAGTATTTTCCCTGTGATTTAGTGAGTTGTCTCCCCTAGACAGTGAATGGCTCAGAATTGGATTGGAAAAGTAATCTGAAGTTGTGTTACTTTGAGTGGTTTGAGCAGTAGAATTGTTTTGGTTTGACTGAGTGAGTGAAGTCTGGGTGTTTACACCTAGGTTATGTGTCGAGTTAATGCTTGTGGGAATATGGTTAAATTTCCTGTTCATTTCTTCTCTCAATTCAGTCTTATTTTGTTCGAGCTGGGATGTAAGTGTTGAAATTGAGTCTTTAACCATCCTAGCAATTTTGACCATCTCAGTCTCAAGTTTGTTTTCCAACTGAGTCATATTTAGAGCACCGGCAGAACTGGGTGTACTTGGGGTTGAGTGTGCATCATCCAACATATCTAGGTCTTCCTGACAGGAAGTCCCTGGGGCGGGGTGGTTATTTTGGTTTGTGCTTGTAGTATTATGATTTTCCATGCTTGAAATTATATAGTATAAATTTTAGCTCTTGTAAGTATACTCTATCCCCCTACTAACATAATCATGCACCAGGATTTTATAATTTCACTCAAAAATATTTCTTTATATTTTCAGGTTACTTGCTAGACTGCTTGGAAGAAAGGACTGCCACAATGTACAACAGTCATACAGTGTGAAATTTCTTTGTTAAAACAAATGAAAATAGTTAAAATGTATTCTTTATTCTTATCCCACTCCCTGACACCAGTTGTAACGGGAGCCTCGCCGAGGTTACAGTCTAATTCCTTTTAGATGTCCAGACTTGTCAGGATTGAGAGACACCGTTGCAAATATAATGATTGTGAGTCCGCCTGGGCTGATAGCAATGTTAGCAAAAGGAGGGAATGTAATGAAAAGTGGTTGGTTAAGTTTATAAATTTATTGTAACATTTGAAACAAGATCTTGGTGACAGCATTCATAAAATACACAGTTTTTGTACTGACGGAACCTATGTGAATATCTAAACCGACGTAAACCTTAAACTAAGCAAAAACAAAGATTAGGTGTACTCCAGAGGGCAGTCACTACAAAAGAGAATCCTCAAATGAAGATGTATTGATCAATGCTTAAAGTCACCACCACTAGTTGTACCCGTTGAAATACTGCATGTAGCATCACCCAATATACTGCATGTAGTATCACCCAAAATATACTGCATGTAGTATCACCCAAATATACTGCATGTAGTATCACCCAAAATATACTGCATGTAGTATCACCCAAAATATACTGCATGTAGCATCACCCAATATACTGCTTTTAGTATGACCGGCTTACTGTTTTTAGGGTCACTATCACACTCCTTTTAGACACACCACTGCTGGTTTTAGGTTGACCCTCAATACTGCTGTTAGGTGATACCCGCTTAAGAAGTCACCCCTATAAGTCTGTCATTTAACATAAAATCACCCAAAGGTCTTGTCACACAAATATGGACACACCCAAACACGGACGCACCCAAATGTGGACACACCCAAATACGGACGCACCCAAATGTGGACACACCCAAATACGGACGCACCCAAATGTGGACACACCCAAACCTGACAATACGTATACAAGGAGTGCACAGATAGAGATTTTATACGGACTGCTACCGACTGGTAATACCCCAACCCAACTATATGCACCGAGCTGGAGATATCACTGAGCACCCAGATATGGGGTCACCCAAATCTGAGGTCACCCAAAATAGAAGAGTACACCCAAATCTTAAGCAGATGCTTAGAAACACCTTTACATTGGAATATATGAGTGAGGCTATCTATAGTCTATAAATAAAGTTCGCCAATGAAGGTGAGCACCTCAGAAATAGTTACCAACTAATCCTCTTGATGCCAATATGGCCGCCAGGAGGAAGATCAGTCTTTAACACAGTTTAGATTGTAAGTTTTAAGGAAATCTGTGAAGTTTCAGTGTTTCAGCTGTCAGAAAATCTCCCTTAAAACACGTATAATGTAGTGTAGTGATTAGTGCCAACCTCACCAGAAAGCAGGTTAAGAGATAGGTAGAGCCTTATAGAATAAAGTCGTCTGCACCCAGATCTCTAGAAAGTCACCCAAAAGTAGAGAGAAGAGGATAAAACATTAAAAATAAATGTTAAGACACCTCTTTTGGGCCCAGATTCCGCCTGGGTGCCATTACTGTCTTTAGTTATACTGTATAGATATAGTAGGCCCTTCACCCAAAGTCTGATAGTTCTAGTTCTTTTAGATTTGGCCGCTCTGTCGAATGGTCAAACGAGTCTTTGACACGGATGAGTAACCCGCTTTGTTTTTATAGTAAGCAGCGCGCGCACTCTGCGACAGTCAGGTGACTCGTAACGGGGTTACCGTAACCAAGGGGCGGTACATTCGGACGCTTCCGGGCCATGTGGTTAGTAACGGAAATCCTCAATATCGATAAAGTCCGAGGATAACCGAATGAACCAAGATGGAAGGTCTTTCCCTGAAGTGGCGAATTCGGGGCAGAAATAAAGAAAAATACAGCTAGCAGAGTGCGGTTTAGGGTTGTAAAAGTAGGTAAATGGTTGCAAAACATTGGTCTTCTTACGGTGGAAACGGGAAATGGAGCTGACATAGCTTTGTTAATGGTGAAAGGCCTGGTGAAGTCGGCACCAACATTGTGGCTTACACAAACTGTTGATGATCGCGTGTTCATCCATGTGGCAGATAGTAAACATAGCCTAGCGCCGTTACAATATATTCATGGGATTATACCCCACCCATTCAAAACCTCGAAACCAATCAGCTGTAAGGCTAAAACTTTGATGAAGCTTCCGGTTCTACATGCAGCTGCCGGTTGACTTCAGCACCTGATTGGATAGAACTTGAACTTCCTTGTTATCATGGCCACACGTTCATATTTTCGACATTTCTAAACAAGCATGGCTGGGCTAAATTAACTCTCACAGTTTAGCTATCTTCATATACTGAGTGGGTCACATTTGGTCATTACCTCAGTCGGTCACATTATCCAGTCGTGTCTGACGAAATGATGTTTACTGATACTGTTAGAATATATTGTGAAGTGAGACATTATAAAATGAGGGAATATGCGCCTCATCAACAGCACCAAGCGCTGTGATTTGAATGTCTCCCTTTTAATGACACACCACTGAGGAAAGCGTGGCACAGACAATGCTCCTTAACAGAGTTGGCTATTTTTAGAACAACCGTACAGAGCATACTAGTTCACTCAAAGGCTCAGCAACAGACTGTTCGAGGAAAACAGAAGTGAAGGCAATGGTCAGGAATCAATACAATTAATCCACACCTCCCACCAGAGGCACCAAAGGGAAAGAAACACAAACATAAAATAACTAGAACCTAATGGAAACATCAATAACGGAAAGCCAAACCAACAAAATGGCCAATAAGCTATCCAAAACAAAAAGATATAAGCGATACACACATCCAAAGACGAGCTATAACAAAAATAAACCACGTCAGGAGAGCCGCCTTGGAACGTATTCCACTGGGGTTGAGGTGGGCTTAAATCGCTTTTACGCGGCCGCAATCCTCGCCCTTACTTCCATCGCGATTCAGAAGGCTTCCTAACTCATTAACGCAACATCTCCGAAAACACGAAAATCAAACAATCACAGAGATGAAACAACGGTGAGGACTCGACAGCAAGAAATAACTGCCAATCAGGAGCAAAAGAAAGCCAATAATTAGACTCCGAAGGAAGTAGTTTTGGATAAATTTGGGCTTGGCCAGAGTGATTGTCACAACATGAACAACCGACCGCAACCCTATTGATCTTACACTGGCTTGTTGCGTGTCCCTTAAAAATAAGATTGACTTCAGATAAGCATAAAATATTCTGTAAGATATATTGAAAGCATTCAGTGAACCGTGAAAAGACTGTATATTCAAAATGGCGATGTGTTTATGTTTTAAAACAGTTCTGACATCATAGCAGGTTAAAAATTGTGACGTAATTTGCAGCGCACCACTATGTTGATATACTGGCTGTATAAATTGGCTCTCTCTCTCTTTCTTTCTCTCTCTCTCTCTCTCTCTCTCTAAATTTTCTGTCCATTCTTTCTTTGTAACTCAGAAGTTAACCCGCTTCGATCCCCGGCAACGGTGATACAATTTGGGTGTCGGAAAATGTCCAGTTGGCAGCATTTGCAGGAAAGATGCTACAAGGCAGCACATTTCGGATTGGGACATAAACATGGTAGCTCTGTGGTTAGTGCACTAGCCTCTGATACTAGAGATCCCCGGTACGATCCCTGGCAGCGGTGATAAATTTGCGGTGTCCGAACATGCTCAATTGGCATCAGTTGTGAATTCCAAAAAGTGCGCCGTCCATTATCCTGTGCATGGAGAATCAGATAGATAGATAGATAGATAGATAGATAGATAGATAGATAGATAGATAGATAGATAGATAGATAGATAGATAGATAGATAGATAGATAGATAGATCTGACACCTGTAATAACATGATTACCGCTGTGTAGGCGTTTTAGACATGTACTTGTTAAACAATGTCTGTTGGTGTCCGAACATGTTCAACTGGCATCAGTTGCAGGGAATTCCATAAAGGGCACCGTCCTTTGGATCATCCTATGCATGGAGAATCAGATAGATAGATAGATAGATAGATAGATAGATAGATAGATAGATAGATAGATAGATAGATAGATAGATAGATAGATAGATAGATAGATAGATAGATCTCATACCTGTAATAACATGATTAACTGTGTAGACGTTTTATACTTGTTAATGTATGTTGGTGCCTGACGCTCTGTCTTTGATCGGGCCCACCGGAGTCTAACTGTTGGAATTCTTTTGCTCAAGCACTTCAGTTTTCTCATGCTGTCGATTCTACATCGTTGTTTAATCTCTGTTTTTGTTTGATTTTATGTTTTTGGAGGTCGCACTGAAGAGTTTGAAATCCTTCATGATGCGGACTGAAGAAATTATTTATCCAAACCGGAAAGAACCAAACGCGAGGAGTGTGGTCACATAAACCGATTAAGCCCACCCCCCTTTCCAGTAAATAACATTTTGCTGTCCGTTCCAGGACGGTTTTGAGATCTTTTTGTAAGGTTTGGTAGGTAATCAGTATAGATATGATAATTAAGTAACTGAAATCTTGTACGCCACGTTCATGTTGTATGCTTTGATCCTTAGAACAGTTGCAGTAGACATTCAGCAATCATTGAAGACAAATACCCCCAGCTTCAAGCCACTCTTTACAAGCAAATTTCTTCATCGTCTAACAAGAATGTGATCATCGCATCAAGATTTCTGTAGATGCGATTCATGTTCTAATCACTTATATACTCAATGAAACATTGACTGTTATGTTTCGTGTTTCAAGAATACATGAACGTTTCAAACTTGTCCCGTTTTGTTTGTTTCTTGCAACAATATATATCTAGCCTTCAGCTGCATAAAGATGATTGGTTGCAGAATTTAAAAAGAAATATCCAGGGAGCGCAACAATCACAAGACGCAGCCCACTCTCGACAAGAGGAAGCGGAAACATACACAAAGCGAAAAATTACGAGCGTTTATGAATTGGAACAAGCAGCCCTCTCCTCCCCACACGGGGTAATCGGACCATTAGAAAACACTAAACAACAACTCACAACAAATTCGCAGACGTACAACAAAAAACAACAACACGAAAAATATTGCCTTAGAACGGTCAGCAGCATATGCCACTTGGGGGGCTTAAAGATCTTTTACCGGTCGAATCCTCGCCCTAGGTTACGGTGGTGTTCCCAACAATATTCGGTTTGCATAACGACTTCCTAACTCAATCAATGCATCATCGCAGAGATATAAATCAAATTCAAACACAGATGAAGCAAAGATGAGGGCTGCTAGCCAATCCCCCTAACACTGTTGGCCAGAGCTATAGAAAAACCATTAGTTAAACCACGATGAGCCCATCGGCAGACATAGCATCATGCCTCAACCCTCTTTTATTCACGTCGACGCATTGTTCTTGACGTCACGTCAACGGCGTCTGAGAAGATGTGAACAACGTTCAGAATGTATGACATTAGACTCGGAGGCAGCGTTGAAATAAAGATTACAAAGGACATAACCACTGAATGAAGCGTAAGGTTGGTACTGTACTCTCGCATTCCCTGTAATAATTTTGAATTTTCTATTTTCATTCAGTACATAAGAAAGCACTTTCAAGATGGCGTCTATACGTTTGTTGTTTCTGTCAGATTTTGTGCCACTGCACCCACTGCCGTTTTCATGGACTGTATGTTAGAATTGCACATAGAATTAGATGCAAAAATGATCCACCAGCTCTTTCAAAATACATGTAATAAACAATTAATTGACTCAGACAATCTTGAATATTGGATTTATAAACATCGGGAGGTTGAACATCCGATAAAGAAACTCGTGCGCAAGCGCACTAGTTTCTTTATCGGGATTTTCAACCTCTCTTGGTTTATAAATTCCATATTTAAAATTGGCTGTATAATTAACTCTATTTACATACTTTTCCTGATTATTGCTGAAAAAATATATTGTGGATACTCGCACGGACCCAATATGTACCGAGTTATTCGATAGAACCACCCAAATGAGGCGCTACTACCGAGCAGATATAACCTTTGTTTTCAATGTATTTAAATGTATCACACATTTTAATTGGAAATAATTCCAATGTTTAATCACTATGTCCATTTCGAGCCCTTTGATTGGTTGAAATAAAAGTTTTATACTTCGATAAATTCCATGAGCAAGAATCTCAGAACTAGTTCACACAGACACAGGTAGTTATATATTAAGGTGACGTCAAAGAGCGCGTTTTAAACCCGTGCGTTACGTCATCTTGTATGTGAAATGATGTCAATCGTTTGATAAAAGATAGGAAACTATTGAAAACGCAAATGTTAGAAGGCAAATACACGGAATTTAAAGACTTGATTTTTTTTTCGCTTGGATTTCTTTCAAACATGGCAGCTTCTACTTCAACTTCAATTCCTAAAGATGTATGTTTTTATTTGTAACAGCCGGTGTTAAGTGCAGTTGTGGAGGCAGTAAAATGGTTCCCTGTATTTCATTAATAGTGCTGTTTATTTACTAAGTTTATAAAACTTCGAAGTTGGATAAATGTAATCAGCGCCCGGATGTCTCAGTGGTAGAGCACTTGTCATGTAAGCAAGGGTTCGCCGGTTCGAGTTCGGTTCTGGTCGAATTTTATATAACTTCATTAGTTGAAGATGTGTGTATTTATTAGCAACAACCGTTGTTAAGTGCAATTGTAGAGCCTGCACCAGGGTTTCCCCTATTTCATCAATAGCGCTGTTTATTTACTAAGTTTATAAATTTCGAAGTTGAAGGAATGTTATCAGCGCCCGGATATTTCAGTCGGTAGAACACGTGCCTTGTAAGCAAGTGGTCGAAGGTTCGAGTCCGGTTCTTGTCGCATTTTTTTCAACTTCAGTTCTTAAAGATTTATGTTTCTATAAGGACAATAGGCGTGACGTCACTTCCGCTGAGGTCCGCCATTTTCGGAGGTGTAAACAAAGGTATTCTGCTATATGGCCTTACCAAATGTGCACAAGAAATATTTTAATTCAGTCTCAAACCTCAAACAAAGACTTACTCAATATTATTGTTCCGTATATTTCCTTTTATTTCTGATGATTGTCGATAAAAAATCAGACACATTTTGCTTTTTAAACTGTTTCAAAATGATCGAATTTTAGCGATAAAAACCGAAGCTTTCACCTCCATCAAATGAAAAAAATGGCGGGAAAGATAACCGCTCTTTGTTTCTTTTTACAGAAGAGTTCCTTGCCGACCGTCCTTATGACTTATCAGGAATGATCAGGAATCCATACAATTTACCCACAGCTCCCATCAGAGACACCAAAGGGAAAGAAATACAAACATGAAGCAACAGACCCAATGGAAACACCAAAAGCGGGAAGCCAAAAGGACATTTACTATCCCATAAAATGGCCAAAAGGCTATCCAAAATAAATAATATAAGCGACACAAACACCCAAAGACCTACCATAACAAATATAAACCGCGACAGAAGAACCGCGTTGGAACGGTCAGCGGATACGAGTTCCACAGTGTGTGTGGGGGGGGGGCGTAAATCGAGTTAACGTGGCCACAACCCTCGCCCTCACTTCCGTCGCGACTAAGACAAACAAGTACTAGTTGGAAAGTTCATTCTTATGCTTTCGAAAGAATTCCTAACATTTACCATATTGGTGACATTTAATTTTTCGATAACAAAGTTGGAAATATAACGAATGAAGGAAATTTTTGTGGATTTTATCGAAGTGTTACTCCGGCGAATTACTCACAAACTTGAGTGATTTGTGAATGATTCGCCGGAGAGTGATTCGCCGGAGAGTGATTCGCCGGAGTTTACACATCGATAAAATCCGCAAACATGAAAATCATGCTCATTGCAAATCTTTGTGAAAGAATGCACTTTAACAAACGGATGTGTTATCACAATGATTTCTAAAGTTCCAAACCATTTTGGTTAATGCGACCAATGTGGAATCCTGTTGAATTTTAATATCGCCGCGAGACCAACAAGCGATATTGTCAACGAAGAGGAAATTAATGTCAATTAACTCCAAAACATAATAGCCTATGTATTTAGCAATTACTGTTACTGGATCTCGAGGGAAATTCTCAATTTAAATATGACAGCAAATTAAGATTCTAACACGATAATATCACATTTGCTGACGACATATTTTTACTTTAATCCCGTATGGCCTACATATGACAGGCACTTATGCTTGCATAGGGATGTTGGTTGGACATAACATCGCATGTAGCTACTTTTCTGGTGAAAATCCGTTATTTTCACTGCAAACATATAATAGATTCTTTAATCAGAAAATTAATGTAAATCCCCGTAAACCCAAGTTTTCTCTATATAAAGTGAGGTATAGTGGGGTCTTCATTTCACGGACTTGTTATGGGGAAATGGAATACCTTCATGTCATGTTTTAGTATTACCCAAAGGGAGGTAATGCTACTCTTTAAATGGAGAATCGGCAACATAAGCAAATATGGCTGACATTATCAGGAAGTTCAGGTGAAATGACAGAAAAATGATGTAATGCCATCGTGTGTAGCTACTTTTCTGGTGAAAATTCGTTATTTTCTCTGCAAACATAGGTATTTTAATCAGAAAATTAATGTAAATCCCCGTAACCCCAAGTTTTCTCTATATAAAGTGAGCTATGGTGGGGTCTTCATTTCACGGACTTGTTTAGGGGAATGGGAATACCTTCATGTCATGTTTTAGTATTACCCAAAGGGAGGTAATGCTACTCTTCCAAAGGAGATTCGACAACATTAACAAATATGGCTGACATTATCAGGAAGTTCAGGTGAAATGACAGAAAATGATGTAAATCCATCCCATGTAGCTACTTTTCTGGTGAAAATCCGTTATTTTCTCTGCAAACATAGGTTCTTTAATCAGAAAATGTAAATCCCCGTAAACCCAAGTTTTCTCTATATAAAGTGAGGTATTGTGGCGTCTTCATTTCACGAAGGGGAATGGGAATACCTTCATGGCATACTTTAGAATTACCCAAAGGGAGGTAATGCTACTCTTCCAAAGGAGATTCGGCAACATAAACAAATATGGCTGACATTATCAGGAAGTTCAGGTGAAATGACAGAAAAATAATGTAATGCCATCGTGTGTAGCTACTTTTCTGGTGAAAATCCGTTATTTTCTCTGCCAACATAGGTTCTTTAATCAGAAAATGTAAATCCCCGTAAACCCAAGTTTTCTCTATATAAAGTGAGGTATAGTGGGCTCTTCATTTCACGGACTTGTTAAGGGGAAAGGGAATACCTTCATGTCATGGTTTAGTATTACCCAAAGGGAGGTAATGCTACTCTTCAAAAGGAGATTCAGCAACATAAACAAATATGGCTGACATTATCAGGAAAATCAGGCGAAATGACAGAAAAATGATGTAATTCCAGTACTCAGTGCATGTTTGTGACAGTTGACTGCGTGTCAGAACAATTTAACAAAGTTTACAGATGCAGCTACTCAAATAAGTGCCGGGGCATAAAAAGTGTGTTTCGCCTCTTCCAAAGGAGATTCGGCAACATAAACAAATATGGCTGACATTATCAGGAAGTTCAGGTGAAATGACAGAAAAATAATGTAATGCCATCGTGTGTAGCTACTTTTCTGGTGAAAATCCGTTATTTTCTCTGCCAACATAGGTTCTTTAATCAGAAAATGTAAATCCCCGTAAACCCAAGTTTTCTCTATATAAAGTGAGGTATAGTGGGCTCTTCATTTCACGGACTTGTTAAGGGGAAAGGGAATACCTTCATGTCATGGTTTAGTATTACCCAAAGGGAGGTAATGCTACTCTTCAAAAGGAGATTCAGCAACATAAACAAATATGGCTGACATTATCAAGAAAATCAGGCGAAATGACAGAAAAATGATGTAATTCCAGTACTCAGTGCATGTTTGTGACAGTTGACTGCGTGTCAGAACAATTTAACAAAGTTTACAGATGCAGCTACTCAAATAAGTGCCGGGGCATAAAAAGTGTGTTTCGCCTGTTGAACTTGACGCCTGTTGCTAATCTGTGATCTTTCAAGAACTTGGCATTTCATCACGTGAACAAATCCGTGAAATGAAGACCCCATACTCCACTTCATATGGAGAAAACTGGGGTTTACGGGGGTATACATTATTTTTTTATTATTTTTGCCCCAAAACATTGGTTGTGGGTACACGTTAGAACCGCATCGAGGCGGTTCTAACGAGTACCCACAACCTATGTTTGCAGTATTTATAAGAAAAATATCAATGATTTTCATCAGAAAAGTAACCATTTTGGAGATGTGAAAAACGCACTTTATCGTTTGTTTGTTTGTTTGTATTGGAGTTTAACGGCCCAGTCAACACTATTTAGGTCATTTTTGAGCCGGTCAGTTTACCTATCAACACTTTCCTGGGCAGGCTTATACGTAAGCGGTTAACTAGTACAGTGCACATTCTTTCGCCAGAACCTGACAACTGCCCTTCTTGAATCAGCGGAAGGGAGAGAATGACCGTAGAAAAGATTTCATGATCAATCTCTACGAAAGAATGTTGCCGACCCCGGCGGGAGTCGAACCCGCGACCTCCTGATCACCAGTCAGACGCGCATCCGACTGAGCCACCGAGGCCGGCCGCACTTTATCGTACGGGTGTGTTATCGTAATGAACGTGTGCACACATTAGTTCAAATTAAATAAAATTAAAACTATACGAAAATAATTAAACACTCTGTGCGCCTGGTTCAGAGGAGTCCCAGAATGTGATTGATAAATTCAAATAAAATAATCAGATACCGGCCGAACAAGTACTGGGTTTCCAATAAAATTTGTATTGTTTTAATATTTCTAGTTGTTACTTACAGTTGTCCTGTGACAGTTAAAGAATCATATTTCAGCAAATAATTTGGAAACTGAAAAACAGAGGCTGCGTCATTCACTTGTATCTGCTTTGATTCAGGCTTTACATTCAGGGGTTTGCATATGGCAAGGTGGGGTTTTTCGTCCTAGTTCGGTGATTCCTTCCACATGAAAGCCCACATAATGCCAACAGAAGTGCATGCACAGGAGCTTTTGCTGAAAACAATGACAAATGTATAAAGTTTGAAAGTCTCAAAGGAAAGAATTTGCTCCTGAAAAGCAAAATTGCTCCTTTGGAGCAAATTCTTTCCTTTAAGTATTGAAAGTGCTGTGGTGCAGTACACGTGTTGTGTCCGTGAGCAAGATGCTTTGTACACGTTGCTTTGTGTTTGTTTCTACCAAATAAGAAATCCTATAAAACCTGCGAAGCAGTATTGCAGAATATGCAGGCAGAAGGATAGAGCGGGTCCCTCTCCTCTTTGATGAAAAAAAAATAAAATAAAAAATACAAGCGAAAGAAAGATAAAATGGTTGTGAAAGCTGTCTCTATAGTGAACCAATGACATATAGACTGATAACAGAGTTGTTGGTTGCCATTGAGAATTTGAATCTACAAAATGATACGTTTGCTTTAAGGCATACAAGTGCCTTCTATCCACAAAAGTGACTGCTAAAAATATGTATATTAAAAGTGACTTCATGTAAAATTCTTAGTTGGAAATTAATTTCCTAGTCTGTCTTCCACCTCACCGTGGTGAGCAGGGCGGGGGGGGGGGGCAACGGATATATGCCTTCCTTTGCTTATTCGGCTAACAGAAGCTACCTCGATATGACAGAAATAGTGTTTATTAGTATGTAAAATCTGATGTTACTGAAATGGTGTTGAGAGGGCCAGAAGATTGAGAGAGAGGAAGAGTTTCATTGTTACAAGTAATTGTTCTAGCTATAAAACAGCATCATTTTATTTAAGTTAAAATACTTCTCTATCAAACTGCAATGACCTTTAATTTAGATGTAATTTACATGCATGTTTTTGTTGCCGCTGTAGCAAAACCATATTGATATTTAATATAAATTCTCTAAGTGCACATCTGTACATCACATGTTACATGAACTTTAGAAAGTACTTCCAGAACCTTATAGAACAAGGTGAAACTGCATTTTAAATGTTAAGTTATTGGTGCATTCGTCAAAATAGTGACATATAATTTATAGTTAGATAAAAATCAAAAATGAGTTCCTTTAAGAGCAATGAAAACATTCATAAGAAAGAAGATGGGTCATACTACGTAGTTTCGGCTAATAAAGCCTCATCAGTGACCCTGTAATGATCCGACAACGAAAGCCAGAGGAAACATACTGCAATTTTGCGAATTTCGAATAGGCAGTCGATTCAAAGACTGATATAAATCAAAATGGGGTCCAAATAATTAAAACCAGTCTAGAATATGAGTCTAAACCAATAATTTATTTCTGATTTCTCAGAATATTCACGCTGATAGAAGCGAAATTGGCAATGGAGATGATAACAAACGTGATGAAATGTGAAAGAGTGGTTGCATCAGATTTTTGTGAGGATTATAAATACTGGGGTTTCTGACCAGGTCTTCAGATGTCTTTTTGATTGCATACAGTAAAGTCTGCTTGGGAGTTGTGCAGTCTTTGAGGTGCCTGCCCAATAAAGTTAAAAACCTGAAATGACTCTTAGTTGTTTCTATCACAGTTAAAAAACTATACGATCACGACTACAAGTTTTGTGACTCTGTTACATAATTTGTTTTTTGTTGCCGTATCGACGGATTAAAAGAAAAGGAACCTTAGGACAAATCAAAATGGCGGACAAGAAGGAAGAAACCAAGGTAGGTGTTGTTTTTCTTTACCTTATTTTGGTTTGCTTAATGGTCACTTGTTTACCAATGAATAAGTTTTAAAAAGCCAGACATCTCTTTAATTAAATTAATTAACTAAAATGGATCAAAATCAAGATCAAAACCCACAACAACATCAACAGCCTTTAGACCCTGCTGTTCGGGCCTTTGATAATTTACGTTTGGAAATTGCAAACGTTTCACAAGCTTTAACAACACAAGGTTTTGCTGGTAGCGTTTTAAAGTTTAACGGAGAAGCAAAATTATACAAGGAATGGATCAAGTCAATTGAAAAATATTGCATTTTGGCCGATCTTCCTGATCAAAGAAAGAAATTAATAGCAAATCAATCTAGCTCAGGCGCTGTTAGCGGTTTTATTCAAAGATATATGGCAGCCAATCCATTAAACACTTGGGCAAATTTAAAAGAACAGTTAGCAGTCAGGTTTTCTGACGTAACTGACAGACAAATGGCCTTGTCATTGTTAAGGTCAGTAAAACAAAAACAAGGGGAGAATATTCAGTTATTTGCAGAGAGGATATTGTCTCTTGCAGAAGAGGCGTATCAGAATCAAGGGGGAGATGCAATTGAACGCCAATTGATAGATATATTTGTAGATGGCTTAACTCAAGATATTCTAAAAATAAAAATACTTAGGGATCAGCCGGATTCGTTGCAAGGTGCCATTGCTACGAATGAGCATAATCTAAGATCTAGAGTTCAAATGTCACACGGGGGTAATCAAAGAAAAGATACACCAATGGAAGTTGACCACTCAAGAGGTCAGAAGTTTAATTATCAAAATAAAAGTAGATTCACACGTAGGGTAAACAGTACTCACACAGATAGACCAATCAGATGCTGGAATTGCGGGCAGCAAGGTCACATCAGTAGAGAATGTAAAAATGAACAGCCTAGTAGACCACCAATGGGTCATGGTAGGCCTAGACCACAAAATACCAATAAGCAGGAAAACTAGGTCGCTCTTTGCATACAGAGGTCTGTGCAAAGAGTTTAGCAAACAACATACATAGAGATAAACCTCAGCAAACTTTCAAAATTAGTGTTTCAGGCAGTCCAAATTCTTGTTTGGTAAAAATGGGTAAACAAAGGTTTAGAACTCTTGTTGACACTGGAGCAGAATGTTCTTTAATGCACCGTAGAATTTATGACCAGTTAAAGAATAAGCCGAAGTTGCTTAACAAAAAGGTTTGCTTGCAATCAGCAAACGGCTCTGAATTAAGATGTGACGGTTGCATTACTGTACAGATTTGTATCGGTGGTACCGAAATGTCACAAGACTTCTATGTGATTAGAGATTTAAATAGAAACTTGATGCTTGGTTTGGACTGGCTTAAACAAAATGATGTTAGAATTTATTTCGATTTGAAATGTATCAGAATCAATGGAAAGCACTATGTAAATTTAGAAGAAGACATTCACATAGCTTCAACTGTTAGGATGAAAAAGACATGCTTAATTAAACCTCAATCAGCAATGCTTTGCTATGGTAAGGTTAGAGAAAATCCTGACTTACCTGTAGGAGAATCTTATGAAGTATCACAAATTGATAAAGGTTTCTTAGTTAATCAACCAGGTTTACAAATTATTAACACTGTTTCGACTTTGGCAAAAGATAGGTCATTACCACTGTTAATTGTAAACAATACAAACAAAGTTATTAAAATTTATAGACATGGTTTGTTAGCAAAAATCTCAGGTATTCAAAACAATATTACACATGTAGATTCAGTTATTCAAAATAACACTTGTGAAAATAAATTAGACTTAAAAGACCTTGATGTACCTGAAAAATATAGACCTAAAATTGAGAAATTGATTCTTAAAAATCAAGACTTATTTGCGAATAAAGATTCTGAATTAGGAAAAACAGACACTGTTAAGATGCAAATTGATGTTGGTGAAAATCAGCCAATCAAAATGAAACCTTATAGAACTCCAATCAAAAATAGGGAGGTGATAGATAAAGCAATTAATGAAATGTTAAGTGCTGACGTCATTAAAAGGTCAAGATCTCCATGGTCGTTTCCTGTTGTAATTGTTGATAAAAAAGATGGTAGTAAGAGGTTTTGTGTTGACTTTAAGAAATTGAATAAGATTACAAAGAAAAATTCTTTTCCTTTACCTTTGATTAATGATATCTTAGCCTTGCTTGGTAGAGTTAAATACTTCACTTCTTTAGATTTGAAAAGCGGATATTGGCAGGTTGCCATGGATGGCAAAGATAAAGAGAAAACAGCTTTTGCTTGTCACAAAGGGTTATTTGAATTTAATGTCATGCCCTTTGGCCTTTCGAATGCTCCTGCTGGGTTCCAAGAACTGATGTCTGTTGTCTTACAAGGTTGTAATGACTTTGCAACAGCTTACTTAGATGATATCTTGATATTTAGTTCAACCTTAGAAGAACACTTGAAACACCTTAGTCTTATATTTGAGAGACTTCGTCTTCATAATTTGAAGTTGAAACTTAAGAAATGTGGTTTTCTTAAATTGGAAACAAATTATCTAGGGTTTGTAATTAGTGAAGAAGGTATTAAACCTGATGAAAAGAAAGTTACTGCTATCAGATCTTTACCTGAACCAACTTGTGTAAAAGAAGTTCGATCATTTATTGGCATGTGTTCATATTATAGGAGGTTTATTCCAAACTTCTCACAGATTGCTGAGCCAATCATTGCCTTGACAAGAAAATACGCTCACTTTAAATGGTCAGATACACATCAGAAAGCTTTTGATTTTCTGAAAGATAGTCTAACAGCCGTTCCTCTTTTGGTTTATCCCGATTCGAATAAACCATACATACTTTATACAGACGCAAGTGATTCTTGTATTGGTGCATGCCTTACGCAGGAATGCGAGGGTGACGAGAAACCAATTTATTACTTGTCTCATAAGCTTAGTAAATCTCAATGCAAATGGGCGGTAGTTGAAAAAGAAGCTTTTGCTATTCACTACGCACTTCAGAAGTTAGATTATTACTTGCATAATGCACAGTTTATAGTCAGAACGGATCACAAACCATTGAAATATTTACTCGAGTCCCCTATGCAAAACAAGAAAATACAATTATGGGCTTTAAGTATGTCAGGTTACAATTGTACAATAGAATATATAGCTGGTAGTACAAATACATGCGCTGACCTACTTTCTAGACATCCAGACAATGTAAACAAAACTTCAGATAATCAGTTGTGTGATGAAATTGAAGATGAGAAAATGCTTGATGTCAATGATAACTTGTATGAGGTAAGTGTCATTGATTCAAATCAGTTTGACCCAAAGACCTTTGCTAGTTGTGACTTACCAAATGACACTTCTTTTGAGAAATGTGATCTTTCAGTGTTTACAAAAGAAGGCTTCGACATGAAAGTTGAACAACTTAGGGATGATGATATTTCAGTTATTAGATCAATGATCTTAAATGGTCAAGAGAGTAAAGATGTTCAGAAACATTATCTGTTAGTAGATGGTTTAGTGTACTATTTGTCGAACATTAATGATGATCCATGTATGAGATTATACATTCCAAAACATATCAGACAATTTGTTGTAACTCAGTACCATGATAATAATGGACATATGGGTGTTCAGAAAACTTTTGATTCTATTCGTCAAAAGTATTATTGGCAAAATTTGTTTAAGGAGATTCACAAGTATGTATCAGATTGTATTAGTTGTAGAACACGCTCTATGCAGAAAGCAAAACAGAAAATATACTAATCCGTGGAAAAGAAGTGGAATGTATCCTAGTATTTCTAAGTGCAATGCCAAGAGGTGCAGATGTTGTTCGCATTTAAGCACTGCGTCTACCGTTACTTCATCTGTAAACGGTAGACGCTTCTCTGTAGTTAACATGTCTGATTTGACATGACAGTCTACAGATTTAATTTATCTAATTACTTGACGTGCTGCAAACTGTAATATGCAGTACGTCGGTCAAACTAACCGCATGCTTACAACTAGATTGAACGAGCATTATCGTAGAATGAGTAAGCCTAAGAAAACTGACACTTTCTTGTACCGTCACTTTCGACGTACAGGTCATTCTGTAAATAACATTATTATACAACCAGGGGAAAAACTTTATTACGATGCAAATTCTACATCTAGATTCAAAATAATCAAAAGACATGAAGCTGAACTGAAATGGATTAAATTTTTATAGACCCTTTTTCCACTGGGATTTAATGACAACATTTATCATGAGGGTAATATTTCCAGAATGCCGGACTTTGATATTTTCTCACTCCTGGAATGTCGAAAACGCAGAACTAGATCTCACGGCACCAGGAAAAATGGTAACTTTAAACGTAAATCACGTGCGTTTAAACGAAACAATACTAGACTGAAGTGACTGTCAATTATATTATTAAATCATGGACGCCACTCTATGCTTTCATTTTTAAGTTCATTACCCGTTTCTGTTTTACGTCTTCTGGACACCGAGGCGAATAAATTCTACGATAGTTCTCATCAGTTATATGATGCGGCTCTCTTAACTAGAGGCTATACTCAGCATACTCTCCGTCCTTACATTGATTCTGAAATTAATCATAAACGTCATTTCTTCAAAATATCCTTCATTAATAAGGGTATGGATTTTATAGATTTGCCCAGTATCTTCCGTGAGAGATCGGTGCTTTCTTCCATTCCTGCTTATTTTCAAAATACTGAAACACCTATAATTTGCTATAAATATAACAAACCTGTTAGATCTATCATTTTTAATTTCAATAAACTTGTTTCAGATCTTGATATTGATACTAATACTCCTGATCCATGTGATTGTAAAAACTCAAAGTATTGCTATCCTGCTGCTGGTCATGTAATTACTGGCAATTTGAAAATTATTCCTGATTCTAGGATAAGGAATATAATTTCTAAAGGACCGAAATATCGGTTTCCTTCTAAAATTGATTTCAGTAAATGTAGAGATGAAATCGCTGCTTCCTTGAATGAATTCGGTAATCGATGGTGTAAGCGAGAGTATGTTGAGTGTAAAGCCCTAAAGGACTGGAAACTTAGCATTTTAAGACTAGTGAATAAACGCATTTCTTTCTATTCTCAAAATACTAACTTATTACCTCCTAAGCCCAAGACGTCTTTACGTCATCTTAAACTAGGTATTCAAGAATTTCATAAGAAGTTTGTTTTGGCCCCTGCAGACAAGGCCGCTAACAACGTCGTCGTTGTGTGACGGCTCCACTATGTTAACACGCTTAAGCAGGAGCTTGGTGGTACTAAGGCCTATGAACTTCAGCCTTTGGCTGAAGAGAGAGCTATAGTAGATAAACATATTTGTCTTTCAGCCACCAAGTTTGCTGTGTGTGTTAACGAAGGCCAAGACAAGCTTCCTACGCTATACTGGTTACCAAAACTTCATAAAAAACCTTACAAAGCACGGTTTATTGCAAATTCTAGTTCTTGCACTACCACTGAACTTTCTAAATTATTAACTTCCTGTCTTACTGCTATTAAAACGCATGTAATTAAATATTGTGATAAAGTCTTTGAAAGATCAGGAAGAAATCTGTTTTGGTCTATAAAAAATTCGAATGAGGTTTTAAATAAATTGAAATCTAGACAGTTTCGTGCTTCTAGTCTGTCTACCTACGATTTTTCCACTCTTTACACTACACTGCCTCATAATCTTATAAAAGAAAAGCTTAATGATTTAATTGAATGGGCTTTTCACAGAGAAGATTCTCTCTATCTTGCATGTAATGTCAGAAATGCATTTTTCACTTCTAAAGAGCATAAGAATTATACACTTTGGTCATGTCAGAAAGTGTGTGATGCCCTCACCTTTCTACTTGACAATATTTATATTAGATTCGGTACTAAGTTATTTAGACAAATTGTGGGTATTCCGATGGGTACTAATTGCGCACCTCTTGTGGCTGATCTGTTTTTGTATTGTTATGAAAGAGACTTCATTTTGTCGCTTTCCATTGATAACCAATCTGAAATTATTGAAGCTTTTAGCTCTACTTCTAGATATTTAGATGATTTATTAAATATTGATAATACCTATTTTGATGGTTTGATCAGTCAGATTTACCCCCTAGAACTTCAGTTAAATAAAGCAAATTCTTCTGATACCGAGGGCCCGTTTTTGGATTTACATCTATATATTGTAGATGGATTTGTTTCGTGCAAAATTTATGATAAACGCGATGACTTTGATTTTGAGATTGTAAGTTTTCCTTTTTTGGATGGTGATGTTCCTCGTGCGCCATCCTATGGCGTTTATATTTCGCAATTAATTCGATTTGCTAGAATGTGTAGTCATGTAACTGACTTCAACACTCGTAATAAATTATTTACGGCTAAACTCCTTAATCAGGGTTATCGGTACCATAAACTACGCAAAGCCTTTTCAAAATTTTATAGACGCCATTCTGATTTAATTTCAAAATTCAATATTGGACTTAAATCTCTTCTGCAACAAGGTCTATCGGAACCCGAATTTTATGGTGACTTAGTATATAAATTCAGAAAAATATATAACCGCAATGACTTCAGCACCCAATTTCGTAAAATCATTCTTCGATATAAAAAGATTGGGTACAACATGGATATTATACGACAGACTGCATGCATGGTAGTTAACCCAATCACGGTTGGCAACTTTGCTTCCCTCTTTAATTGCACGCCGGTGGGTCAGGCCTCAGATTCTATGACGGCTCCAACGTAAAGGCTTATTGAAAATTAAAGAGATAATGTTGGTTGGTGCCTGATGCTCTGTCTCTGGTCGGGCTCATCGGAGTCTAACTGTTGGTTTTCTTTTGCTCCAGCATTTCAGTGGTTTCTTGCTGTCGAGTCCTCACCGTTGTCTCACCTCTGTGGTTCTTTGATTTCTGTGTTCACGGAGATGTTGCACTGATGAGTTAGGAGGCCTTCATGCGGACTGAACAAATTATTTGTCTAAATCGCGACGGAAGTAAGGGCGAGGATTGTGGCCACGTAAAATCGATTTAAGCCCCCCAGTGGAAATCTTCCACTGACCGTTCCAAGGCGGCTCTTCTGTGGCGATTTATTTATGTTGTTGTTTGTTACTTACTGTGTGTATCACTTGTGTCTTTTAATTTTGGATGGCCATATGGCCATTTTGTGGGAAAGTAACAGTCCATATGGCCTTCCTTTGTTTAGGTTTCCATTATGGTCTGGTCGCTTAAAGTTTGTATTTCTTTCCCTTTGGTGTCTTTTATGGATGGAGTAAGTTAATTGTATCAATTCCTGATCTTTGTTTTACTTCTACTTTGCAAGAAACTGACATTCCACCATACCCTATGGCAAAACTCAGTCTTGATCTTTCTGGACGTTATCCAACAACTATGTCGGGTAACAAGTACATAGTTGCTTTTGTCGATTGGTATAGTGGTTGGCCTGAAGCTTTCGCAGTGAAAGACAAAACTGCTGAAACAATAACTTACTTGATTCTTGAGGAGATCTTTCCTCGTTACGGTTGCCCTCTTCAGATTGTAACAGATAACGGTACAGAAAATGTAAACAAAATGGTTAGGGAAACTTTGGAAAGGTTGAAGGTTGACCATATCTTAACAAGTATATATCATCCGCAGAGTAATGCAAAAGTAGAACGATTTCATAGAACATTGCATGACATCTTGGCTAAAAAAGTAGCAGATGATCAACAGAGCTGGGATTTGCATTTAGGACAAACTTTAGCAGCATTAAGGTTTAATGTAAATGAATCCACTCAGTTTACACCTTTTTATTTGCTATATAATAGAGATGTAGTCTTACCAGTTGATAACATCCTTAAACCTAGAAGAAAGTATGTAGGTGAAGATTATCACGAAATTGTACTACAAGAGCAACATAACGCTTTTGTACATGTAAGAAATCATCTTAAGAAAGCAAAGAAAAGACAAGCTAAATATGCCGATAGAGGTGCTAAACCAATAGACTTTAAAGTAGGTGATCAAGTGTATTACCAAAATAAACAAAGAAAAGGTAAATTAGGTCAAAAATGGAAACCATACTTTAGGATTATTGAAAAGACAGGCCCAGTATCATATGTAATTAAAAATCAGTTAGATGGATCAACAAGTAGAGTTTATGCTGGAGATTTAATGTTAGCAAATGTAGAGAATTGGCAAATTTCCAAAGATGAGAATGCAAGAAAATTAAGAGATGCAGCATATGTAATACCACCTGAAGCCTCTGAGTCAGAAATAGAATCTGATTCTGATTCAGAAAGCAATATTCCTTTAGCAAAATTAGTTGATAGGTATAGACAAGAGAGGGAAACCTCTGAAGATGAAGAAGATATTCCTTTAATGGAACTAAGCAAAAGGTTAAGAAATAGGAAGTTAAGAAAAAATAAAAATGAGGACACTGAAGTCAAAGATATGGAATGTAGTGATAGCTCAAATGATGATTCTAATTCCTTGCCTTTTGTTGCAAATGATGATTCTGACTGTGAAATGGATGTGAATGTAATCCATTCACGCAGGCAACTGTCTAAAAGTAAAGCCAGAGAGACAGCACTGTCACAGCAAAAGAGACGGAAGTCGTCTAAATATAAAGCTGAGAGCTTAAAGCATTTAGTGAGGTTAATGTCTATGTTGTAAAATGACCTCGTGTACTTAAACTGAGGTACATGTAAATAATAATACCTCGTGTTGTGTTGAGTCATATAAGTGATGCCCATTTATTATTTTAATTTCAGATGAATCTGAAGTTCATTATATTTATCCTAGGGTCTATCTAAGTTAGCCATGTGTTCGCACTCTTTACATCCGAAAATGTAGTTTTTCAGAAGACAAAAGAAGTCTTTATTAATGATGCACACTGGTCTGTTACTTTTGTCCATGATCTAAGACCATTCGAAAAATTGATCACTCAAATTAAACAGGATTTAATACGTACAGATGAGATTGTAAAAGCAATTACTGACTTTTACAAAAGGTCAAACTTGACAGGCTACGTAGAAACATTTGAAAGTCTACATGTTGAAATCGATCTTTTGTCAGATACATACCATTCAGTATATGACAGCTTTGATGAATATCAATCACTTTCGGTAGGTCATCATGAGATAAAAAGATCATTGTTACCTGTGATACGACAGTTAATGAGTACTTTATTTGGCACTGTATCGGAAAATGACCTTATAAACATCGATAGAAACATAAAGGCTTTGGCAAGTAACCAAGAACAAATTATACATGACTTAGATGTAAGTTTATCTGTATTAAACTTGACTAGAATGCAAGTTAATGAAAATAGGAGATCAATTATGGATTTAATCATAGTTATTCAGAAACTTTATAACAAGATAAGTAAATTAGAACAAACCTTTGAACGAAAGTTCATTAGATTAGAACAGTTCATCCATACATATTTGAAGTTCCAGATGATACTTGATGAAATAAGACTAACAACTCAAGACGCTATATTTTATCTTGAAAGTCTTAAATCTGAGCTCAATATGTTATCAATGCATCATTTGTCAACAGATACTATATCGCCTAAAGATCTTAAGAAACTCTTAATTGAAGTTGAAACAAAACTTCCCAATAACTTCGAGTTAGTAAGAAATCCACGTAATAACATATGGTATTTTTATAAGACACTCACGTGTATAACTTATCTTGAGGACAATGAAATCAGAATTGTTAATTCCTTTAATTAATACAAAAGAAGAATATGAAATATATAAGTTATACAACTTACCATTACCTTTAACATCAAGTAATCAAACAAACATATTAATTAAATATAGGCTAGAAACTGAAACACTGATGATATCAAAAGATAAATCAAAATTTACACTCCTGTCTGAGAATACGTTTCAGATGTGTAACAGTAACCATTTTCAAGTTTGCAGTCCAGAGACAGCATTCTACCAGACAAACATTAACAAGTTCTGTGTTATTGCATTGTTCATGAAAAACGTACATGACATTAAAGCCTTCTGTAAACAAATAGTCATATTAAATGAAATATTGCAAACTACGAAGTATTTGTCAGGTGGGGTTTGGATTGTTATCAGTAATAAACCTTTGACATTTACGCTAAACTGCCAGTCATATGAACCTAATGTTGGTGACATTCAAATCACACCACCATTTGGTATCGTACGATTAAACAATACATGTAAAGCATCTAATAAGTACATGCAGTTGCCTGAATACTTTGGCAAGCATTGCTACTTTGAAAGGTCAGATCCACTACATGTGCTCCTGAAACTACATGACATTTTGAAATTTTCAATCTGGCATGATTCCAAAACTGAATTTGTTAGATCTAAACCAATAAGTTTGCCTTCTCATTTGTTAGACTTACAAGAAATCCCAATGCAAAGTTTCTTTCGTGAAACGCGAGCATATAAACCAGTAGTTTTAGATGAAAAACGTAGTGATTCAAATTGGACAATTGTCACAGTGGTTCCAATTGCATCTCTTTTTGTAATTATTATAATTGTCTGGTTAGTCATTAGAAAACGTAAAATTCATTTGACTCAGATAATTGGTAAACGAATGGCTAATGAGCGTGACCTTGAGAGGGTAAATATAAAACAGACGCCGACCAACGGTGAAGATATTGATATGTCTGCACTCATGAAAGAGGACAGTGTCCATAACACTGTTGAAGGTCTACCCAATCCCTTCAAGCGGACAGATGCTAATGCGGCATGGGCACAGAAATAAAAAAAAATCTACTCGTAGTATAGTGATCGTAGGAGATTGACATTGAGTTTTATGTCAAGAGACATTATTATATTGAAGATTATGTCGACGTTCATTATGTATATACTATCATCATATATGTATTGTTGTGCCTTGTATGGTCCTGAAGATCATGCTTGGACGAAGATTAATTGTGACATTAAATATGTGACTTTAATTATAAGTGATTATAAAGCCCTTGGTATGTCCCTTAAGGTCATGCCTAGGTGAAGATACATGAGTGACAGATATACTTTGTTTTATTACAGCCTGATGACATTAAAGTGTTAAAATGTCATTATGAGAACTGCAAGAAACAGAACGATACCCCATACCCAACGTATATGGTAGTTAATCAGTACCATACACCTACACCAGTGGAGGACCAACAATATGTTATAAACGCTAAATACAGAGCTCCGGTGATGTCTATTCCACAATCGCCTGATGTCATCGACTTACAATTGGATTTACAACCGCCCAGGGAGAAACAGAAAACAGAATAAAGACTTTAATTCTGTGTTTTATTAGCGACACTCATATACAGAGTAACAAAACATTAACTAAAAACATTTTAACTTTATACAATATTCCTTTAACTCTTATAACATCTTAAACTTCTTAGGTAATGAGTTCTATCTCAAGATAACATAATTATAATATTAATCCTAATCATTTACCTTGATTAGTTTTTATTAATCAGTAATCCTGGTTACATGTTGCTAATAGTGATCGCGGTCACAAGTATTCAAAAAAGTATATACATCCTAGTCACATGTATGTTTATATGTCTTGGTCACATGATGGGTTAATCCTGGTCATGTATCCTGGTCATATAACTATTTATTATGTATCTTGAGCTTATGTCATTATCCTAGTTACAATTGAGAATTAACTTTAATCCTGGTCACAATTATGAATTGACTTTGATTATGAATCATTGTTGTTTAATGATATGTTACTGTTTAAATATGTGATGCATATTTATGCTTTATTTTTGAAGAAGACATGGTCAGAATATATGTTAATAGAGTAAATTAATCAAGTTTAAGTTTGTCTTAATTGATTGATTTACTTAAACAAAGGGAGGTGTGTAACGTAGTGACGTTATTAGTACCTCGATATGACAGAAATAGTGTTTATTAGTATGTAAAATCTGATGTTACTGAAATGGTGTTGAGAGGGCCAGAAGTTTGAGAGAGAGAAAGAGTTTCATTGTAACAAGTAATTGTTCTAGCTATGAAACAGCATCATTTTATTTAAGTTAAAATACTTCTCTATCAAACTGCAATGACCTATAATTTAGATGTAATTTACATGCATGTTTTTGTTGGCGCTGTAGCAAAACCATATTGATATTTAATATAAATTCTCTAAGTGCACATCTGTACATCACATGTTACATGAACTTTAGAAAGTACTTCCAGAACCTTATAGAACATGGTGAAACTGCATTTTAAATGTTAAGTTATTGGTGCATTCGTCAAAATAGTGACATATAATTTATAGTAAGAAGCGAAATTGGCAATGGAGATGATAACAAACGTGATGAAATGTGAAAGAGTGGTTGCATCAGATTTTTGTGAGGATTATAAATACTGGGGTTTCGGACAAAGTCTGCTTGGGAGTTGTGCACTCTTTGAGGTGCCTGCCCAATAAAGTTAAACACCTGAAATGACTCTTAGTTGTTTCTATCACAGTTAAAAAACTATACGATCACGACTACAAGTTTTGTGACTCTGTTACATTAGCCCTTACTTTGCTGAATAAATAAATTTAGCGAAACACAATTGCTGATTATCAACTTATCAAAATACTTGATATACTGAATTCATTCATAGAAGCCTCCGTGGTGTATTGGTTATACTACTCGCCTTGTAAACGTGGGATCGCAGGATCGATCCCGGGCTTCTCCAGACTTTCGGATGAGTCTATAAACCGAGGTCCTGTCTCCGCTTAGCTATTGGTATGACTTAAAACTCAAACGCTCACTTACTCACTGAATTCATTCATGTAATAACGTGCAGATCCTGAGCAGATTGATTATTTATAAGCCATATGAACTGGATCTACACTGTTTGCAAAGGTAGGGGTTTTCCTGAAAACATCAAAGTAAGAGTTAAGTACATTGTAGAGATGTTTTGCTGTTTTTGTATCAGTTACTTAAGACTTGTTTTTCAATCAATGGACTTTTTTCATTGCTGCTATCCATGGCAGTCAATTGTTGATTTAATTTAACCCATTCTCACTTGGGGATATTGTGAATTGTGCTGATTTTCACAGTGTTGCCTAGGACAGCAACTTCCTCTAGCCATTATTTCATAGTGTTTGTTTGTTTATATTAGATTTTAACGGCCAAGTCAACACTACTTTGGGTCTTTTTGAGCCGGTCAGTTTACCTATCCACACTTTTCCTGGGCAGATTTATAGGTAAGCGGTTAACCAGTACAGTGCACACTCTTTTGCCAGCAACAGGCAACTGCCCTTCTTGAATCAGCGGAAGGGAGAGGATGACCGTAGAATAGAATTCATGATAAATCTAATAAATGGTCTGTTTCACACAAAATTCACTAGGAATGTTCACTGGGCAGTGGCCTTTCAAATGGAACCTTTTAAGACATAATCATTGTTGCCATGGTAACGAGGGAGCATCTTAAATTTGTCAAAAATTGTGATTTTTACATGTTTTTGCAGAAACTTAATCTTCACGCTGCTGTAAAGGCAACAATTAAGGGGTTAGGCACTGGCGATTTTCACTGTCTGTAGCATGTTTTTCCAGCACCCTTTTTGATGAATTTTTGACCCCAGACACCCTCAGATTTTATTTCAGCGACCGGCTGGTGTCACTAATTGCTTCTTTTCATAAGGAACATGGATATATATATATATATATGGTTTAGGGGTGGTGATCCGAACCGTTTGTCAGATAGATATATGACTTTTATGAAACGGAGAGTTGGGGCATGACCCCGTCGCTACCGGGCGTGGGGAGGGGGGCTGGCTTCATAGGTTGGTGTCACAGAATGCATCTTAGTTTCTGAGTTCTGAGATATCAGGGCTTTAATGAAGTGAGTGGATTGGGCATGGGCCCGGGTATCCCTAGAAACCCTCTTACAAAACTTCATATCGATATCTATCATAGCTCCCAAATTTCAGACGAAAAAAATCGTTCAGCCATAACTGAGATCTCAAACAGGTCTGGACAGAATTTGGATTGATTTTTGCATGTCGCCAGGAGATGTTGTGGGTCCGCAGTTTTCATTTCGAAGCCCTCAGGCGACAAGCCGTGTAAGCAGCTCTTTCCAAAACAGGTGGCTACTCGGTTTCCTTTAGAGCTATTGTGCTTTGTAACTTTGGGTCGAGTGACAAACAACATACCCACAAACGGTGATATAAAGAAACGCAAACTCAATTTGCGGCCAGCCATACACTGATTACATACTATAGTTTTATGAAACAACCACAAATATGAGATCGTCAACGTATTAAAAGCGCCAAGAGGGAGAGCTGACTGAGAGCTATCCATCAAATACAAAACAAAACTAAATCAGCATCTTGACCAGTTCAAAATAGAAGTGAAGACTATGATCAGTCATCGAAACATCTTCCTGACACCTTCCATCCAAAACACCACAACATCACGAAAACATGCCTATATAATTCTGTCCCCCTCAAAACCCATTGTTATATAGTAAAACCGGGGTTTAGAGAGGTAAATCAGCCCCCGCCCATCGGGGCTTAAAGAAATAGATGGGCTGCATGATGCTTCCACGCAGAGCTGAAACTGACCACACATAAGTACTGGTAAACCACTTAGGGGATCTAAGCCTGCAAAGCGGTGCGAGTCGGACCGTCCATGCTTATAAACCATATTGATTTCATTGGGCGACAGGGCTTCAGATGTCGTTTCATCTCAATGTCGGGTAAAAGTCCAACAAAATTGGAAGCAAAGTCTCCAAAATAACCTATACAGTGTTGACGGGGACGTAAAACCACAAGTCAAAGAAATAAAACAGGGGTAAACCTTATTTTTCCTATTTCTGCTCTAAGACATATATTGTGGGTGCTTGTTAGAATCACCTCGATGAGGCGGTTTTGAGCAGAAATAAGAAAAATATCGCATTTTTCCATGTTAAAATTTTGATTTTTTCCGGCGGTAAAATTTACACTTTATATGTATAGGCGTGTTTTCGTAATGCAAACAAATAAGCACAATCATAAAGCAACGACAACGTTTTTAAACCATTACAAGTAAAGGGTACAAGGGCGGTTTCTTCCCCCAAAATGGCCGGACGTTCTATCCAAAATAAATCATCACGAAAACTGACCCCCTTGAACCCCACTTTTATATAGTAAAACTGGGGTTTACAGGGGTAAACCTTATTATCCCCTCGCACAACATAGTTGTGAGGGGGGATATAGCATTTGTCCCGTACGTACGTACGTACGTACGTACGTACATACGTACGTACGTACTTTGTCAGCGCTCTAGCGCCTACATTTCTTGACCGATTTTAATATAGCTTCACACAAATGTTCCTTATGACAATATCTCGAGCGAGTTCGACTTTCAAGGTCATGACCTCAAGGTCAAGGTCACTGTGGCTATTTTTAGAAAAACTTTGTCATCGCTCTAGCGCCTACATTTCTTCCCCAATTTTAATATAACTTCACACAAATATTCCTTATGACAATATCTCGAGCGAGTTCGACTTTCAAGGTCATGACCTCAAGGTCAAGGTCACTGTGGCTATTTTTAGAAAAACTTTGTCATCACTCTAGCGCCTACATTTCTACACCAATTTCAATATATCTTCACACAAATGTTCCTTATGACAATATCTCGAGCGAGTTAGACTTTCAAGGTCATGACCTCAAGGTCAAGGTCACTGTGTCTATTTTTAGAAAAACTTTGTCATCGTTCTAGCGCCTACATTTCTTCACCAATTTCAATATTACTTCACACAAATGTTCCTTATGACAATATCCCGAGCGAGTTCGACTTTCAAGGTCATGACCTCAAGGGTCAAGGTCACTGTGGCTATTTTTAGAAAAACTTTGTCATCGCTCTAGCGCCTACATTTCTACACAAATTTCAATATAACTTCACACAAATGTTCCTTATAAAAATATCTCGAGCGAGTTCGACTTTCAAGGTCATGGCCTCAAGGTCAAGGTCACTGTGGCTATTTTTTGAAAAACTTTGTCATCGCTCTAGCGCCTACATTTCTTCACCGATTTCAATATAACTTCACACGAATGTTCCTTACGACACTATCTCGAGCGAGTTTGACCTTCAAGGTCAAGGTCACTGTAGCTATTTTCAGAAAAACTTTATCATGGCTCTAGCGCCTACATTTTTTCACCAATTTCAATATAACTTCACACAAATGTTCCTTATAAAAATATCTCGGGCATGTTCAACTTTCAAGGTTATGGCCTCAAGGTTAAGGTCACTGTGGCTAGTTTTAGAAAAACATTGTCATTGCTCTATTTACATTTCTTCACCGATTTCAATATAACTTCACACAAATGTTCCTTATGACAATATCTCTAGCGAGTTCCAATTTCAAGGTCAAGGTCACTATGACTATTTTTAGAAAAACTTTGTCATCGCTCCAGCGCCTACATTTCTTCACTTATTTCAATATAGCTTCACACAACTGTTTCTTATGACAATACCTCGAACCTGTTCGACTTTCAAGGTCAAGGTCACTTTGGCTATTTTTAGAAAAACATTGTCATTGCTCTAGCGCTTACATTTTTTCACCAATTTCAATATTACTTCACACAAATGTTCCTTATGACAATATCTCTAGTGAGTTCCACTTTCAAGGTCAAGGTCACAGTGGCTATTTTTAAAAACACTTTGTTATGGCTCTATCGCTTACATTTCTTCACCGATTTCAATATAACTTCACACAAATGTTCCTTATGACAATATCTCGAGCGATTTCGACTTTCAAGGTCAAGGTCACTGTGGCTATTTTTAGAAAAACTTTGTCATCGCTCTAGCGACTTCATTTCTTCCTTGATTTCAATTTAGCTTCACACAAATGTTCCTTATGACAATACCTCGAGCGAGTTTGACTTTCAAGATCAAGGTCACTGTGGCTATTTTTAGAAAAACTTTGTCATTGCCGCGCCTACATATTTTCACCAATTTCAATATAACTTCACAAAAATGTTTCTTATGACAATATCTCGAGCTATCTCGACTTTCAAGGTCAAGGTCACTGTGGCTATTTTTTTAGAAATACTTTGTCATCGCTTTAGCGCCTACATTTATTGATGGATTTTTATAGAACTTCACACAAATGTTTCTAATGATAATATCTCGAATTGCTTTGACTTTCAAGGTCATGACCTCAAAGGTCAAGGTGACTGTGGCTATTTTTAGAAAAACTTTGTCATCGCTCTACCGCCTACATTTATTAACAGATTTTAATATAACTTCACACAAAAAATGCTTATCATTATATTTTGAGCAAGATCTTCTTTCGCGGTCATGGCCTCAAGTCAAGGTCACTATGGCTATTTTTAGAGAAACATTGTCATCACTCTAGAACCTACATTTATTAATGGATTTTTAAACATATTTTACACAAATGTTGCATATGATAATATCTCAAGCAAGTTGGACTTTTGCCATTTCAATGTTTCCACACACGAAGTTGTCTCGTGCGAGGGGATTTGTATCGCATGCGATGCCTTGTTTTTCTTATTTCTGCTCTAACATATAGATTGTGGGTACTCGTTAGAACTGCCTCGATTAGGCGGTTCTAACGAGTTATTTCTGCTCTAAAATATAGATTGTGGGTACTCGTTAGAACCGCCTCGATGAGGCGGTTCTAACGAGTGTTCACAATCTATATTTTGAGCAGAAATATGAAAAATATAACAATTTTTCATCTTAAATTTTTCATTTTTAAGGCGATAAAGGTGGCAATGTATTTGTATAGGTTTGTTTGCGAAATGATACATTATTACTACAGTAACCTGATCTGACGCATTGTATCACGTCACGTGGAGCGTCGTGAGTGATACGTAAGACAAGGAAACATCCAACAGACGCGATATTGTGCGGCAGGGCAAGTCAGTCACTTCATTGATATATTTATTAGATACCTTTTTGCTTCCTATACATTTTATTTTCAGTCGTAAATAAGCGGGAATATTTTACGTTACGCTATGCGTGTTTACAAGTGATGTAATCATTTTACACGTCTGGTTCCGCGTTACACATGGTTACTTTCTAACGTCGCAACAAATGCTGGGTCGCAAAGCTAGCAAGGATGGTGATACGGAATCAGAAAACGCTATTCGGGTGATATTGGATTCTGTATTTTTGTGCCGGAAACCTGAAATTAGACGGCTTTATATTGGGTAGGTATATGATAATATAAGAATCTTATATGGGTGTGAGGGGTGGATGGAAAAATCCGTCCCAAAGGTCACGGTCCGGCATCACGAGGCTTGCCGAGTGATGCCGGACAGTGATCCCGAGGGACGGATTTTTCTATCCACCCCTCACACCCATATAGGATTCTTTTTCTTGCATACCTTCCATTTTTAGCGCGGATTTTTAATGCTGCAGTCACTTCGGTTACCAACGTCCGCCATCTTGTGATGACACTACAGGAATGTTTAGTGACGTCATGTAACGTGCATGACGTCAACCTTAACGACGGCGCATACGAGGTCGTATTCAACCAGTACATTTATCAAACACGCGGGAATATTCGACATTGGGTAGGAACACTAGGGTCAGAACATAAATTTCTATCCCAGGGTAAAATCACGGATTTCCTTGTCTGGTGCGCAAGAAAAGATGTTACCAGTGTATATGCATCTGCTTGTCTGGTTGGAGGTAGGGATTCACATCTCCTGGTGGGTGAATATATTTGAAGTTTTCATCATTAAGAATTCTAATACCTCTGTAATGCTGCTGGAGAAGACCACAGTAAAATCTAGTCAGGAAAAGAAACGGGGAACATAAAATGATCGACCAAGATTGTGGATGTTTCTGTGTGAAAGTTAAAAAGACAAACGATCAGGAACTGATACAATCAGATTTCGAATTCTTCCTGTAATATCACTATGGTAAGAAGTCGAAACATGGAGTTACGACAGTAAAGAAAATGGTCAACAGGTAAACCGAGTCAGTAGTTCTTTCCCAAACAGGTGGTGACTCAGAATATCTAAACCTAACTGAAAAGCTGCAGTATACAAATAGGGGAAAGAATCAGAATAACCAACATGACAAACATTAAACTGGAAGGACGAACGTAAGTAAAAGTGAACAACCCAAGAATCATTAACGTAACAACATATATGATTAAGGAAAGAATTAGAACCACCAACACAAAAACATGGAGGAACCGCAGCAAGAGTTCCGACCCTTTAATCTGTATTTAACAATTCACCTCGATCTTTAATCATAAAGTATAATATAAATTCAACAGCCTGAGTTGAAATACGGAGGCATAACCTTGCTGTGTATGTATGCAATCAGGTGGCCAATCCACTGCTTGTGCTGTTTAAAATCTTAAAATCTTGCCAAAACGGACCAGGTAACATTGCTTTTTCATTTTATGCGTGACTTTGTATGGAAATTTAGGTGTCTTGTGTAGCAGGTGTTCCTTACATTGATTATAGATTTTCAAAAGTATTTTGACTTCCGATTTCTGGCTGTTGTTCGATCCATTCGCCTGTTCTCGCTTTCTGACGTGTAATAGTAATGTTTGGCAATGGATTTTCTAGACGTCAAGCATTGATTCCTGTCCAATGGCTTTAATATCGATTGGTACCTGATACTTCGTCTCTGGTCGGGCCTATAGGTAGCTTTGCACTAAATACTGGAGGTACTGGGTTTTATCACTTTGGGACAGAGCTTTTAGTTGCAGTCTAAATACTAAACAGGCTCCCCAGTGGAAATCTTCCACTGACCGTTCCAAGGCGGCTCTTCTGTGGCGATTTATTTATGTTGTTGTTTGTTACTTACTGTGTGTATCACTTGTGTCTTTTAATTTTGGATGGCCATATGGCCATTTTGTGGGAAAGTAACTGTCCTTATGGCCTTCCTTTGTTTAGGTTTCCATTATGGTCTGGTCGCTTAATGTTTGTATTTCTTTCCCTTTGGTGTCTTTTATGGGTGGAGTAAGTTAATTGTATCAATTCCTGATCTTTGTTTTACTTCTACTTTCCATTGGATAAATGTCCCATGTTTCATTTCAATGTGAGAAAAAGATAGTTTTAAGGAAATAAAATGATGTATGTTTTATAATTATATCTGCAAGCTCAAATGAATTGTTGTTGATTTTATATTGTCACCTCTCCGTTAAAAAGCCGGCTTGTATTCACGGCGAATCTGCATGTAAACAAACACTGCGGACCATAACTTGAAAAGGAGACGGACAACATGTGGATTTTTTCTAATGAACTTGTTGAGCTAGGATGTCTCTATAAATAAGTAAGGTTTGAAAAGTTTTGTATGTGTAGTTTTTGTGGGAGCTTGTAAAAGGTTACTATTGTCGCCTATGGATAATATTTAGTGGTAAGCTCCCTACAAGAGTCCGACTTTTATGTCTTTTGCACCGGCATTTTAGTTTTTCATGCTCCTAATTGTTGTTTCATCTTTGTAGTCGTTTGATTTTATTGTTCTCCGATATGTATCACTGATGAGTTAGAAAGCTTTCATGCGGACTGAACAAATTAACTGTCTTAACCGCGACAAAACCAATGGCGGCGACTATCGCCATGTAAAATTGGTTTAAGACACCCACCCCTACCCAGTGAAATACTTTTTTACTGACCGTTTCAGGGCGGTTGTTCTGCCACGATTTAGTTTTGCTATAGTTTGTCTTTGCCTGTATGTTCTGTTTGTATATTTTAATTTGGATAGACATGCCTTGTTTTCTCTCAGGAAAAAGAGGCCAATCATTCCCGAACAAAACACGCCTATACAAATACACTGTAACCTTTATCACCGAAAGAATGAAAATTTTAAGATGACAAATTGTGATATTTTTCTTATTTCTGCTCAAAATATAGATTGTGGGTACTCGTTGGAATCGCCTAATTGAGGTGGTTCTAACGAGTACCCACAATCTATATTTTAGATCAGAAATAAGAAAAATAAGGTTTACCCTTGCAAACTTTAGTTTTACTATATAAAATTGGGGTTCTAGGGGCTCAAAAGTATGTAGGCGTGTTTTCATGATGTAATCCTATATCAAAGTATCGCATTTCCACCTGTTTCATATGACTGTGGTCATAAAATACCACATAGAGACCGATGATATGAACCTGCGTTATGCAATCGCTAGGTAATGCTGTTAATTAGAGGGAATTAGAGGGCTATACTAAAAATTCTTAATTTTGAAAGTCAATTAGTACAAAACAAACGAGATGAAAATAAAGATCTTCCTCAATCAAAATAGAAGTCAAGGCAATGGTCAGGAATCGACACAATTAACCCACAGCTCACATCAGAGACACCAAAGGGAAAGAAACACAAGCATTAAATAACAAGACCCTATGGAAAAATCAATAGCGGAATGCCAAAAGGATAATACACACAAAGACAAGCCATAACAAAAATAAACCGCGAAAGAAGAGCCCACTTGTTAACTGCTATAAATTGTTAACTGCTAAACTTTTTAATCAGGGTTACCGGTATCATAAACTACGCAAAAGATAAGTGAAGGCAATGATCAAGAATCGATACAATTAACCCACAGCTCCCATCAGAGACACCAAATGTCTCTGATGGGAGCTGTGGGTAAATTTGATCGAATTCTGATCATTGCCTTTACTTCTATTTTATCGGTACCCTAAAATATGCTAAGCCTTTTCAAAAAGTCATTCTAAGGTAATTTCAAAATTCAACATTCAACTTAAATCTCTTCTGCACTAAAGTCTATCGGAACCTGAATTTTATGGTGACTTAGTATATAAATTCAGAAAAATATTAAAAAGCAATGACTTCAGCACCTAATTTCGTAAAATCATATTCGATATAAAAAGATTGGGTGCAACAAAAATGTTATACAGATTCTATGACGGTTCCAGCGTAAAGGCTAAGTGGAATTTATGGTGACATAGTGTATGAACATATATAACCGCAATGTCTTCAGCACCCACTTTCGTAAAATCGCTCTTCGGTATAAAAAGATTGGGTACAATGTTATACGACAGACTGCATGCATGGTAGTTAACCCAATCACGGTTGACAACTTTACTTCCCTCTTTAATTGCACGCCGGTGGGTCAGGCCTCAGATTTTATGACGATCCAGCGTAAAGGCTTCGAACTAATTAAATGTAACGTTGATTGGTGCTTGATACTCTGTCTGTGGTTGGGCCTATCGGAGTCTAACTGTTGTTTTTCTTTTGCTCCAGCTTTTCAGTGGTTTCTTGCTGTCGAGTCCTCACCGTTGTTTCATCTCTGTGGTTGTTTGATTTTTTTGTTCACGGACATGTTGCACTGATGAGTTAGGAGGCCTTCATGCGGAATGAACAAATTATTTGTCTAAATCGCGATGGAAGTAAGGGCGAGGATTGTGGCCACGTTGGGAAAGTAACTGTCCTTTTGGCTTTCCGCTATTGATGTTTCCATAAGGTTCTGTTGTTTCATGTTTGTGTTTCTTTCCCGTTGCTGTCTCTAATTGGAGTTGTGGGTTAATTGTATCGATTTCTGATCATTGCCTTCACTTCTACTTTACTGAGAATTAGAGAGAATCTTATCCTGTGTAATACTGATTGCTGCCTGATGGCCTGTCGCTGTTCGGGCGCATTGGAGTCTAACTGTTGGTTTTCTTTTGCTCCAGCATTTCAGTGGTTTTCTTGCTGTCGAGTCCTCACCGGTGTTTCATCTCTGTGGTTGTTTGATCGTGTGTGTTCACGTAGATGTTGCACTGATGAGTTAGGAGGCCTTCATTCGGAATAAACAAATTATTTAAATCGCAACGGAAGTAAGGGCGAGGATTGTGCCCACGTAAATCGATTTAAGCCATCCCCCCACCCCCAGTGGAATTCGCTTCACTGAGCACTCAAGGCGGTTCTCCTGTCGCGAATGATTTTTGTTATTGCTTGTCTTTGAGTGTTTGTATCGCTTATAATATTTTGTTTTGGATAGCCAATTGGCCATTTTGTGGGAAAGTAGCCGTCCTTTTGGCTTTCCGTTATTGCTTTTTCTCCATTAGGGTCTATTGTTTCATGTTTATGTTTCTTTGCCTTTGGTGTCTCTGTTGGGAGCTGTGGGTTAATTATATCGATTCCTGACCAATGCCTTCACTTCTTGGAATGACTTCAGCACCCAATTTCGTAAAACCGTTATTCGATATAAAAAGATTGGGTACAACATAGATGTTCGACGACATACTGTATGCATGGTAGTTAACCCAATCACGGTTGACAACTTTGCTTCCCTCTTTAATTGCATGCCGGTGGTACAGGCCTCAGATTCTATGGCGATTCCAGCGAAAAGGCTCCCTGAGAATAAGAGAAAATTTAATTTTATGTAATGTTTGTCGGTGCCTGATGCTCTGACTCTGGTCGGGCCCATCGGAGTCTAACTGTTCGTTTTCTTTTGCTCCAGTAATTCATTAGTTTCACGCTGTCGAGTCCTCACCATTGTTTAATCTCTGTGGTTGTTTGAGTTTTGTGATCTCGGAGATGTTGCACTGATGAGTTAGGAGGCCTTCATGCGGACTGAACAATTTATTTGTGTAAATCGCGACGGAAGTAAGGGCGAGAAATGCGGCCGCGTAAAATCGATTTAGCCCCATAGTGGAATTCGTTTTACTGACCGTTCAAATGCGGTTCTTCTGTTGCGGTTCGTTTTTGTTATGGTTTGTCTTTGACTGTGTTTATCGCTTATATATTTTTTTTCTTTTGATAGGATATTGGCCATTTTGTGGGAAAGTTATTGTCCTTTTGACTTTCCGCTATTGGTGTTTCCATTAGGGTCTACTTATCTCATGTTTGTAATTCTTTTCTTTTCGTGTCTCTGATGGGAGCTGGGGGTTAATTGCATCGATTCCTGATCATTGCCTTAACCTCTATTTTAACTAAATTAGCATCAAAATCATCGCGCTTATCATAAATTCTAGCTGAAGCAAAAAAAATTGAAATGTTCAAATGCAAATTCAATATCAGACTTATTGGCTTTGTTTAACTGACTGATTGGCTTTGTTTAACTGACTGATTGGCTTTGTTTAACTGCAGCTCAGATGGATAAATTTGATTGACCATTCCTTCAAACAAAAAGGGTTGTCAATATTTAAAAGACCAAAATATCTTGATGTATGGTTAAAATTTGAGAACTTCTGTAAGGACAAATCACCCATGTGACATTGTGCATTCGATCATATATCCAAAATGGTTACTTTCTGATGAAAATTGTTGACATTTTTATTTTCTTCATATTTTTACACCAAACACAGGTTGTTGGTGCTCTTTAGAACCGTCTCGTTATGTAAGGCTTGATAATAGTTGTGTTTCCGCTAACAGGACCGACCCTGAACGTTTTGGCCGACTCTGATTTTTAATGGCTATCCAGAAAAAAATCTAACCTACAGACCTAGGTATTTTCTAGCACTTTTGATAAAATTCATTTAACTGTCAAAAAGCCAACATGATATTTGAAATCCTGTTCTTTTGCTTCTTTGATACGTTTAACCTTATTGCTTGAATGTTGTCTGGTTATATGGTTGGATTTTAGCTCTTTCAAAGATCATCACGAAGACGCGCCTATATAATTTTGACCCCATTGAACCCCACTTTTATATAGTAAAACTGGGGTTTCCGAGGGTATACCTTATTTTTCATATTTCTGCTCTAAAATATAGATTGTGGGTACTCGTTAGAACCGCCTCGATAAGAAAAATATCACAATTTTTCATCTTAAAATTTTCATTTTTTCGGCGATAAAGATGGCAATGTATTTGTATAGGCATGTTTGCGTAATGTTTTGACAAAAGTTAAAAAAAAAAAAAAAAAAAAGTTTTTTCGACCTACCGGCCCTAATATTTTTCGCCATGTCAGCGGAAACACAGCTATATTGATAAGCCTAATGTACCATGTTAAGATAAAACAAAAGTGAGAAAACATAACGGATGCTTTTAGCACTTGTTAAATTGCTCTGTATACAAATTAAACTATCAACCCATGTATTGATTATTGCTGTTCAACGGAATTTAACCCATTTTATTTCTCAATTTGAATACAAGAAGTCAATTTCGAAAATTAGCGTGATGTGAGGAATGAGGGATGTCCGGTTCCGTCGGTTTCAGAATTAATTAAGAAAGTGGTTCTACGTTTTGCAAATAGCAGATGCCCTGAGCAGACGCCGCGGTCTGTGGCGTCGTCCTAGTCTACAGTGTTTACCAGCGTTTCCGTTTCCTTTTCGGTGTTTCCCGTCTGAAATGGGTTAAGTGAAACTAACAATTTAATATTACATTCCATCTCTGGGGACAAGAGCGCAACGATACATTTAAATCACATTTTGATACAGTTTTTGAAATTTGCGGATTTATAAGTAGGAGACACATGCATAATTTATATTTTCTATTTAAATTTGAAATTGTTGTGAAATATTCATCATGTTAACAAGTCCATGTATTGAGCAAATTGACTGCTTCGAGGCAGAGCGGTCGTGCCAGTAGATTTACTTATTTCTGCTTAAATTAAGTTAAAATCGAGTGCACTAACATTCGGCAGCCGTAAACAACGCACACAACGCAAGTGAACGGGATCCCGAACAGTACGCGACTTCCGACCTTATATTCGCCAAATTTGAAGCATAACTGTTGGTTTTCTTAAGCTCCAGCATTTCATTTATATCATGCTGCTGAGTCGTCATCGTTGTTTCATCTCTGTAATCATCTTTATGTTCTTGGAGATGTTGCACTGATGAACTTTTCACTGACCATTCCAAGGCGGTTGTTCTGTTGTGTTTTATTATTGAAATAGTTCGTTCGGTTATTAACTGTCTTTTTGGCTTTCCGCTTTATTAGTTTTCATTATAGCGAAGTTATTTCATGCTGGTGTTTTTTCACCTTACGTGTCTTGGATTGGAGGTGTGAGGTTATTTAATAGATTCCTGATCATTTGCTTTCACTGCTATTGTGCATGTAAACTGCATACAAAGTACGTTTGGTGTCACAGAGTCCACTTTGCGATTAAGATTCTTCTGTCGCGGTTAATTTTTGTTATAGTTTGCCTTTGAATATGTGTATCGCTTACATCTTTTTGTTTTGGATAGACAATTGGTCATTTTGTTTGAAAGTTACCGTCCTTTTCGCTTTCTGCTACTGATGTTTCCATAAGGGTCTAGTTATATTATGTTTGTGTTTATTTCCCTTTGGTGCCTCGGATAGGAGGTGTTGGTTAATGTATCGATTTCTGATCATTGATTTCACTTCTTTTTTTACTTGTACATGGTAGAGATGGATGCCGTTCATCCATCATATTTCAGTGAAGAGGAACCGTGACCAGATCGTTTATCCGAATTGCAAGCGAGGGATATGAATGTGTACGCTGGTAACTTGTAGAAATCACAGCATCACAGAAATTAAGGCGATTGTGTCAAGGAAGCATTTGAAACCAACAAAACAATGATTCTTTGCAAAAGATAAATACTAAGACACGGTAAAAACGTCGAGCGGGCAGTGTGTCAACAACGCAAGCGTCTAATTATTATGGTAACGCGAAACGTGCCTTGGAATATTCTGATCTGCAGAATAAAATAGGATCTGGAATGATGAAGAGACGTGACAGATAATTGATCCTTCCACTACAAAATGATAGGGTTCGTCGTTAACTGTCATCAAGTCAGCAACTGTTTCTGTCGTAACTGTTTGTAAAGGTACCGTTATAATTTTATCCCCATACATAATTTGTAAAGAAAAAACGCTTGAAAAGTGGTGGTATTGAAGGAATGAAGTATGATACATCTGAAACAGAGTGGTAAAATTCAGTTACTTTCCTTGACTGGTTGTTCCAACAAGGCCGTTCATCAGTTTGCATGGCGGTCATGTAACTCATGTTTAGGGGGAAAACATCAATAATGTTCATCTATTTTTCTTCCCAGCACACAATAGCCACACCCTGCAACGGATGGGCGACTCTGCATTAAACTCTTTCATACAAACTTTTTTTCTGTTCGTGAATATCCCATTTAGCTTGACGTCAAAAATGGCCTTTAAAAGCTGATCGCTTCTGCCTATAAAAGCAGTATAACTGCTCTGCATACCATAGCAGCCTTTCAGCGGACTGAACAATTTATTTGTCTCAATCGCGACGGAAGTAAGGGCGAGGATTGTGGCCACGTAAAATCGATTTAAGCATCCCCAGTCGAATTCGTTTCCGCTGTCCGTTCCAAGGCGGTTCTTTTGTCGCGGTTTATTTTTCTTATGGTTTGTCTTTGTGTGTTTTTATTTTGGATAGCCTATTGGCCATTCTGTGGGAAAGTAACTGTCCTTCTGGCTTTCCGCTATTGATGTTTCCATTAGGGTATGTTGTTTCATGTTTGTGTTTCTTTCCCTTTGGTGTCTCTGGTTGGAGCTATGGGGTTGATTGTATCGATTCCTGATCATTGCCTCCACTTATATTTGTTCACTACAGAAAAGCGTCTACCGTTTACAGATGAAGCAACGGTAGACAGTGTACATAAATGCGAACAGCACCTGCGCCTCTTCGTATTGCACTTTGAAATACTAGTATACATGCCACTTTTCTGGAAAGCAAATTAAGCACATGTTAAAAATGGAAGTGAAAGCAATGATTTGGAATTGATACAATTAACCCACAGCTCCCATCAAAGCCACCAAAGGGAAAGGAATACAAACATGAAACAACAAGACCCCAATGGCAACATCAAAGTAGAAGTAAAACAAAGATCAGGAATTGATACAATTAACTTACTCCATCCATAAAAGACACCAAAGGGAAAGAAATACAAACATTAAGCGACCAGACCATAATGGAAACCTAAACAAAGGAAGGCCATATGGACAGTTACTTTCCCACAAAACGGCCATATGGCCATCCAAAACCAAAAGACACAAGTGATACACACAGCAAGCAACAAACAACAACATAAATAAATCGCCACAGAAGAGCCGCCTTGGAACGGTCAGTGGCAGATTTCCACTGGGGGGCTTAAATCGATTTTACGTGGCCACAATCCTCGCCCTTACTTCCGTCGCGATTTAAACAAAACATTTGTTCAGTCCGCATGAAGGCCTCCTAACTCATCAGTGCAACATCTCCGTGAACACAGAAATCAAAGAACCACAGAGGTGAGACAACGGTGAGGACTCGACAGCAAGAAACCACTGAAATGCTGGAGCAAAAGAAAACCAACAGTTAGACTCCGATGAGCCCGACCAGAGAAAAGCGGAAATTCAAAAGGACAGTTACTTTCCCATAGCCAATTGGCTATCAAAACCCAAATAATATAAGCGATACACACACTCAACGACATGCCATAACAAAATTAAACCGCGACAGAAAAACCGCCTTGGAACGGTCAGTAAAACTAATTCCACTGCGTTGGTGGTGGGGTGGGCTTAAATCTTTTTTAAGTGGCAACAATCCTCGCCCTAACTTCCGTCGCGATTTAGACATATAATTTGTTCAGTCCGTATGAAAGCCTCATAAATCATCAGTACAACATCTCCGTTAACACAAAAATGAGACAATCATAGAGATAAAACAAGGTTAAGGACTCAACAGCAAGAAACCACAAAATTCTGGAGCAAAAGAAAACCAACAGTTAGACCCCGATGGGCCCGACTAGAGGCAGGGCAGCAGGCACCAACCAACATTACATAGAATTAGATTCTCTCTAATTTTCAGTAAGCGTTTAGGCTGGAACCGTCATAAAATCTGGGACCTGACCCACCGGCGTGCAATCAAAGAAGGAAGCAAAGTTGTCCACCGCGATTGGGTCAACCACCATCACCGTCTGTCGTATAACATTTATGTTGTTCCGAATCTTTTAATATCGAAGAATGATTGTACGAAATTTGGTGCTGAAGTCATAGTGGTTATATATTTTTCTGAATTTATATACTAAGTCACCATAAATTTCGGGTTCCGATAGACATTGTCGAAGTAGAGATTTAAGTCCAATAACGAATTTTGAAATTAAATCAGAATGACGTCTATAAAATTTTGAAAAGTCTTTGCGTAGTTCATGGTACTAATAAGTAGAAGTAAAACATCAAAGACACCAAAGGAAAAGAAACACAAACATTAAGCGACCAGACCATAATGGAAATTTAAACAAAGGAAGTCAAGTAGAAGTAAAACAAAGATCAGGAATCGATACAATTAACTTACTCCACCCATCAAAGACACCAAAGGGAAAGAAACACAAACATTAAGCGACCAGACCATAATGGTAACCTAAAAAAAGGAAGGCCATAAGAACAGTTACTTTCCCACAAAATGGCCATATGGCCATCCAAAATAAAAAGACACAAGTGATACACACAGTAAGTAACAAACAACACCATAAATAAACCGCCACAGAAGAACCGCCTTGCAACGGTCATTTGAATGATTTCCACTGGGGGGCTTAAATCGATTTACATTGGCACAATCCTCGCCCTTACTTCCGTTGCGATTTAGATAATTTGTTTAGTACGCATGAAGGCCTCCTAACTCATCAGTGCAACATCTACGTGAACACACACAATCAAACAACCACAGAGATGAAACACCGGGGAGGACTCGACAGCAAGAAAACCACTGAAATGCTGGAGCAAAAGAAAACCAACAGTTAGACTCCATTGGGCCCGACCAGAGACAGAGCATCAGGCACCAACCAACATTACCTTGAATTATATCTCTCTAATTCTCAATATGCCTTTACATTGGAGCCGTCATAGAATCTGAGGCCTAACCCACCTGCGTGCAATTAAAGAGGGAAGCAAAGTTGCCAACCGTGATTGGGTTAACTACCATACATGCAGTCTGTCGTATAACATCCATGTTGTACCCAATCTTTTTATATCGAAGAATGATTTTAAGAAATTGGGTGCTGAAGTCATTGCGGTTATATATTTTTCTGAATTTATATACTAAGTCACCATAAAATTCGGGTTCCGATAGACCTTGTTGCAGAAGAGATTTGAGTCCAATATTGAATTTTGAAATTAAATCAGAATCGCGTCTATAAAATTTTGAAAAGGCTTTGCGTAGTTTATGGTACCTATAACCCTGATTAAGGAGTTTAGCCGTTAATAATTTATTACGAGTGTTGAAGTCAGTTACATGACTACACACTCTAGCAAATCGAATTAATTGCGAAATATAAACGCCATAGGATGGCGCACGAGGAACATCACCATCCAAAAAAGGAAAATTTACAATCTCAAGATCAAAGTCATCGCGTTTATCATAAATTTTGCACGAAACAAATCCATCTACGATAGATAGATGTAAATCCAAAAACGGGGTCTCGGTATCAGAACAATTTGCTTTATTTAACTGAAGTTCTGGTGGGTAAATCTGACTGATCAAACCATCGAAATAGGTATTATCAATATTTAATAAATCATCTAAATATCTAGAAGTGGAGCTAAAAGCTTCAGTTAATTGTATCGATTCCTGATCTTTGTTTTACTTCTACTTTTCAATAATTTCAGATTGGTTATCAATGGAAAGCGACAACATGAAGTCTCTTTCATAACAATACAAGAACAGATCAGCCACAAGAGGTGCGCAATTCGTACCCATCGGAATACCCACAATTTGTCTAAATAACTTAGTACCGAATCTAGTATAAATATTGTCAAGTAGAAAGGTGAGGGCATCACACACTTTCTGACATGACCAAAGTGTATAATTCTTATGCTCTTTAGAAGTGAAAAATGCATTTCTTACATTACATGCAAGATAGAGAGAATCTTCTCTGTGAAAAGCCCATTCAGTTAAATCATTAAGCTTTTCTTTTATAAGATTATGAGGAAGTGTAGTGTAAAGAGTGGAAAAATCGTAAGTAGATAGACTTGAAGCACGAAAATGTCTGGATTTCAATTTATTTAAAACCTCATTCGAAATTTTTATAGACCAAAACAGATTTCTTCCTGATCTTTCAAAGACTTTATCACAATATTTAATCACATGCGTTTTAATAGCAGTAAGGAAGTTAATTATTTAGAAAGTTCAGTGGTAGTGCAAGAGCTAGAATTTGCAATAAGCCGTGCTTTGTAAGGTTTTTTATGAAGTTTTGGTAACCAGTATAGCGTAGGAAGCTTGTCTTGGCCTTCGTTAACACACAGCAAACTTGGTGGCTGAATGACAAACGTGTTTATCTACTATAGCTCTCTCTTCAGCTAAAGGCTGAAGTTCATAGGCCTTAGTACCACCAAGCTCCTGCTTAAGCGTGTTAACATAGTGGAGCCGTCACACAACGACGACGTTGTTAGCGGCCTTGTCTGCAGGGGCCAAAACAAACTTCTTATGAAATTCTTGAATACCTAGTTTAAGATGACGTAAAGACGTCTTGGGCTTAGGAGGTAATAAGTTAGTATTTTGAGAATAGAAAGAAATGTGTTTATTCACTGGTTTTAAAATGCTAAGTTTCCAGTCCTTAAGGGCTTTATGGTCATCATACTCTCGCTTACACCATCGATTACCGAATTCATTCAAGGAAGCAACGAATTCATATCTACATTTACTGAAATCAATTTTAGAAGGAAATCGATATTTCGGTCCTTTAGAAATTATATTACTTATCCTAGAATCAGGAATAATTTTCAAATTGCCAGTAATTACATGACCAGCAGCAGGATAGCAATACTTTGAGTTTCTACAATCACATGAATCAGGCGTATTAGTATCAATATCAAGATCTGAAACAAGTTTATTGAAATTAAAAATGATAGATCTAACAGGTTTGTTATATTTATAGCAAATTATAGGTGTTTCAGTATTTTGAAAATAAGCAGGAATGGAAGAAAGCACCGATCTCTCACGGAAGATACTGGGCAAATCTATAAAATCCATACCCTTATTAATGAAGGATATTTTGAAGAAATAGCGTTTATGATTAATTTCAGAATCAATGTAAGGACGGAGAGTATGCTGAGTATAGCCTCTAGTTAAGAGAGCCGCATCATATAACTGATGAGAACTATCTTAGAATTTATTCGCCTCGGTGTCCAGAAGACGTAAAACAGAAACGGGTAATGAACTTAAAAATGAAAGCATAGAGTGGCGTCCATGATTTAATAATATAATTGACAGTCACTTCAGTCTAGTATTGTTTCGTTTAAACGCACGTGATTTACGTTTAAAGTTACCATTTTTCCTGGTGCCGTGAGATCTAGTTCTGCGTTTTCGACATTCCAGGAGCGAGAAAATATCAAAGTAGAAGTAACACAAAGATCAGGAATTGATACAATTAACTTACTCCACCCATAAAAGACACCAAGTCCGGCATTCTGGAAATATTACCCTCATGATAAATGTTGTCATTAAATCCCAGTGGAAAAGGGGTCTGTAAACATTTAATCCATTTCAGTTCAGCTTCATGTCTGTTGATTATTTTGAACCTAGATGTAGAATTTGCATCGTAATAAAGTTGTTCCACTGGTTGTATAACAATGTTATTTACAAATGACATGTACGTCGAAAGTGACGGTACAAGAAAGTGTCAGTTTTCTAAGGCTTACTAATTCTACGATAATGCTCGTTCAATCTGGTTTTAAGCATGCGGTTAGTTTGACCGACGTACTGCATATTACAGTTTGCAGCATGTCATGTAATTAGATAAGTTAAATTTATAGACTGTCATGTCAAATCAGACATGTTAACTACAGAAAGCGTCTACCGTTTACAGATGAAGTAACGGTAGACGCAGTGCTTAAATGCGAACAACATCTGCACCTCTTGGCATTGCACTTAGAAATACTAGGATACATTCCACTTCTTTTCTACGGATTAGTATATTTTCGAAGGATGGGCGATTTGAGAGGAGATAGTCTTATACGAAGGCTACTCCCAAAAACATTGGTATTGCCTGCTCCATTGAGATTAACTGAAGTTACAGAAGACAAATTTAAGGGTCTAACAAATACCGAAGGCAACATAGTATTAAAGTTCTTAAAAGAATGGGGAATCCGTATAGAAGAAGCAGAGTGTAACCTAAGGGGTGATATTGATATTTTAAATGTATTTGTGATACTCATGTGGGTTTAGAAGGTTAAGAAGTTAAGCGATTAAGAAGTTAAGCGATTAACAATTTATTTAGAGAGTTGAGACTACACACTCTGGCAAATCGAATTAATTGCGAAATATAAACGCCATAGGATGGCTCACGAGGAACATCACCAACCAAAAAAGCACAATTTACAATCTCAAAATCAAAATCATCGCGTTAATCATAAATTTTGCAACACACATACCCATCTTCAATAGATATATGTAAATCCAAAAACAGGGCCTCGGTTACGGTAGAATGGTAGAGATGAAATCGCTGCTGCCTTGAATGAATTTGGTAATCGAGGGTGTAAACGAGAGTATGTTGAGCATAAAGCTCTTAAAGAATGGAAACTTAGCATTCTGAAATAAGTGAACAAACGCATTTCTTCTTATTCTCAAAATACGAACTTATTACCTCCAAAACCTAAGACGTCTGTACGCCACCTTAAACTAGGTATTCAAGAATATCATAAGAAATGTGTTTTAGCTCCAACAGATAAGGCCGCTAACAATGTGGTCGTTGTTTGACGGCTTCACTATGTTAACGCTCTTCAGCAAGAACTTGTTGGAACTAAGAACTATGAACTGCAGCTTTTAGGTGTAGAGAGGGCTTTAGGTGATGACCACATTTGTCATTCAGCCACCAAGTTTGCTGTCTGTGTTACAGAAGGCAAAGACAAGCTTCCTACGTTATATTGGTTACCTAAACTTCATAAAAGACCATACAAAGCACGGGTTATTGTAAATTCAAGCTCTTGTACCACCAATGAAATCTTGAAATTATTAACTTCATGTTTTATTGCCATCAAAAACATGTGATAAAATATTGCGACAAAGTCTTCAAAAGATCAGGTAGAATTCTGATTTGGTCTATAGAAGTTCTAATGAAGTTTTAAATAAATTGAAATTCAGACGTTTTCGTGCTCCAAGTCTGTCTATGTATGATTTTCCACCCTTTACACTACACTTCCTCATAATCTTCAAAAAACCTAAATGGTTTAATTGAATGTACGTTTCATAGGGAAGACTCCCTCTATCTTGCATGTAATGTAAGAAATGCTTTTTCCACTTCCGAAGAGCATAAAATTTATACTTCATGGTCATGTAAGAAAGTGTGTGAAGTTCTCACCTTTCTACTTGACCATATTTACATAAGATTTACATTATTGACCATATTTACATTACGTGGCCACGTAAAATCGATTTAAGCCCCCCAGTGGAAATCTTCCACTGACCGTTCCAAGGCGGCTCTTCTGTGGCGATTTATTTATGTTGTTGTTTGTTACTTACTGTGTGTATCACTTGTGTCTTTTAATTTTGGATGGCCATATGGCCATTTTGTGGGAAAGTAACTGTCCTTATGGCCTTCCTTTGTTTAGGTTTCCATTATGGTCTGGTCGCTTAATGTTTGTATTTCTTTCCCTTTGGTGTCTTTTAAGGGTGGAGTAAGTTAATTGTATCAATTCCTGATCTTTGTTTTACTTCTACTTTGCAGATCAGGGCTGTTTTGTTTGTGCCGTGTGGCGGCTGTAAAAGGTCTCCCCGTACATGCATTTAATGCTCTTATTTTTCCAATCCTCAGGGATTGCTTATGCAATTGCTTTTCACTGTTCCACCAATTGACATCCTTTAGATACCTGTTGAAGGTCATTATTAAACCGATGTTCGTTCCTCGTTGTATAACAACTGCTTGTTTGACATCCCTGTACTTTAAGTAGACTAGGATGTTTTGTGGGCTTTTGTTGTATATTCCTTCTATTCGAAGGAATCTTCTTCAGTAATTTTATTTATTTAATAACCGGTATGAACATCGCTTTAGTTTTGACGGTATCACAACCTTATTAACCAAAATGAGTATTACAAATACATTTAAAATATCAATATCACCCCTTAGGTTACACTCTGCTTCTTCTGTACGGATTCCCCATTCTATTAAGAACTTTAATACTATGTTGCCTTCGGTATTGGTTAGACCCTTAAATTTGTCTTCTGTAACTTCAGTTAATCTCAAAGGAGCAGGCAATACCAATGTTTTTGGGAGTAGTCTTCGTATAAGACTATCTCCTCTCAAATCACCCATCCTTCGAAAATATACTTATCCGTGGAAAAGAAGTGGAATGTATCCTAGTATTTCTAAGTGCAATGCCAAGAGGTGCAGATGTTGTTCGCATTTAAGGAGGGTGGGGAGTAATTCTTTTCTCTTTAGATTTTTTTTATTTGCTTATATTTTGTAGCTGCACTCGTTTGCCGGTATAAAAATATAGGCACACCAGGCTTTTTTTTCGAGCTTTTTAGCCTTAAAGATGGGTACTGTTTTCGAATTTATCGAATGTTTCAATAATTACCCCAGTCATTGACAAATTGTCGATAACAATTGTTTAAAACAATATTTCCAAGTTTGGTTTAAACAATCACAATGCAGGATAATGTCATGTTTGCGTACTTATGTGTGAAAGACAAACTCTTTCACAGTTTTTTGTCGAAACACCTATTTACAAATGTCCTTTTCTGCATGTTTTGCTGTTTTGAGATGCAATTTTCGCTATGTTTGAAAAAAGAATGCATTTTTCGTCTTTAAATGTTTCTTATTTTCACATATATTGTGCAATGATATTAGATACACGAAATAGGCGTGAAATTTGACCATGTCACCAGGCATCTGAGAGAAATATTGGAGAAAAAATTACCCCCCCCAATAAATATGACTAAAAAAGCATTAAGATATTGTTTAAATGACAAGAACAAAGATTATACCTTTATTATTGCACATACTTTTGCTTCCTTAAAGTGATATGAATCAAAGTATTTCATTAGAATTGAAACACAATTTCATTTATAAGTTTTATGGTGTGAAACATGGATTTTTCTGGCCAAAATATGCATGTTCTGATATAGCCATATTGTCGTTTTGTTCATGTTTAAAAGATATGAAGCCATTAACATTGTCGCAGACGTTCAAACAATGTCAGATGTATGTTATTAATATACCTGGGAAACATTATTATACATTTTTAGCTTTCTTTTTTGACAATTTATTACCCCACCCCCCAAATGAAATGGGTTGAAATTGATAAAAAAAAAATAAAAAAAATAAAAAAAAATACAATAAGCTGATGCAAAAGAATTTAAAAAATTCCTTTTTCCCATTTAAGTTCCTGCCAACGTTATAGGGAAAGTAGAAACACTTCTAATTATTTTTTTTTCTATAATTTTGACAAGTTTTTTTTTTTTCATGCCATATTGACCGGAAACGCTATTTAATTATCTATTGCCTGTTTATGCAAACTGTGAAAGGGAGGTGAGATAAGTTATCCTTTTACTTTCCGAAAGTGGATAGAAGTGATGGCAATGACCTGGAATCGATACAATCACCCAACACCTCCGATCAGACACACCAAAGGGAAAGAACCACGAACATGAATAACTAGACCGTAATGGAAACATCACTAGCGGAAAGCCAAAATGGCAGTTGCATCATCAGTCCCACATAGTGGCTTTCGTGGACCTTGAGAAGGCATTTGGTTGAGTGTCTCGGAAAGTCATCTGGGAGGCACAGAGAAATTTTGAAGTGGAGGAGTGGAATGTTCGAATGGTCCAGTGGGTGTATGCTAATTCGCGGAGCCGTATGCGTTTTTGTGTTGGTTCCATTGAAGAATTCGAATTGAAGGTCGGTGTTCCTCAAGGCTCTTTTCTCAGCCTAATGCATTTCATCATTGTGCTTTATGTCTTGTCATGCGAGTTCTGTTCGGGTGTGTGTGTGGGGGGGGGGGAGGGGGGGGGGGGGGCTTTGTAATCATAGCTGAATCACTTCATTGTGCTACACCCATTCAAAGGCGTCGTCCAAAAACTTCTCATATATATAGTCTCTACAATGCATGATAGCCCCGAACTGGCCTTGAAGAAAAAGATTGTGCTGCATGATACTAACCCAATCACTCATGAGTACGAGGAGACCGCCCTGCCCAGGTAAAGTGGTGCAAGACGGACGGTCCTTATATACATATAGATTGGTTTCACTGGCTGTCAGGTTTCATCTAAATGTCGGGTAAAAAGACCCACAAATTTGGAAGTAACCTCTCCAAAATGACCAATATTATGTTGACGTTAAAATGACATCTCAAGCCCTGCCGCTCAACGAAACCAATAGGGTTTATATGCATGGACGGTCCGACTCGGACCCATTTTCCTGGGCAGGTTTAGACCCTCTAAGCGGTTTACTAGTCTAGTTCTCACGTGCGGTCGGTTTCAGCTCTGCGTGAAAGCATCATGCAGCCCGATTGGCTGGAGCCGGTACATTGACAAAATTCTGTTATGATGGTGGATGTGTGGGCATACAAAGGCTACGCGTGGCACAACCTAAACCACCATCTTTATATTCGGAACAGATCAAAGGGATTTTTTCTTGTACACCCTTTTGCTTATGCTTGATTATTGTTTGTTTGATTTGAGGTTTAACGTCCCCGTCAACACTGTAAAGGTCATTTTGGAGACGTCGCTTCCAATTTTGTGGGACATTTACCCGACCTTATGATGAAATGTCAACTAAAACCCCGCCGCCAATTGAACCAATAGAGTTTATTAACATGGACAGGCCGACTCGCACCGCTTTGCCTGGGCAGGCTTAGATCCTCTAAGCAGTCTACCAGTAGGCCTACACCTGTTGAGTGCAAGATCCTAATTATGGGTGCTGGCACAGGCTATTTGTTCACTGAGATGGCTTAACAGTAATTGAACCTGAGACTGCGACTGACAGTTAAAAGAATATTGTGCGCTGCCAGGCATTACATGCTGCACTTTTAGAACTTTATCAAATATGGCAGTGTTTTCTTTCCATATATATGACGTCACGCAAACTTAAGTAAACGTTACTATTGATTCATTGTTTTGTTTGTGTTGACAAAGTATGGCCGTGGAATATGTGAACTGATAGACTCTTCAAGGCTATATTTTTGACACCAATGGAAAAATAAAGTAAACATCGTGCGTTAAAGAGAGTTCAGATTTGCCATGGACAGCTGATGGGCTGCAATCGGAGGAAACAAACCAGAAGCTGGAAAAATACAGGGTTAGTCTGTTTATCCCTCTATTTTCCTGTGCTTCCAGCCATGCAGACTGGACCGGAAAGTAGTCTATGAAGTCGCAAAATAATTTATAACAAAATGCACATTGTAATGGTTATTAAATGTTACAAAAACCTCAGAAAACACTTTGAAAACTAAATAGAAACAAAAATCATTTTGAGGTAAAAATTCGAACCTGATTACGGCAGAGTCAATTATGCGCGACCCTCCTTAAGCACTGCGTCTACCGTTACTTCATCTGTAAACGGTAGACGCTTTCTGTAGTTAACATGTCTGATTTGACATGACAGTCTACAGATTTAATTTATCTAATTACTTGACGTGCTGCAAACTGTAATATGCAGTACGTCGGTCAAACTAACCGCATGCTTAAAACTAGATTGAACGAGCATTATCGTAGAATGAGTAAGCCTAAGAAAACTGACACTTTCTTGTACCGTCACTTTCGACGTACAGGACATTCTGTAAATAACATTACTATACAACCAGTGGAAAAACTTTATTACGATGCAAATTCTACATCTAGATTTAAAATAATCAAAAGACATGAAGCTGAACTGAAATGGATTAAATTTTTACAAACCCCTTTTCCACTGGGATTTAATGACAACATTTATCATGAGGGTAATAATTCCAGAATGCCGGACTTTGATATTTTCTCACTCCTGGAATGTCGAAAACGCAGAACTAGGTCTCACGGCACCAGGAAAAATGGTAACTTTAAACGTAAATCACGTGCGTTTAAACGAAACAATACTAGACTGAAGTGACTGTCAATTATATTATTAAATCATGGACGCCACTCTATGCTGTCATTTTTAAGTTCATTACCCGTTTCTGTTTTACGTCTTCTGGACACCGAGGCGAATAAATTCTACGATAGTTCTCATCAGTTATATGATGCGGCTCTCTTAACTAGAGGCTATACTCAGCATACTCTCCGTCCTTACATTGATTCTGAAATTAATCATAAACGCCATTTCTTCAAAATATCCTTCATTAATAAGGGTATGGATTTTATAGATTTGCCCAGTATCTTCCGTGCGAGATCGGTGCTTTCTTCCATTCCTGCTTATTTTCAAAATACTGAAACACCTATAATTTGCTATAAATATAACAAACCTGTTAGATCTATCATTTTTAATTTCAATAAACTTGTTTCAGATCTTGATATTGATCCTAATACTCCTGATTCATGTGATTGTAAAAACTCAAAGAATTGCTATCCTGCTGCTGGTCATGTAATTACTGGCAATTTGAAAATTATTCCTGATTCTAGGATAAGGAATATAATTTCTAAAGGACCGAAATATCGGTTTCCTTCTAAAATTGATATCAGTAAATGTAGAGATGAAATCGCTACTTCCTTGAATGAATTCGGTAATCGATGGTGTAAGCGAGAGTATGTTGAGTATAAAGCCCTAAAGGACTGGAAACTTAGCATTTTAAGACTAGTGAATAAACGCATTTCTTTCTATTCTCAAAATACTAACTTATTACCTCTAAGCCCAAGACGTCTTTACGTCATCTTAAACTAGGTATTCAAGAATTTCATAAGAAGTTTGTTTTGGCCCCTGCAGACAAGGCCGCTAACAACGTCGTCGTTGTGTGACGGCTCCACTATGTTAACACGCTTAAGCAGGAGCTTGGTGGTACTAAGGCCTATGAACTTCAGCCTTTAGCTGAAGAGAGAGCTATAGTAGATAAACATGTTTGTCTTTCAGCAACCAAGTTTGCTGTGTGTGTTAACGAAGGCCAAGACAAGATTCCTACGCTATACTGGTTACCAAAACTTCATAAAAAACCTTACAAAGCACGGTTTATTGCAAATTCTAGTTCTTGCACTACAACTGAACTTTCTAAATTATTAACTTCCTGTCTTACTGCTATTAAAACGCATGTAATTAAATATTGTGATAAAGTCTTTGAAAGATCAGGAAAAAATCTGTTTTGGTCTATAAAAAATTCGAATGAGGTTTTAAATAAATTGAAATCTAGACAGTTTCGTGCTTCTAGTCTGTCTACCTACGATTTTTCCACTCTTTACACTACACTTCCTCATAATCTTATAAAAGAAAAGCTTAATGATTTAATTGAATGGGCTTTTCACAGAGAAGATTCTCTCTTTCTTGCATGTAATGTCAGAAATGCATTTTTCACTTCTAAAGAGCATAAGAATTATACACTTTGGTCATGTCAGAAAGTGTGTGATGCCCTCACCTTTCTACTTGACAATATTTATATTAGATTCGGTACTAAGTTATTTAGACAAATTGTGGGTATTCCGATGGGTACTAATTGCGCACCTCTTGTGGCTGATCTGTTCTTGTATTGTTATGAAAGAGACTTCATTTTGTCGCTTTCCATTGATAACCAATCTGAAATTATTGAAGCTTTTAGCTCTACTTCTAGATATTTAGATGATTTATTAAATATTGATAATACCTATTTTGATGGTTTGGTCAGTCAGATTTACCCCGTAGAACTTCAGTTAAATAAAGCAAATTCTTCTGATACCGAGGCCCCGTTTTTGGATTTACATCTATCTATTGTAGATGGATTTGTTTCGTGCAAAATTTATGATAAACGCGATGACTTTGATTTTGAGATTGTAAATTTTCCTTTTTTGGATGGTGATGTTCCTCGTGCGCCATCCTATGGCGTTTATATTTCGCAATTAATTCGATTTGCTAGAGTGTGTAGTCATGTAACTGACTTCAACACTCGTAATAAATTATTAACGGCTAAACTCCTTAATCAGGGTTATCGGTACCATAAACTACGCAAAGCCTTTTCAAAATTTTATAGACGCCATTCAGATTTAATTTCAAAATTCAATATTAGACTTAAATCTCTTCTGCAACAAGGTCTATCGGAACCCGAATTTTATGGTGACTTAGTATATAAATTCAGAAAAATATATAACCGCAATGACTTCAGCACCCAATTTCGTAAAATCATTCTTCGATATAAAAAGATTGGGTACAACATGGATATTATACGACAGACTGCATGCATGGTAGTTAACCCAATCACGGTTGGCAACTTTGCTTCCCTCTTTAATTGCACGCCGGTGGGTCAGGCCTCAGATTCTATGACGGCTCCAACGTAAAGGCTTATTGAAAATTAAAGAGATAATGTTGGTTGGTGCCTGATGCTCTGTCTCTGGTCGGGCTCATCGGAGTCTAACTGTTGGTTTTCTTTTGCTCCAGCATTTCAGTGGTTTCTTGCTGTCGAGTCCTCACCGTTGTCTCACCTCTGTGGTTCTTTGATTTCTGTGTTCACGGAGATGTTGCACTGATGAGTTAGGAGGCCTTCATGCGGACTGAACAAATTATTTGTCTAAATCGCGACGGAAGTAAGGGCGAGGATTGTGGCCACGTAAAATCGATTTAAGCCCCCCAGTGGAAATCTTCCACTGACCGTTCCAAGGCGGCTCTTCTGTGGCGATTTATTTATGTTGTTGTTTGTTACTTACTGTGTGTATCACTTGTGTCTTTTAATTTTGGATGGCCATATGGCCATTTTGTGGGAAAGTCACTGTCCTTATGGCCTTCCTTTGTTTAGGTTTCCATTATGGTCTGGTCGCTTAATGTTTGTATTTCTTACCCTTTGGTGTCTTTTATGGGTGGAGTAAGTTAATTGTATCAATTCCTGATCTTTGTTTTACTTCTACTTAACACTAAGTTATTTAGACAAGTTGTGGGTATTCCGACGGGTACTTATTGCGCACCCCTTGTGGCTGATCTGTTTTTGTTTTGTAATGAGAGAGACTTCATTTTGTCTCTTTCTGCTGAAAACCAGTCTGAAATCATTGAAGCTTTTGATCGACTTCTAGATATTTGGATGATTTATTAAATATTGACAATACCTATTTCGATCGTTTGGTCAAGCAAATATACCCCCGAACTTCAGTTAAATAAAGCAAATTCACTCTGATACCGAGGCCCCGGTTCCGGATTTTCATCTATCTATTGTAGATGGGTTTGTTTCTTGCAAAAGTTATAATAAACGGGATGATTCTGATTTTGAGATGGTGGTTTCCTCGTGCGCCATCCTATGGCGTTTATATATCGCAATTAATTCGATTTGCCATAGTATGTAGTCATGTAACGTGCCTGATGCTCTGTCTCTGGTCGGGCCCATCGGAGTCTAACTGTTGGTTTTCTTTTGCTCCAGCATTTCCGTGGTTTCTTGCTGTCGAGTCCTCACCGTTGTCTCACCTCTGTGATTCTATGATTTTTGTGTTAACGGAGATGTTGCACTGATGAGTTAGGAGGCCTTCATGTGGACTGAACAAAGTATTTGTCTAAATCGCGACAGAAGTAAGGGCGAGGATTGTGGCCACGTAAAATCGATTTAAGCCCCCCCCCCCCCCCCCCCCCCCCGGTGGAAATCTTCCACTGACCGTTCCAATGCGGCTCTTCTGTGGCGATTTATTTATGTTGTTGTTTGTTACTTACTGTGTGTATCATTTGTGTCTTTTAGTTTTGGATGGCCATATGGCCATTTTGTGGGAAAGTAACTGTCCTTATGGCCTTCCTTTGTTTAGGTTTCCATTATGGTCTGGTCGCTTAATGTTTGTATTTCTTTCCCTTTGGTGTCTTTTATTGGTGGAGTAAGTTAATTGTATCAATTCCTGATCTTTGTTTTACTTCTACTTTTCAACACGCGTAATACATTGTTCACTGCTGAACGTCTTAATCAGGGTTATCGGTACCATAAACTACGCCAAGCATTTTCAAATTTTTATAGACGTCATTCTGATTTAATTTAAAAATTCAATATTTGACTTAAATCTCTTCTGTAACAAGGTCTATCGGAACCCAAATTTTATGGTGACTTAGTATATAAATTCAGGAAAACTATATAACATCAATGACTTCAGCGCCCAGTTTCGTAAAATCACTCAGCGAAATAAAAATATCGGGTACAACATAATCGTTATACGACAGACTTCATGCATGGTAGTTAACCCAATCACGGTTGACAACTTTGTTTCCCTCTTACATTGCAAGCCGGTTGGTCAGGCCTCAGATTCTATGACGGTTCCAGCGAAAAAGGCTTACCGTTCCAAGGCGCTTTTTCCGTCGCGGGTTATCTTTGTTATGGTTTGTCTTTTGGTGTTTGTGTCGCGTATGTTGTTTTGTTTTGGATAGTCTATTGGCCATTTTGTGAGGAAGTAACTGTCCTTTTGGCTTTCCGCCGTTGGCTTTTCCATTAGGGTCTGTTGTTTCATGTTTGTGTTTCTTTCCCTTTGTTGACTCAGGTGGGTGCTGTGGTATAATTGTATCGATTTCTGATCATTGCCTCCACTTTTGTTAAACTGAGAATTAGGGAGAATCTAATTCTATGTAATGTTGATTGGTTCCTGGTCGGACCCATCGGAGTCTAACTGTTGGATTTCTTTGCTTCAGCATTTCAGTGGTTTCTTGCGGTCGAGCCCTCACCGTTATTTCATCTCTTTTGTTGTTGTTTTGTGGGTGTTCACGGAGATGTTGCACTGAGAAGTTATGAGGCCTTAATGCGGACTGAATAAATTATTTGTCTAAATCGCGACGGACGTAAGGGCGAGGATTGTGGCCACAAAAATCGATTTAAGCCCCCAATGGAATTCGTTTCGCTGACTGTTCCAAGGCGGTTCTTCTGTCGTAGTTTATTTTTGTTATGGTTTGCCTTTGAGTGTGTGTATCGCTTATATTAGTTTGTTTTGGATAGCCAATTGGCCATTTTGTGGGAAAGTAACTGCCCTTTTGGCTATCCGCTTTTGATGTTTCCATTAGGGTTTGTTGTTTCGTGTTTGTGTTTCTTTCCCTTTGATGTCTCTGGTTGGAGATGTGGGTTAATTGTATCGATTCCTGATCATTGCCTTCACTTTTTTTTGAAACTCTTCTGTCGGAACCTGAATTTTACGACGACTTTAAGTCGATTTTTTTCTTTTTTTTGCACGTTTTTTTTTTTTTTTGTGAAAACTTCTTTATTTTTTATTTCTTATCAAAACATCCAGCGGGAAAGTTGCAGAGGAGAACCTCCGTCAACTTCTTAAAAAAGGTTTCATGCCCCTTATTTATAAAAAAATTATGAGCAGAGCGGTAATCAGATTGAGATTTCTGTAATTTCAAATTTTCGTGAAGTTTTCTGTTTCCACTAGCCCCGCCTTGACGGAGGGGTTTGACGATTTGTCGCCTGTTCAGTTCTTGACTGACTGTTTATTATGTGGGTCATTCCAACATCCTGCATGTAAAAAATGTGCAGATTCGAGACTGAAATGACTGGAGTAGTGTTTGAGAAAATAACGATATAGATCAATGGCCTATGATCTTTTTTGTCTTTACAAATGGTGGCCCGACTAAAACCACGTATTTAATGTTTTCTAATGATTTGTACAGCGTCCCTTGAGTTGAACGCTTCGCTGTCTGCACGGGATTTATCCATATATAAATATTGGCCAGTCATTTGTTTGCATCTCGATAGTGTGAGTGACAGAATTGGACTTAGTTTTTAGCGAAAAGTTCAGAAATTGTAAAATGTCCATCTGATTAGAGCAAAAAGGAAACCATTCATGATGCTGAGGTTTCAACAAGAAGTTGCCGGATTTTCTCCTCCGCAACTTTCTCGCTGGATTAATTGATCAAAATTAAAAATAAAGAAGTTGTCGCCGATATCGCCGAAAAACGGGCAAAAAAGATAAAAAAGTCGACTTTAGTATGATTTCGTAATATCATTTTCGATATAGTAAAACATAAATTTCACACGACAGAACGCATGCATGGTAGTTAACCCACTCACGGTTGATAACTTTGCTTCCCTTTTTAATTGCACGCCGGCGTTTCGGACCTCAAATTCTATGACGACTCCGGCCTAAAGACTTGCTCAATTTTTTAAGTCGATTGGTGCCTGATGTCCTGTCTCTGGTCGGGCCCATTGAAGACCAACTGTTGGTTTTCCTTTCTCCAGTATTTCAGTTATTTTATGTTGTCGAGTCCTCGTCGTTGTTTTTATATCTGTATCTTTGGCGGCCCCCGCCCATAGGGGCTTGACGAAATAAATGGGGTGCATAATGCTTCCACGCAGTGCTGAATCCGGCCCGCACACTACTACTGGTAAACCGCTTAGAGGATCTAAGCCTGCCCAGGAACCGCGGTGCGAGGCGGACCGTCCATGCTAATAAACCCTATGGGTATCATTGGGCGACAGGGCTTGAGATGTCATTTCATCTCAATGTCGGGTAAAAGTCCCACAAAATTGGAAGCAACGTCTCCAAAATGGCCTTTACAGTGTTGACGGGGACGTTAAACATCAAATCAAACAAAATCTGTATCTTTGTATTTGTTTGATTTTTATGTTCTCTGAGATGATGCACCGACGAGTTAGATATTATTTGTCTAAACCACGAAAGAATCAATGGCAAGGATGGTGGCTACGTGGAATCTCATTACAAAAACACGCCTTTTCAAATACATTGTAACCATTATCGCCGAAAAAAGAGCAAATTTTAAGATGTAAAATGGTGATATTTTTCTTTTTTCTGCTCTAAAATATAGATTGTGGGTACTCGTTAGAATCGCCTCATTGATATTTTTCTTATTTCTGCTCTAAATATTAATTTGGGTACTCGTAAGAACCGCCTCTGTATTTTAGAACAGAAATAAAAAATAAAGTTTACCCCTGTAAACACAACTTTTACTATATCAAAGTGGGGTTCACGGGGGTCAATATTATATAGGCGTGTTTTCGTGATGATTTAAGCCACCAACCCCAGCAAAAACGTTTCACTAACGGTTCCGAGGCGATTCTCCTGTTGTTGATTTATTATTGTATTAGTTCATTTTGCATGTATGTATTGCTACCATTATATATTTTTATTTTCAATAGCCGTTGGCCGTTTTCCGGCTTTCCGTTAGTGGCCTTTTATTGTGGTGAAGGTGTTTTTGATTTCCTTTTAGTGTCATTGGTTGGAGTTGTGAGGTAATTGTAGCGATTTCTAATCATTGTCTTCACTTCGACTGTTAAAACTAGAATTTGTTTTTCCTACAAAAAACACACGTCTCCCCCATTTTTTGATCTCTAAGTATGACCTTGACATAAGAGGTATTGACCTGGGTCTTGTTTGCAAAACATCATCTAACTAAGGTGAACATTTCTCCAAAGTAACTTTAAATCGTCCATCGAGAAGAAAGTAATTAACCGCACACGAAAAAAAAAACAACTTTTTACATTTGACCTCTAAGTATGACCTTGACCTTAGAGGTACCGACCAGTGTCTGGCGCGCGACACATCATCTCATGGTAGTTAACATTTCTGCCGAGTAATTTCAAAATCCATCAAGGAATAAGACAAATACTGACCGGACACGAAAAAAGACCCTTTTTGACATTTTTGACACCTTTAAGTATGACCTTGACCTTTAAGGTACCGACTTGGTACACGGAGATGTTGCACTGACGAGTTAGGAGGCCTTCATGCAGACTGAACAAATTATTTGTCTAAATCGCGACGGAAGTAAGGGCGATGATTGTGGCCACGTAAAATCTATTTAAGCCCCCCCCCCCCCCTCCCCCACCAGTGGAATTCGTTTCCGCTGATCGTTCCTTGGCGGCACTTCTGTCGCCGTTTATTTTTGTTATGGTTTGTCTTTGGGTGTTTGTGTCGCATATGTTATTTTATTTTGGATAGCCTATTGGCCTTTTTGTGGGAAAGTAACTGTCCTTTAGGCTTTCCGCTGTTGGCGTTTTTATAAGGGTCTGTTGTTTTATGTTTGTGTGTCTTTCCCTTTGGTGTCTCTGATGGGGGCTGTGGGTTGATTGTATCGATTCATGATCATTGCCTCCACTTCTATTTTGGATCTTGAGTGCAAAACATCGTCACATGATGGTTAACATTTCTGCTAAGTAATTTCATAATCCATCAAAGAATAAGAAAGTTATTGACCGTACACATAACAAAGGTCCATTTCGTTACCTTTGACCTCTAAATATGACCTTGACATTGGAGGCACGGACCTTGGTCTTGCGCACGAAACATCATCTTATGAAGGTGAACATTTCTGCAAGGTTACTTTAAAAGTTCATCCAGAAATAAAAAAAAATTGACCGAAAACGAAAAAAAGACCATGTTTTACATTTGACCTCTAAGTATGACCTTGATCTTAGAAGTACCGAACTGGGTCTTGCGCTCAACACATCGACTCATAATGGCTAATCCTTCTGCCAAGTTATTTCAGAAGCCATCCAGGAATAAGAAAGTTATTGACCAAAAACGAAAAAAGACACTTTTGTGACATTTGACCTTGGAGGAACCGACCTGGTTCTTTGGGGCAACACATCGTCTTGTGGTAGTTAACATTTCTGCCAAGTAATTTTTCATCCATACAGGACGAAGAAAGTTATTGACCGAACACGAAAAAGGCACCTTTTCTACCTTTGACCACTCCGTATGACCGTGACCTTTGAGGTACTGATCTCGGAAATACGCGCGACACATTGTACATTGTGTTTTGGTGGTTAATATTTCTGTCAAGTAATTTTAAAATCCATTTAAAATAAGAGAGTTATTGGCCGGACACGATTTGCCCGTACATACATACACGATTTTGTGATCGACAAACTTCCAAGAAAAATAACTCAAAAAGTATAAATGCAAGAGTTATAGTTCTTGCGCTCCACACGTCGTTAATGTTGGTTAATATTTATGTGAAATTTCATGAGATAGCTTGAACAGTTTTTAAGTTACAGAGTGGACACGATTTTGTGACAAACGGGCAGACAGACGCCCGGGGGAAAACAATTTTTTCTCCTGAAAAGGAGGGAGACATAAAAAAACATGCTTTCAAGTAAAACCATACCTGGGCCCAATACATACACAGCTACTTACTGCAACATGCGTGCGCGCGTATGTGCTTCGTACGCCCACTATTATGCTTATGAACGTTCTTGCGCTTTTAAGTGGCTTCGATTCCTTTAGTTAAGCATGTATCTTGGTCAATTGTTTCCAGATTTGGATATATGGACAATATTATATAGTTTAATCGTCGCCTTATTTTGAAACAGTATCAGCATTCAGCAGTTCGAAAGTCGGAGGGCTAATCAAAGCAACATAATAGAAAATATAAAAGAGCATATTAGCTTATATCATAAAAAGTCTTCCATAAATAATGTGTGAACATATGTTGAGTCCCGTTTCGAGTAAACTTGCATTTTGAATCTCAGCTACACTTACTGATTGTTTGGTACGCTGCTTCTCAATCAACCTACGTAATTAAGCCCTGTGGCTTCTCGTTGGTGATGTGAATGTGGGTAGTATAGGGTGTGTATATACCACCTTAACTTATAGCGCCTTTTTACAACGTCCTTTTATGGCACTTTTTTGGTGAGGCGGTATATACACACCAGATGCTGGGGGGTCTAAAGATTTGGACGTAGTCTTTGAAAATAAGTCGGTGAATGTTTTCATATTTTTAGGGAATATAACACCTTCTATAAATGGCGCAATGAATTTTAATATTTTGAGGGATTGTAGCGCCTTCTATGAAGGGCGCTATAAATTTTCATATTTTGAGGGATTACAGCGCCTTCTATGAAGGGCGGCCTAAATTTTCATTTTGATTTTTATAGCGCCTTCTATGATGGTGCGGTATAAAATTTTCAATTTTCAGGAATGTTTCGTGGGATCTTTCGAGAGATCTTTTCTACACATTGAAATTTGGTAACTTCAACATCTTCACATTGAAATTGTTGGAGTGATGTGGAGCACGTGCTTTACGGCATCGGTCCAAAGATGCCAGATTAACGAATATCTGCTTTAACGGAAATCAAGGTAGCATTGCTCAGACTACTTTAAGGGGACCCATGCACACGGAAAACCCCCGCTTCGGAAATCACTCTGGTCAATAAAGACATTTAGGTGGTTCTAAGGTATACTGGAGATTATCTGAAATTGCGAGGAGTTCCAGGGTGAGGGAAGCCCATTATGCAATTCACAACCACACTGGCGAGGTTGTTTGCCATTAGAGGCAGAATCAAATTCTCTTGATATTTTTTTCCAAACTCGACAACCAACAAGGCCAGGTTATAGGATAAGAGTCGGTTTGCTAAAGCAAATTGCTAAATGTGTAGATTTGGACGTGTGGTATCTCCATATTGTTGATCCACATTCTCCACATCACATTCACATTGCTCCACATTGAGCACTTTAAGCTGAAACTTATACGAGTCTTATAAAACAAGTTGCTTGGTTGCGAAATTGCCGAATATGTACACGAAAACACGCCTATACATTAATGATCCCATTGAACCCCATTTTTTATAGTAAAACTGGGGTTTAAAGGGGTAAATAAAAATCAAAAATGAGTTCCTTTAAGAGCAATGAAAACATTCATAAGAAAGAAGATGGGCCATACTACGTAGTTTCGGCTAATAAAGCCTCATCAGTGACCCTGTAATGATCCGGCAAAGAAAGCCAGAGGAAACATACTGCAATTTTGCGAATTTCGAATAGGCAGTCGATTGAAAGACTGATATAAATAAAAAAAATGGGGTCCAAATAATAAAAAACCTGTCTAGAATGAGTCTAAATCAATAATTTATTTCTGATTTCTCAGAATATTCACGATGATCTCAAAGGACCAAAAGTAAAATATAAACTGCACTATGGTTGATGTACGGGGAGACGTTTTACGGCCGCCACACGGCACAACACCAGCTGCAGTGAAGGCAAATAAAAATCAAAAATGAGTTCCTTTAAGAGCAATGAAAACATTCATAAGAAAGAAGATGGGCCATACTACGTAGTTTCGGCTAATAAAGCCTCATCAGTGACCCTGTAATGATCCGGCAAAGAAAGCCAGAGGAAACATACTGCAATTTTGCGAATTTCGAATAGGCAGTCGATTGAAAGACTGATATAAATAAAAAAAAATGGGGTCCAAATAATAAAAAACCTGTCTAGAATGAGTCTAAATCAATAATTTATTTCTGATTTCTCAGAATATTCACGATGATCTCAAAGGACCAAAAGTAAAATATAAACTGCACTATGGTTGATGTACGGGGAGACGTTTTACGGCCGCCACACGGCACAACACCAGCTGCAGTGAAGGCAAATAAAAATCAAAAATGAGTTCCTTTAAGAGCAATGAAAACATTCATAAGAAAGAAGATGGGCCATACTACGTAGTTTCGGCTAATAAAGCCTCATTTTTCTTATTTCTGCTCGAAAATATGGATTTTGGGTACGCCTTAGAACCGCCTCGATGAGGCTGCTCTAAAATATAGATTGTAGGTACTCGTTAGAACCGCAGAATGAAGAAAAAACTTCACAAATTTTCATCTTAGAATTTTCTTTTTTTTTCGGCGATAAAGGTTACAATGTATTTGTATAGGCGTGTTTTCGTAATGATATGGAATCCCCACATTGTGGATCAACATTCTCCACATCACATCCATTTTTGCTCCACATTACCACCACAATGGACCAATAATATGACAGGGTGAAGTCATGACCGTTTCCAGGAGGTTCCTCTGTCGAGGTTCATTTTTGTCATGGCTTGTCTTTGAGCGTGTGTATCGCTTATATTATTTTGTTTTGGATAGCCAGTCGGCCATTTTGTGGGAAAGTAACTGTCCTTTTGGATATCCGTTATTGATGTTTCCATTAGGGTCTAGTTGTTTCATGTTTGTGTTTCTTTCCCTTTGGTGTCTATGGTTGGAGCTGTGGGTTCATTGTATCATTAAGTCAGACAAATATATACTTGTAATGATTCCAGCGCCCAATTGCGTAAAATCATTCTTCGATATAAAAAGATTGGGTACAGCGTAAATATTTTACGACAGACTGCATGCATGGTAGTTAACCCAATCACGGTTGATAACTTTGCTTTCTTTTTAAATCTGTGGACGGGGGTTGGGGTCAGGCCTTAGATTCTATAAATGCTTTGGTGTTACTGATGGGAACTGTGGGTTAATTGTATCGATTCCTGATCATTGCCTTCGCTTCTATTTTACTTATGTAATGTTGGTTGGTACCTGAAGCGCTTTCTAGGTGTCTAACTGTTGGTTTTCTTTTGCTCCAGCATTTCAGTGGCTTCTTGCTGTTGAGTCCGTTTGGCTTTCCACTATTGATGTTACCAGTAGGGTCTAGTGTTTTTTAATGATTGTGTTTCTTTCCCTTTTGTGTCACTGCTGGGAGCTGTGGTTTAGTTGTGTTAATTCCTGATCATTGCCTTTACTTCTATTTTGTTTGTCGCAAATGCCAAGAAAACATAATTTGTCACAACATTAAAATTACAACTTCTAGTCATTATCATGTAATGAATACAGTGGTCATAAAATTAAATGTTTCGCAAAACATTATATTTTACCTCATTCGTCTGCCTAAAGGGGCATATCATGTACTTAATTGAAATCCTATGTTTCATACAGGAAAATGACAAAAGCGTCAAATTTCTAATTGTCTGCGTCTGCAGCTATATATTTGCTAATACTGCGTCGCAACAGGGTGTATTGGAATGTTTTAATTGGACCGTGTTTGAACAAAACTAGGAAGTTCTCTTTTTTATGTTGAATTGTTTAATCTTCTATCAAAGGACAGTAACAAACTGCTTAAGCTTCAAAATCCACAAAGCAAGTATTGATTTGTCGTACTTTGGAAATTACTTTCTAGTAAAATGTTTGCAAAACAGGACATAAAATAATTTTCTAATAAATAATCTGCCAAACGCACTTGGAAACAAGAGCATTGATCATTTCAGAATTGGGTTTGGCGTATTTTTGTAACTAATAATCAGCCCAAAGTAACTTTAACATAAATCAGAATATCCTTTCAACTACACTGATGTAAGGTCTATTCTTGGAACTAAATTAGCGTTTCTATGATTGCAACTTCCCATGAACTGTGTATTCAATTTGGGTTATTCGTTTCACTTGGGTCTGTAGTTATTATGTCTCCCCCGAAAAAAAATTTTTCGGAGAGACATATTGTTTTTCCCCCGGGCGTCTGTCTGTCCGTCTGTCTGTCTGTCTGTCCGTCTGTCCGTCTGTCACACATTCGTGTCCGCTCTGTAACTTGAAAACCGTTAAAGCTATCTTCAAGAAACTTCGTATAAATATTAATCAGCATTAGACGACGTGCAGTGCGCAAGAACTATAACTCTCACATATATACTTTTTGAATTATCTCCCTTGGAAGTTAGTTGGTATGTATATATGTATGGGCAAATCGTGTCCGGTCAATAACTTTCTTATTTTTTGATGGATTTTAAAATTACTTGGCTGAAATATTAACAACCATAAGACCATGTGTGGTGCGCATGAGGCAGGTCGGTACCTCAAAAGGTCAAGGTCATACTTAGAGGTCAAAGGTCAAAAAAGGGGCCTTTTTCGTATTTGGTCAATAACTTTCTTATTTTGAGATGGATTTTAAAATTACTTGGCATAATTATTAACAACCATAAGACGATGTGTGGTGCGCATGAGACAGGTCGGTACCTCAAAGGTCAAGGTCATACTTAGAGGTCAAAGGTCAAAAAGGGGCCTTTTTTCGTATTTGGTCAATAACTTTCTAATTTTGAGATAGATTTTAAAATTACTTGGCATAATTATTGTCTCAAAGGTCAAGGTCATACTTAGAGGTCAAAGGTCAAAAAGGGGGCCTTTTTCGTATTTGGTCAATAACTTTCTTATTTTGAGATGGATTTTGAAATCACGTGGCAGAAATGTTAACCAATATAAGGTGATGTGTTGCGGGCATGACTTCGGTTGCTACCTCAAAGGTCAAGGTCATACTTAGAGGTCAAAGGTAAAAAAGGGGCCTATTTTCGGGTTTTGTCAATAACTTGCTTATGTTTAAATAGAATTTGAAGTTACTTGGCAAACATGTTAACTATCATGGGACGATGTGTTGCATGCATGATTCCGTTTTGGTGCCTAAAATGTCAAGGTCATACATAGAGGTCAAAGGTAAACAAGGGGCCTTTTTTCGTCTTTGGTCAATAACATTTTAATTTTTAGATGGATTTTGAAATTGCTAGGCAGAAATGTTAACCACCATGAGATGATGTGTTGCACGCATGACCCAGTTTGGCACCTGAAAGGTCAAGGTCATACATAGAGGTTAAAGGTAAAAAAAGGGCCGTTTTTGTTTTCTGTCAATAATTTTCTTATTATGCCCCCAACTTTGAAAAAGTTGGAGGGGCATATTGGTTCAGGTTCGTTCGTCCGTTCGTTCGTCCGCCACGCTTTTGATGCATAGCATAACTAAAAAACCGTGTATGCTAGGGTTTTGAAATTTCATATATGGATTCCTAATGGAAAATTAGCTGACGCGTACTTTTTTTCTCGTCCGGATTATGCCCCCTTCAAGAGTTATTGCCCTTTGAATTTTTTAATAAAATCTTGTCAGCAAGATATCTCAAAAACTATTGGAGCTAGAGCCTTGAAAGTTGGTGAATATATTGGTGGTGATGAGTAGATTAACTGATTAACTTTTGACAAAATTCCGAAAAATACTTTGTGAGTTATGGCCCTTTGTCATTTTGTGCCCATTGTAATGTATGCTAAAAGTGATGCATATCATAACTTTAGAACCGTGTATGCTAGGGTTTTGAAATTTCATATATGGATTTCTCATGGAAAATTAGCTGACGCGTATTTTTTTTTCTCGTCCGGATTATGCCCCCTTTCAAGAGTTATTGCTCTTTGAATTTTTTTTAATAAAATCTTGTCAGCAAGATATCTCAAAAACTATTGGAGCTAGAGCCTTGAAAGTTGGTGAATAGATTGGTGGTGATGAGTAGATGAACTGATTAACTTATGACAAAATTCCGAAAAATACTTTGTGAGTTATGGCCCTTTGTCATTTTGGTATTTTGTGCCCATTGTAATGTATGCTAAAAGTGATGCATATTATATCTTTAGAACCGTGTATGCTATAGTTTTGAAATTTCATATATGCATTTCTGATGGATAATAAGCTGACACGTATTTTTTTTCTCGTCAGGATTATGCTCCTTTCAAGAGTTATTGCCCTTTGAATTTTTTTAATAAAATCTTGTCAGCAAGATATCTCAAAAACTATTGGAGCTAGAGCCTTGAAATGTGGTGAATATATTGTTGGTGATGAGTAGATGAATTGATTACTTTTTGACAAAATTCCGAAAAATACTTTGTGAGTTATGGTCCTTTGTCATTTAGGTAATTTGTGCCCATTGTAATGTATGCTGAAGGTGATGCATAGCATAACTTTAGAACCGTGTATGCTAGGGTTTTGAAATTTCATATATGGATTCCTCATGGAAAATTAGCTGACGCGTATTTTTTTTTCTCGTCCGGATTATGCCCCTTTCAAGAGTTATTGCCCTTTGAAATTTTTTTTTAATAAAATCTTGTCAGCAAGATATCTCAAAAACTATTATAGTTAGAGTCTTGAAAATTGATGAAAAGATTGGTGGTGATGAGTAGATGACCTGATTAACTTTTGACTAAATTTGAGTTATGGCCCTTTGTCATTTTGATAATTTGTGTATATTGTAATGTATGCTAAAAGTGATGCATTCCATAACTTTAGAACCGTGTATGCTATGGTTTTGAAATTTCATATATGCATTCCTGATGGCAAATAAGCTGACACATATTTTTTTTTTTCATCCGGATTAACTTAAGAACCGTGTAAGCTAGGGTTTTGAAATTTCATATATGGATACGCTATGGAAAATAAGCTGACACATATTGCTTTCTCATCCGCATTGTGCCCCTTTCAAAAGTTATTGTCCCTTGATTTATTTGTTAGCATAACCTTGGGGCCAAGGCCACACACTTTGAATTATTATTGTAATCGTGGTAATTTTCGGTTTTATTGGACGGGGTTTTCAAAAATTCCGTCCTTTAAAATAGCGATGTCCGGGTGGGTGGTTGGGCGGGTGGATTGGCATTTTTTTTTTTATTATTTTTTTTTTTTTGTGTGTTTTTTTTTTTTCTACATAAACACATATAAACATAGATTATACCCCTACACAAAAGTTGATATGGGGTGGGGATATGCCATTTGTCCTGTACATACATAAATACATGCATGCATACATTGCTACCCTACCCTACCCTACCCCACGCTTCCCCACTCAAACCCACCCACCCCAGCACACAACACTACACCCCACCCCACCCAACCCCACCATACCCCACCCTACAACACCCCACCACACCCTGCCCCACCACACACACACATGCATGCAGTCATGCACAAATCCTTTTTTGACTAGGAATATTATTTTTTGTGTTTTTCTTCATAAACACATAACACAGAAATTGTACCCCTACACAAAAGTTGATAGTGGGTGGTGATATGCCATTTGTCCTGTTCATACAGAAATACATGCATGCATATATTCCTACCCTACCCTACCCCACCCCACCCCACCCCACCACATGACACCCTACCCCACAACACCCCACCCCACGGCAACACACCTCAATCTGGCCCACTCCAATTACACATGCATGCATGCACACACACATGCATTTACACTCAAACATGCATGCTCATACACAATCACTCATTTATGCTTGTACACTCACATAAAAACACACATGCATGCATGCACACACACACACACACACACACACACACTGATGCTTGCATGCATACATGCATGTACTCACACATGCATGCATGCATGTACACAAATATGCATGCATGCACACTTATGAACCCACACAATGTCATGCACACACACACATGCATGCACATGCAGGCATGCGCACTTATGCACTCACTATGCACACACACACACATACACAAATACATGCATGCATATGTCCCTACCCTACCCCACCCCACCCCACCCCACCAACCCCACCACATGACACCCTACCCCACAACACCCCACCCCATGACAACCCATCTCAACCCGGCCCAGGTCACTTACACATGCATGCATGCACACACACATGCATTTACACTCAAACATGTATGCTCATACACAATCACTCATTTATGCTTGCACACCCACATACAAATGCACATGCATGCATGCACACACACACACTAATGCTTGCATGCATACATGCAGGTACTCACATATGCATGCACACTTATGGACTCACACAGGCACACACACACATGCATGCACATGCAGGCATGCACACTTATGCACTTACACATGCACACACACACACACACACACATGCATGCAAATGAAGGCATGCACTCACGCATTAATGCATGCCATAAGAAAACATGCATGCTCACATGCACTCAGACGCGACATAGCCTTCGGCGGAATTCTTGTTGTATGTTTTTGAGTCTTTAACAATATTTGTTGAATATTTTGCCATCTAGGGACAAGCAAAGGTTGGGGGGCATTGTGTTTTACAAACACCATTTCTAGTTTTTAGATGGATTTTGAAATTAATTGGCAGAAATGTTAACCACCATGAGACGATGTGTTGTGTGCATCACCCAAGTTGGTACCTCAAATGTCAAGGACAAAAGGTCAAAGGACAAAAAGGGCCTTTTTTAGTGTTCAGTCAATAACTTTCTTCTTCCTGGATAGATTGTGAAATAACTTGGCAGAAATGTTAACCATCATGAGACGATGTGGTGCAGGCTAGACCCAGATCGGTACCTCCAAGATCAAGGTCATACTAAGAGGTCAGAGGTAAAAAAGTTTGTTTTTTGGTGTCCAGTCATTAACTTTTTATTTCTGGATGGACTTTATAAAGTAACCATGCATAAATGTTCACCGTCATTAGACCATGAGTCATGTGCAAGACCAAGGTCAATACCTCCAATGTAAAGATCATACCTAGAGGTCAAATGTAAAAAAAGGACAGTCAATAACTTCCTTATTCTTTGATGGATTATGAAATTACTTGGCAGAAATGTTAACCATCATGAGACGATGTGTTTTAACCTCAAAGGTCAAGGCCATACTTAGAGGTCAAAGGTAAAAAAGTGCTTTTTTGTTTACGGCCAATAACTTTTTTTATTTTTCTATGAACATTTTTAAAGTTACTATGCAGAAACGTTCATCTTCATTAGATGATGTGTTGCACACAAGACCCAGCTCAATACCTCCAATGTCAAGGTTATACTTAACAGCCAAAAACGGGGGAGACATCTGTGTTTTTGTAGAAAAACAAATTCTAGTTTTGATAACTGTAATATCTAAAATAACAGCCGTTCAATGAGGTCTTCATGCATTGCATTTGACCTAACCAAGGTCAAACACAACGCTTTCCTGTTTCGTTGCACGCCCGTCGGTCGGGGTTGAGACTCTTTAGTTTACTTGAGATGGTTGCGGCTTAGTCCAACAGGGTTCAACTGTTTGTTTTGTTTTGTTCCAGTGTCCCAGTGGCGTTGTGTGCAGCACCGAATGTCTCAACGCGTTTTACTGTCGAGTCCTCATCATTGGGTCAATGATTGCTTAAACTGTGATTTATTTGTTATCAGAGTTGATCCATTGATGATTAAGAAAACATTCGCCCGGAGAGAACAAATACATGTTTGAACTACTGTGAAAGTGAGGAAATGGGTTGGGATTCCTCCACTTTAATTTTCAACAGACCAATATTTTTACTGACCATTCCAAATCGGATTGTGTGTCCATTAGGGTCTATTTACTTTATGTTTTAATTTATTTCCCTTTGGTATCTCTGATTGGAGGTGTGAGTAAATTGTATTGATCCTGGTCATTGCCTTCACCTCTATCTTGCCGTGGTTTCCTCCTGTTTAATGTTTGTTATGTTGATGATTCTGACTCTTTCCCTCAATATGTATGTCTTTTTTCAGTAACTTTTGGATTATCTGACAGGTTTGAACAACAGTGACACTGAGGATGAGGGTTCAGCACCCAATTTCGTAAAATCATGCTGCGATATAAAAAGATTGGGTACAGCGTAAATGTTATACGACAGACAGCATGCATGAGAGTTAACCTAAACACGTTTGCAAACTTTGCTTACCTCTTTATTAGCAAGCCGGTGGGTCAGGCCTTAGATTCTATGACGGTTCCAGCGCAAAGGCTGTCTCATAATCCTTTTATAGAACATATTTAACGTATTTACAGCTTGTATCTGGAAATGTGTGGCGGCCGTAAAAAGTCCCCCTACCCTACATCATAGTGTAGTTTATATTTTCTTGCCTTTTGGGATCATTCGTTCCAATGTGGAATTTTGAAAATACTTTAGGGTCACTGATGAGGCCTGATTGGCCGAAACTAGCTAGTCTGGCCCAGAAAACATTGCACACTTCATATTTTCCAGTACTGTGGTGTATTCCGTGCTTCCAAAGGATAACCATATTCGCTTAGAATAACAGAGAATTTAATTTAATTTAACGGAAGTAAAGTAGAAGTAAAACAAAGATCAGGAATTGATACAATTAACTTACTCCATCCATAAAAGACACCAAAGGGAAAGAAATACAAACATTAAGCGACCAAACCATAATGGAAACCTAAACAAAGGAAGGCCATAAGGACAGTTACTTTCCCACAAAATGGCCATATGGCCATTCAAAACCAAAAGACACAAGCGATACACACAGTAAGTAACAAACAACAACATAAATAAATCGCCACAGAAGAGCCGCCTTGGAACGGTCAGTGGAAGATTTCCACTGGGGGGGGGGGGCTTAAATCGATTTCACGTGGCCACAATCCTCGCCCTTACTTCCGTCTCGATTTAGACAAATAATTTGTTCAGTCCGCATGAAGGCCTCCTAACTCAACAGTGCAACATCTCCGTGAACACAAAAATTAAATAACCACAGAGGTGAGACAACGGTGAGGACTCGACAGCAAGAAACCACCGAAATGCTGGAGCAAAAGAAAACCAACAGTTAGACTCCGATGAGCCCGACCAGAGATAGAGCATCAGGCACCAACCAACATTATCTCTTTAATTTTCAATAAGCCTTTACGTTGGAGCCGTCATAGAATCTGAGGCCTGACCCACCGGCGTGCAATTAAAGAGGGAAGCAAAGTTGCCAACCGTGATTGGGTTAACTACCATGCATGCAGTCTGTCGTATAATATCCATGTTGTACCCAATCTTTTTATATCGAAGAATGATTTTACGAAATTGGGTGCTGAAGTCATTGCGGTTATATATTTTTCTGAATTTATATACTAAGTCACCATAAAATTCGGGTTCCGATAGACCTTGTTGCAGAAGAGATTTAAGTCCAATATTGAATTTTGAAATTAAATCAGAATGGCGTCTATAAAATTTTGAAAAGGCTTTGCGTAGTTTATGGTACCGATAACCCTGATTAAGGAGTTTAGCCGTTAATAATTTATTACGAGTGTTGAAGTCAGTTACATGACTACACACTCTAGCAAATCGAATTAATTGCGAAATATAAACGCCATAGGATGGCGCACGAGGAACATCGCCATCCAAAAAAGGAAAATTTACAATCTCAAAATCAAAGTCATCGCGTTTATCATAAATTTTGCACGAAACAAATCCATCTACAATAGATGGATGTAAATCCAAAAACGGGGCCTCGGTATCAGAAGAATTTGCTTTATTTAACTGAAGTTCTAGGGGGTAAATCTGACTGATCAAACCATCAAAATAGGTATTATCAATATTTAATAAATCATCTAAATATCTAGAAGTAGAGCTAAAAGCTTCAATAATTTCAGATTGGTTATCAATGGAAAGCGACAACATGAAAAGTAGAAGTAAAACAAAGATCAGGAATTGATACAATTAACTTACTCCATCCATAAAAGACACCAAAGGGAAAGAAATACAAACATTAAGCGACCAGACCATAATGGAAACCTAAACAAAGGAAGGCCATATGGACAGTTACTTTCGCACAAAATGGCCATATGGCCATCCAAAATCAAAAGACACAAGCGATACACACAGTAAGTAACAGACAACAACATAAATAAATCGCCACAGAAGAGCCGCCTTGGAACGGTCAGTGGAAGATTTCCACTGGGGGGCTTAAATCGATTTTACGTGGCCACAATCCTCGCCCTTACTTCCGTCGCGATTTAGACAAATAATTAGTTCAGTCCGCATGAAGGCCTCCTAACTCATCAGTGCAACATCTCCATGAACACAGAAATCAAAGAACCACAGAGGTGAGACAACGGTGAGGACTCGACAGCAAGAAACCACTGAAATGCTGGATCAAAAGAAAACCAACAGTTAGACTCCGATAAGCCCGACCAGAGACAGAGCATCAGGCACCAAACAACATTATCTCTTTAATTTTCAATAAGCCTTTACGTTGGAGCCGTCATAGAGTCTGAGGCCTGACCCACCGGCGTGCAATTAAAGAGGGAAGCAAAGTTGCTAACCGTGATTGGGTTAACTACCATGCATGCAGTCTGTCGTATAATATCCATGTTGTACCCAATCTTTTTATATCGAAGAATGATTTTACGAAATTGGGTGCTGAAGTCATTGCGGTTATATATTTTTCTGAATTTATATACTAAGTCACCATAAAATTCGGGTTCCGATAGACCTTGTTGCAGAAGAGATTTAAGTCCAATATTGAATTTTGAAATTAAATCAGAATGGCGTCTATAAAATTTTGAAAAGGCTTTGCGTAGTTTATGGTACCGATAACCCTGATTAAGGAGTTTAGCCGTTAATAATTTATTACGAGTGTTGAAGTCAGTTACATGACTACATACTCTAGCAAATCGAATTAATTGCGAAAGTCTCTTTCATAACAATACAAGAGTTTATGGTATGTCTTTGAGGGTGCGTATCGCTTATATTATTTGGTTTTGGATAGTCAATTGGCCATTTTGTGGAAAAGTAAATACCCTTTTGGCTTTCCGCAATTGATGTATTCATTAGGGTCTAGTTTTTTCATGTTTGCATTTGTGTTTCTTTCCCTTTGGTGTCATTGATTGGAGCTGTGGGTTGATTGTATCGATTACTGATCATTGCCTTCACTTCTGTAATGTTGATTGATGCTCTGTCTCTGGTTGGGACCATTGGAATCTAACTGTTGGTTATTTTTTGCTCCAGCATTTCAGTGGATTCTTGCTGTCGAATCCTCACCGTTGTTTCATTTCTGTGGCTGTTTGAATTTTGTTTTCTTGGAGATGTGCCACTGATGCGTTAGGACGTCTGCCTCAAACTGTTCGTTTAAATCGCGACGAAAGCAAGGGCGAGGATTGCAGCCGCGTAAAATCTATTTGAGCCATCCCTACTCCCCCCAACCCAAGTAAATCCTTTGTCACTAGCCGTTCCATAGCGGTTCTTCTGTAGCGGATAGCGGCAGCCGATCGCCGCGTCAAATCGATTTAATCCCCCCTCCCACCTCCAGTGGATTTCGTTTGACTGACCGTTCCAAGGCCGTTCCATGTTGATTGATGCCTGATGCTCTGTCTCTGGTTGGGACCATTGGAATCTAACTGTTGGTTATTTTTTGCTCCAGCATTTCAGTGGATTCTTGCTGTCGAATCCTCACCGTTGTTTCATTTCTGTAGCTGTTTGAATTTTGTTTGCTTGGAGATGTGCCACTGATGCTATAGGACGTCTGCCTCAAACTGTTCGTTTAAATCGCGACGAAAGCAAGGGCGAGGATTGCAGCCGCGTAAAATCTATTTGTTCCAAGGCGGTTCTTCTGTCGCGATTTATTTTTGTTATGGTTTGTCTTCGAATGTTTTGGGATAGCCAATTGTCCATTTTGTGGGAAAATAGTGGTGAAGGCAATGATCAGGAATTGATACAATTAAGCCACAACTCCCATCAGGGACATATTGGCTTTCCGCTATTGGTGTATTTATTTGACGTTTGTGTTTTATTTTTCTGTGGTATCTCTGGTGGGAGCTTTGGGTTAATTTTATCGATCCCTGATCTTTGCATTCACTTCTATTTTGGCAACCCGTAAAGTATACTTACACCCATTACAAAAATACGCCTATACAAATACACAGTAAATTTTACCGTCGAAATAAACGAAAATTTTAAGATGAAAAAGTTGTGATGTTTTTTCTTACTTCCGTGTTCTTATAATATCTAACCCTGAATAAAAGAAGTGGAAGTGGAGGCAATGATCAGGAATCGACACAATTAAACCACAGCTCCAATCGGGAAAGAAACACAAACATGAAACAACTAGACCCTAATGGAAACTGCAATAGCGGAAAGCCAAACGGACAGTTACTTTCCCACAAACTGTCCAATGGGTTATCAAAAAGAAAAACAAATCAAGCGATGCACACACTCAAAGACAAGCCATAACAAAATAAAACCGAGGCAGAAGAACCGCCTTGGAACGGTCAGTGAAACGAATTCCACTTTGGGTGAGGAGGGTGCTTATGTCGATTTTACGCGGCGCAATCCTCGCCCTCACTTCTGTTAAATTAAATTAAATTCTCTCTTAATCTCAGTAAGCTTTTGCGTGGAACCGTCATAGAATCTGAGGCCTGACCACCGGCGTGCAATTAAAGATGAAAGCAAAGTTGTCAACCGTGATTGGGTTAACTCCCGAACATGCAGTCGGTCGCGATTAAGACAAGTAATTGTTCAGTCCGCATGAAGTCCTCCAAACTCATCAGTGCAACATCTCCGAGAACACAAAATTAAAACAACCACAGAGATGAAACAACGGTGAGGACTCAACAACTAGAAACCACTCAAATGCTCCGATGGACCCAACCAGAGACAGAGTATCATGCACCAAACAACATTACATAACATGAAATTCTCTCTTATTCTCAGTTAGCCTTACCGCTGGAACTGTCATAGAATCTGAGGCCTGATCCACGGGTGCAACTAATTAATTCGGGTTTTGATAGATTTTGTTGCAGAAGCGATGTAAGTCCAACATTGAATATTCATATTAAATTGGACTGACGTCTATAAAATGTTGACAGGCTTTGCGTAATTTATGATACCGAAACGAAAATAGAATTAATTGCGAAATATAAACGCCATAGGATGCCGTACGAGGAACAGCACATCCAAGAAAGGAAAATTTACAATCTCAAAATGAAAATCATCGCGTTTATCATTTAACAAACTCATTTTCAATAGATAGATGTAAGTCAAAAACAAAGCCTCGGTGTCAGAAGAATTTAGTTAATTTAACTGAAGTTCTGGGGTGCGTGGGGGTAATTTTGACTGATCAAACCATCGAAATATTTATTGTCAATATTTAATAAATATCCAAATACATGTATCTAGAAGTCCAGCTAAAGGCTTCAATGTTTTCAGATTGGTTTTCAACGGAAAGAGACATCATGAAAAATAGAAGTGAAGGCAATGATCAGGAATCGATACAATCAACCCACAGCCACCACCAGAGACACCAAAGGGGAAGAAACACAAATACAAAACAGCCAGACCCCAATGGAAACACCAATAGCGGAAAGCCAACAGGACAGTTGCATTCCCATAAAAATGGCCAATTGGCTATCCAAAACAAAATAATATAGCGATACACACTCTCAAAGACAAGCAACAACAAAAACAAACCACAAAAGAAGCACACCCTTGGAACGGCAAGTGAAACGAACTCAAATGGGGTGGTGGGGGCTCAAATCGATTTTACGTGGCTACAATCCTCGCCCTTACTTCCGTCATAAGTTAGACAAATAATTTGTTCAGTCCGCATGGAGAACTCCTAATTCATCAGTGCAACATCTCCGCGAGCACAAAAAACAAACAACCACAGAGATAAAACAACGGTGAGGACTCGAAAGCAAGAAACCACTGAAATACTGGAGCAAAAGAAAACCAACAATTAGTTGTTTCATGCGGACTGAACAAAGTTTTTGTCTAAATCGCCACGAAAGTATGGGCGAGAATTGTGGCCACGTAAAATCGATTTAAGCCCCCCCCCCCCACACACACACACACACACATTCTATTCACTGACCGTTCCAAGGCTGTTCTTCTGTCACGGTTAATTTTTGTTATGGTTTGTCTTTTAGTGTTTGCATCGCCTAAATTATTTTGTTTTGGATAGTCAATTGGCCATTTTGTTGGAAAGTAACTGTCCTTTTGGCTTTCCTCTATTGATGTTTCCATTAGGGTCATGTTTGTGCTTCTTTCCCTATGGTGTCTTGGATGGGCGCTGTGGGTTATCTGTATCGATTCCTGATCATTGCCTTCACTTCTCTTTTTTTATAACAAAACAAGAATAGATCTTCCACAATGGGTGCGTAATTCGTACCCATCTGAAAACCCACAATTTGTCTGAATAACTTCGGTACAGCATGAATGTTATAAGACAGACTGCATGCATGGCAGTTAACCCAATTACGGTTGACAACTTTGCTTCCCTCTTTAATTGCACGCCGGTAGGTCAGGCCTCAGATTCTATGGCGGGTACAGCGTAAAGGCTTACTGAGAAGTAAAGAGATCTAATTCAATGTAATGTTGGTTGGTGCCTGATGCTCTGTCTCTGGTCGGACCCATCTAACTGTTGGGTTTCTTTTGCTTTCCCCCCCCCCCCAGGGGAATTCATTGCACTGCCCGTTCCAAGACGGTTCTTCTGTCGCGTTTTATTTTATTTTTATGGATTGTTTTTGAGTGTTTTATATTATTTTGTTTTGGATAGCCAATTGGCCATTTTGTGGGAAAGAAACTTCCCTTTTGGCTATTGATGTTTCCACCAGGGTCTGTTGTTTCAGGTTTGTGTTTCTTTCCCTTTGGTGTCTCTTACTAGAGCTGTGGGTTAATTGTATCGATGACTGATCATTGCCTCCAGTTCTATTTTTAGTACCAAATGTTAAGTAGAAAGGCGAGAGTTTCACACGACCAAACACTATAATTTTCATTCACTTCAGAAGTGAAAAAGCCATATATTACATTACATGCAAGATAGAGGGAACCTTCCCTATGATGTCCATTCAATTAAATCATTACGTTTTTCTTTTATAAGATTGTGTGGAAGTATAGTGTAAACTTCTAGATTTTAAATTATTTAAAACTTCATTAAAATTTTTATTGACCAAAATAGATTTCTCCCTGATCTTTCAAAGGCTTGACTCTATGCTCTGCCTCTAGTCGGGCCTATCGGAGTCTGACTGTTGGATTTCTTCTTGCTCCAGCATTTTAGTGGTTTCTTGCTGTCGAGTGCTCACTGCTCACTTATCTCTGTAGTTTGATTTTTCTGTTCTCGGAGATGTTGCACTGATGAATTAGGAGGCATTCATGCGTACTGAACAAACTATTTGTCTAACTCTCGACCGAAGTAGGGGCGAAGATTGTGGCCGCGCAAAATCGATTTAAGCCCCCTAGTGGAATTCGTTTCACTGACCGTTCCAATGCGGTGCTTTGGTCGCGGTTTAGTTTTGTTATGGTTTGTCTTTGAGTGTGTGTATCACTTATATTTTTGTGAGGTTTTGGCTTTCCGCTGCTGTGTTTCCATAAGTGTCTAGTTATTTCATGTTTGTGTCTCTTTCCCTTTGGTGTCTCTGATTGGAGCTGCGGGTTATTTGTATCGATTCCTGATCATTGCCTTCACTTTTATTTTGTCGCAATATTTAATCACACGTTTTTTGATGGCAGTAAAACATGAAGGTAATAATTTGTAAATTTCAGTTGTGGTACAAGAGCTTGAATTTGCAATAAAACTTGCTTTGTAGGGTCTTTTATGAAGCTTAGATAACCAATGTAACGTAGGAAGCTTGCCAAGCGGGATTTGAAAGGGTCAAAATTATATAGTCGTGTTTCCTAGATGCACCAATAATTATAACAGACCGTCCAAGTCGGTGCTTTTACTATGGTTCTTTCCTGATTTAGGTTTATTTTAGTTACCTATGCGTTAAAGGTAATAAACAAACCCATTGAATATCACACGGAAGTCCTTTTTCAAACTGCATCTCCATGACGTGAACAAGTCCGTAAAATGAACACCCCCTAAACCCCACTTTATATAGAGAAAACTGGGGTTTACGGGATTTACTGATGAGGCTTTATTAGCCGAAACTACGTAGTATGACCCGTCTTCTTTCTTATGAATGTTTTCATTGCTCTTAAAGGAACTCATTTTTTATTTTTGTTTGCCTTCACTGCAGCTGGTGTTGTGCCGTGTGGCGGCCGTCAAATGTCTCCCCGTACATCAACCATAGTGCAGTTTATATTTTACTTTTGGTCCTTTGAGATCAGCGTGAATATTCTGAGAAATCGGAAATAAATTTTTGGTTTAGACTCATATTCTAGACAGGTTTTTAATTATTTGGACCCCATTTTGATTTATATCAGTCTTTGAATCGACTGCCTATTCGAAATTCGCAAATTTGCAGTATGTTTCCTCTGGCTTTCTTTGCCGGATCATTACAGGGTCACTGATGAGGCTTTATTAGCCGAAACTACGTAGTATGACCCATCTTCTTTCTTGTGAATGTTTTCATTGCTCTTAAAGGAACTCATTTTTGATTTTTGTTTACAAAGGCGCCCATTACACAGACTTGTTAAAGGGATATGAAAATTATGGTTAAAATAATGAAGATAGTTAGGTAAATCAAAAAATTGTACGCATTCATTAATGAAATTTAAGCTGGCTATTTCCATGCGTCAAAATCTGAAATGTACTTTTCGAGATTTTGCATCATTGATAAAAGAACTAGAAAATGAGTTTGTAAACACTATGCCCCCAACGATGTGCTTGGCCCTCAATGCCACAATTTGCAAAGGGCCGTAACTAAAGATTTTTTTTTTTCAGATTTTTTCCAAAGTTAATCAGGTTATCTAATCATCATTCGCTTTCAGCCTTTCAATTTTCAAGGCAGTAGCATTTTTCGATATATCTTGCTTACAAGATTAAAATTGCGATTTTTTCAAAGAGACTTAACGCATCAAAGGCTAAAATTTCAGAAATTGTTCAAACGGAAAAACAAGGACATTTACTCATTTTCCCTATCAGCCTACTAAGTTTCATGGTTATATCTTAAACAGTTTCCAAGATTTTTTACTCTACATGTTCAATTGATAAATTGTTCAAAGGACCATAAGAAAATTTCGGATTTTTTTAATAGTTGATTTGGACATCTACACATTATTCCCTATCAGCAAGGATTGTGGCCACGTAAAATCGATTTAAGCCCCCCAGTGGAAATCTTTCCACTGACCGTTCCAAGGCGGTTCTTCTGTGGCGATTTATTTATGTTGTTGTTTGTTACTTACTGTGTGTATCACTTGTGTCTTTTAATTTTGGATGGCCATATGGCCATTTTGTGGGAAAGTAACTGTCCTTATGGCCTTCCTTTGTTAAGGTTTCCATTATGGTCTGGTCGCTTAATGTTTGTATTTCTTTCCCTTTGGTGTCTTTGATGAGTGGAGTAAGTTAATTGTATCAATTCCTGATCTTTGTTTTACTTCTACTTAACAGGTTTGGCGATATCTTACTGAGCTTACTGAGAATTTGAGAAAATCAAATTCTTTGTAATAATGGTTGGTGTCTGATGCTCTGTCTCTCGTCGGGTCCAGCGGAGTCTTACTTTTTTTTTTTAATTGCTCCAGCATTTCAGTGGTTTCTTGCTGTCGAGGCCTCACCGTTGTTTCATCTCTGCGGTTGTTTGATTTTTGTGTTCACGGAGGTGTTGCACTGATGAATTAAGAGGCCTTCATGCGGACCGAACAAATTATTTGTCTAAATCGCTTAAACGCGACGGAAGTAAGGGCGAGGATTGTGGCCACGTAAAACCGATTTAAGCCCCCCAGTGAAATTCGTTTCACTGGCCGTTCTAAGGCGGTTTATTTTTGTTATGGTTCGTCCTTGAGTGGTTGTGTCGCTTATATTATTTTGCTTTGGATAGCCCGTTGACCATTTTGTGGGAAACTAACTGTCCGTTTGGCTTTCCACTGTTGAGGTTTACATTAGGGTCCGTTGCATTATGTTTGTGTTTATTTCCCTTTGGTGTCTCTGATTGGAGCTTTGGGGTAATTGTATCGATTCCTGATCATTGCCTTCACTTCTATTTTCCTGCGTTATATTGTTTACCTAAAAGTCATTAAAGGTCATACACAGCATGGTTTGTTGTAAATTTAAGCTCTTGTACCACCACTGAATTTTCCAAATTATTAATTACATGTTTTACTGACAGCAAAACATGTGATTAAATATTGCGACAACGTCTTTGAAATATTAGGACGAATTCTGTTTTAGTCTATAAAATAAATCTAATGAAGTTTTAAATAAATTGAAATCCAGACGTTTTCTGGCTTCTTACTTACTGTGTGTATCACTTGTGTCTTAAATTTTGGATGGCCATATGGCCATTTTGTGGGAAAGTAACTGTCCTTATGGCCTTCCTTTGTTTAGGTTTCCATTATGGTGTGGTCGCTTAATGTTGGTATTTCTTTCCCTTTGGTGTCTTTTATGGGTGGAGTAAGTTAATTGTATCAATTCCTGATCTTTGTTTTACTTCTACTTTACAATGTGTCTACTTAGGATTTTTCTACACTTATACTACACTTCCATATAATTTTTTAAATGAAAAATCAAATGATTTAATTGAATGGACATTTCATACGGAAGGCTCCCTCTATCTTGCATCTAATGAAAGAAATGCTTTTTTTCACTTCTGAAGAGCATTAAACTTATACTTTATGGTCATTTCAGAAAGTGTGTGAAGCGCTCGCTTTTCTACTTAACAATATTTACATAAGATTTGGTACTAAGTTATTGTATTCCGATGGGTACAATTTGCGCACCCCTTGTGGCCGATCTGTTCTTGTTTTGTTATGAAAGACACTTCATGATGTCCCTTTCCGTTGAAAACCAATCTGAAATCATTGACGCCTTTAGCTCGCCTTCTAGATATTTGGATGATTTATTAACTATTGACAAAGTAGAAGTAAAACAAAGATCAGGAATTGATACAATTAACTTACTCCATCCATAAAATACACCAAAGGGAAAGAAATACAAACATTAAGCGACCAGACCATAATGGAAACCTAAACAAAGGAAGGCCATACGGACAGTTACTTTCCCACAAAATGGCCATATGGCCATCCAAAATTAAAAGACACAAGTGATACACACAGTAAGTAACAAACAACAACATAAATAAATCGCCACAGAAGAGCCGCATTGGAACGGTCAGTGGAAGATTTCCACTGGGGGGGGCTTAAATCGATTTTACGTGGCCACAATCCTCGCCCTTACTTCCGTCGCGATTTAGACAAATAATTTGTTCAGTCCGCATGAAGGCCTCCTAACTCATCAGTGCAACATCTCCGTGAACACAGAAATCAAAGAACCACAGAGGTGAGACAACGGTGAGGACTCGACAGCAAGAAACCACTGAAATGCTGGAGCAAAAGAAAACCAACAGTTAGACTCCGATGAGCCCGACCAGAGACAGAGCATCAGGCACCAACCAACATTATCTCTTTAATTTTCAATAAGCCTTTACGTTGGAGCCGTCACAGAATCTGAGGCCTGACCCACCGGCGTGCAATTAAAGAGGGAAGCAAAGTTGCCAACCGTGATTGGGTTAACTACCATGCATGCAGTCTGTCGTATAATATCCATGTTGTACCCAATCTTTTTATATCGAAGAATGATTTTACGAAATTGGGTGCTGAAGTCATTGCGGTTATATATTTTTCTGAATTTATATACTAAGTCACCATAAAATTCGGGTTCCGATAGACCTTGTTGCAGAAGAGATTTAAGTCCAATATTGAATTTTGAAATTAAATCAGAATGGCGTCTATAAAATTTTGAAAAGGCTTTGTGTAGTTTATGGTACCGATAACCCTGATTAAGGAGTTTAGCCGTTAATAATTTATTACGAGTGTTGAAGTCAGTTACATGACTACACTCTCTAGCAAATCGAATTATTTGCGAAATATAAACGCCATAGGATGGCGCACGAGGAACATCGCCATCCAAAAAAGGAAAATTTACAATCTCAAAATCAAAGTCATCGCGTTTATCATAAATTTTGCACGAAACAAATCCATCTACAATAGATAGATGTAAATCCAAAAACGGGGCCTCGGTATCAGAAGAATTTGCTTTATTTAACTGAAGTTCTAGGGGGTAAATCTGACTGATCAAACCATCAAAATAGGTATTATCAATATTTAATAAATCATCTAAATATCTAGAAGTAGAGCTAAAAGCTTCAATAATTTCAGATTGGATATCAATGGAAAGCGACAAAATGAAGTCTCTTTCATAACAATACAAGAACAGATCACACACTTTCTGACATGACAAAAGTGTATAATTCTTATGCTCTTTAGAAGTGAAAATGCATTTCTGACATTACATGCAAGATAGAGAGAATCTTCTCTGTGAAAAGCCCATTCAATTAAATCATTAAGCTTTTCTTTTATAAGATTATGAGGAAGTGTAGTGTAAAGAGTGGAAAAATCGTAGGTAGACAGACTAGAAGCACGAAACTGTCTAGATTTCAATTTATTTAAAACCTCATTCGAATTTTTTATAGACCAAACAATATTTAATTACATGCGTTTTAATAGCAGTAAGACAGGAAGTTAATAATTTAGAAAGTTCAGTGGTAGTGCAAGAACTAAAATTTGCAATAAACCGTGCTTTGTAAGGTTTTTTATGAAGTTTTGGTAACCAGTATAGCGTAGGAAGCTTGTCTTGGCCTTCGTTAACACACACAGCAAACTTGGTGGCTGAAAGACAAACATGTTTATCTACTATAGCTCTCTCTTCAGCCAAAGGCTGAAGTTCATAGGCCTTAGTACCACCAAGCTCCTGCTTAAGCGTGTTAACATAGTGGAGCCGTCACACAACGACGACGTTGTTAGCGGCCTTGTCTGCAGGGGCCAAAACAAACTTCTTATGAAATTCTTGAATACCTAGTTTAAGATGACGTAAAGACGTCTTGGGCTTAGGAGGTAATAAGTTAGTATTTTGAGAATAGAAAGAAATGCGTTTATTCACTAGTCTTAAAATGCTAAGTTTCCAGTCCTTTAGGGCTTTATACTCAACATACTCTCGCTTACACCATCGATTACCGAATTCATTCAAGGAAGCAGCGATTTCATCTCTACATTTACTGAAATCAATTTTAGAAGGAAACCGATATTTCGGTCCTTTAGAAATTATATTCCTTATCCTAGAATCAGGAATAATTTTCAAATTGCCAGTAATTACATGACCAGCAGCAGGATAGCAATACTTTGAGTTTTTACAATCACATGAATCAGGAGTATTAGTATCAATATCAAGATCTGAAACAAGTTTATTAAAATTAAAAATGATAGATCTAACAGGTTTGTTATATTTATAGCAAATTATAGGTGTTTCAGTATTTTGAAAATGGAAGAAAGCACCGATCTCTCACGGAAGATACTGGGCAAATCTATAAAATCCATACCCTTATTAATGAAGGATATTTTGAAGAAATGACGTTTATGATTAATTTCAGAATCAATGTAAGGACGGAGAGTATGCTGAGTATAGCCTCTAGTTAAGAGAGCCGCATCATATAACTGATGAGAACTATCGTAGAATTTATTCGCCTCGGTGTCCAGAAGACGTAAAACAGAAACGGGTAATGAACTTAAAAATGAAAGCATAGAGTGGCGTCCATGATTTAATAATATAATTGACAGTCACTTCAGTCTAGTATTGTTTCGTTTAAACGCACGTGATTTACGTTTAAAGTTACCATTTTTCCTGGTGCCGTGAGATCTAGTTCTGCGTTTTCGACATTCCAGGAGTGAGAAAATATCAAAGTCCGGCATTCTGGAAATATTACCCTCATGATAAATGTTGTCATTAAATCCCAGTGGAAAAGGGGTCTGTAAAAATTTAATCCATTTCAGTTCAGCTTCATGTCCAAGAAACCAAGGAAGCAGTAAGATTATACATCGTCACCGTAATTACGAGGGCAAGTCAATAAGTAACCAGGCTATCCCGTTTACAAATAAGTTTTCCATGTTTTTTTTTTTTTTTTTTTTCAATGCATGCTTTAGGCATGATGGCAAAATTGCACCCTTATCGTGTCTTTCAATCATAAGATACTGAACGCTGCATTCCATTCATAGAAGATGTAATTTATTTTCTTTGTCTTCCAAGAGATGACTTAAGCACTAGTCGTCAAATCCTGTGACATATGGGCCCCGCCAAGCGATTTTGGTACTTATCGCCTATGCGAGTCTCGCCAGAACCTTCGCTGCTCGCTCATACAAGCAGTGAATCAAGAGGAACCTTCAGCCAGAAAGCCATATCCCTGGCCCCTCTTAATAGCTGAGCATGCGCAGTTAAAGTTTGTCATGACTGAATGCTCGAAGACCCAAATTCGCTTGGCGGGGCTCATATATATGTCTGCTATTGTGTATTGTATATGTTTACTGTGAAGTCAAATAAATACAGTTTAAACCAAGATACCGAACGTCCAATGTGGCTAAGCGTTTCGTCAAAAGTTCAGTACCGTGCTGTAATTCGGTACATGCATTTGAAAGGAAAATTATTTCAGGAAATACATTGCGAGGCGACCAATGTTTATGGGTCTTCTGGACCATCGCATGCGCGAATTCTGGATTGGGGAATTCAAACACGATAGCACGTCTTTAGAAGACGAAACCAGTTCTGGACGCCCATCAGATGCCAGTGAATGCATTACACATTTCAAATGTTAGCGTTTCAACAATTTTATATGATCGCATGGGTATGCGCATGCTTACAGCCCGTTGGGTGCCCCATCCCTTAGCAACGAGCAAATAGCAACCAGACCATCAATATCCAGTGCTGTTGGGTAGGACCGGGGTCTCCGAGGCCAAACAAGCTCAAAACGCAAGCCTCTGCTAAAAAGGTGATAGTAACTGTATTTTGGAACGCACAAGGCGTTATTATGTTGGACTTTCTAGCAAGAAAACGACAATGTAGAGGTAAAACAAAGATCAGGAATCGATACAATTAACTTACTCCACCAATCAAAGACATCCAAGGGAAAGAAACACAAACATGAAGCGACCAGACCATAATGGAAACCAAAACAAGGAAGGCCATAAGGACAGTTACTTTCAAACAAAATGGCCAAATGGCCATCCAAAATAAAAAGACACAAGTGATACACACAGTAATTAACAAACAACAACATAAATAAACCGCAACAGAAGAACCGCCTTGGAACGCTCAGTGGAAAGAAGTCAACTGGGGGAGGGGGGCTTAAATCGATTTTACATGGCCATATTCCTCGCCCTTACCTCTGTCGCGGAATACACTAATTTTGTTTAGTCCGCATGAAGGCTTCCTAACTCATCAGTGTAACATCTCGGAGAACATACAAATCAAAAACCTACAGAGATGAAACAAAGTTGAGGACTCGACAGCATACAACAGTTTGACTTCAAGGTGCAGTTGAATATTATGCAAATTTGCTCGACCAACTGAGAACTGCGATTCGTGAAAAACGCCGTGGTAAACTCTCGAAAGGGATTCTGCTCTAGCAGAACAATGCAAGAGTCCACACTTGCAAATTGCAATGGGTGTTGTTGAGCGGATTGGGTTGGAGCTTATACCACACCCCGCCTATTCTCCGGACTAAAGGACCGAAATATCGATTTCCTTCTGAAATTGATTTCAATAATGTAGAAATGAAATCGCAGCTGCCTTGAATGACTTTGGTAATCGATGGTGTAAACGAGAGTATGTTGAGCATAAAGCTCTTAAGGAAGGGAAACTTTGCATTCTGAAATTAGTGAACAAACGCATTTCGTTTTATTCGCAAAATACGAACTTATTACCTCCCAAATCTAAGACGTCTTTACGTCTCCTTAAACTAGGTATCCAAGAATTTCATAGGAATTTTGTTTTGGCTCCAACTGATAAGGCCGCTAATAATGTGGTCGTTGTTTGACGGCTTCACTATGTTAACACTCTTCCGCAAGAACTTGGTGGTACTAAGGCCTATGAACTTCAGCCTTTAGCTGTAGAAAGGGCTTAAGTTGATGATCACATTTGGCATTCAGCCACCAATTTTGCTGTCTGTGTTACAGAAGGCCAAGACAAGCTTCCTTCGTTGTATTGGTTACCTACACTTCACAAAAGACCATACAAAGCACGGTTTATTGCAAATTCAAGCTCTTGTTTCACCACTCATCTCTCAAAATAATTGACTTCATGTTTTACTGCCATCAAAAAACGTGATAAAATGTTGTGACAAAGTCTCCAAAAGATCAGGTGGAAAATAGAAGTAAAACAAAGATCAGGAATCGATACAATTAACTTACTCCACCCACCAAAGACACCAAAAGGGAAAGAAACACAAACATGAAGTGGCCAGACCATAATGGAAACCTAAACAAAGGATGGCCATAAGGGCAGTTACTTTCCCACAAAATGGCCAAATGGCCATCCAAAATAAAAAGAAACAAGTGATACACACAGTTAGTAGAAACAACAACAACATAAACAAATCGCCACAGAAGAACCGCCTTGGAACGGTCAGTGGAAAGAATTCCACTGGGGGAAAGAATTCCACTGGGGGGCTTAAATCGATTTTACCTGGCCATAATCTTTGCCCTTTCCTCTGTCGCGGTATACACTAATTTTGTTTAGTCCGCATGAAGGCTTCCTTTCACGGAGATGTTGCACTGATGAGTTAGGAGGCCTTCATGCGGACTGAACAAATTATTTGTCTAAATCGCGACGGAAGTAAGGGCGAGGATTGTGGCCACGTAAAATCGATTTAAGCCCCCCAGTGGAAATCTTCCACTGACCGTTCCAAGGCGGCTCTTCTGTGGCGATTTATTTATGTTGTTGTTTGTTACTTACTGTGTGTATCACTTGTGTCTTTTGGTTTTGGATGACCATATGGCCATTTTGTGGGAAAGTAACTGTCCTTATGGCCTTCCTTTGTTTGGGTTTCCATTATGGTCTGGTCGCTTAATGTTTGTATTTCTTTCCCTTTGGTGTCTTTTATGGGTGGAGTAAGTTAATTGTATCAATTCCTGATCTTTGTTTTACTTCTACTTTTCCTAACTCATCAGTGTAACATCTCCGAGAACATACAAATCAAAAACCTACAGAGATGAAACAAGGTTGAGGACTCGACAGCATACAACAACAGAATTGCTGGAGCAAAAGAAAACCAACAGTTAGACTCAGAGATCTGTTTTGGTCTATAACAATTCTAATGAAATTTTAAACAAACTGAAATCAAGGCGTTTTCGTGCTTCAAATCTTTCAACTAAAGTTTTTCCCACCCTTTACACTATACTTACTCATAATCCTATAAAAGAAAACTTAATGATTTTATTTGAATGAACATCTCACAGGGAAGACTCCCTCTATCGTGCATGTAATGTAGAAAATGTTTTTTTCACTTCCGAAGAGCATAAAAACTATACTTTATGGGCATGTAAGAAAGTGTGCGAAGCTCTCACTTTTCTCCTTGACAATATTTACATAAGATTTGGTACTAAGTTATTTAGACAGGTTGTGGGTATTCCGATGGGTACTAATTTCGCACCCCTTGTGGCTGATCTGTTTTTGTTTTGTTATGAAAGAGACTTCACGATATCCCTTTCTGCTGAATACCAGTCTGAAACCATTGAAGCTTTTAGCTCCACTTCTAGATATTTGGTTAATTATAGCAAATTCTTCTGATACCGGGGCTCCGTTTTTGGATTTATTTATTGTAGATGTGTTTGTTTCTTGCAAGATTTATGATAAACGCGATGATTTTAATTTTGAGATTGTAAATTTTCCTTTTTTGGATGGTGATGTCCCTCGTGCGCCATCCTATGGCGTTTATATTGGGTCCAACATAAATGTTATACGACAGACTGCATGCATGGTAGTAAACCCAATTACAGTTGACAACTTTGCTTCCCTCTTTGATTGCACGCCGGAGGGCCAGGCCTCAGATTCTAAAACGGTTCCAACGTAAAGGCTTATGTTGGTTGGTACCTGATGCCCTGTCTCTGATCGGGCCCATCGGAGTCTAACTGTTGGTTTTCTTTGATTCAGCATTTCGGTTGTTTCTTGCTGTCGAGTCCTCACCGTTGTTTCATCTCTCTGGGTGTTTGATTTTTGTGTTTACGGAGATGTTGCACTGACTAGTTAGGAGGCCTTCGTGCGGACTGAACAATTTTTTTGTTTTAATCGCGACGGAAGTAAGGGGCGAGGATTGTGGCCACGTAAATTCGATTTGGGCTCCCCAGTAGAATTCATTTCCGCTAGCCGTTCCGGGTCGGGTCTTCTGTCGCGGTTTATTAGGGTGAGCTTTTGGGATCACTTTTTGTCCGTCGTCCGTCGTGCGTCCGTGCGTGCGTCCGTAAGTTTTTTTCTTCAAACAACATCTCCTCCTAAACCACTGATCGGATTTTGACCAAACTTCACTAGAATGATTCTTTGATGGTCCTCTTTCAAAGTTATTCAAATGGTTCCGGTCTGTTGCACATCTAGGTTACAGGAGCTAAAATAAATTTTTACTGAAAAATTTAAAAATCTTCTTCTCTGAAACCGCAAGGCCCAGGTCTTTGATATTTGGTATGAAGCATCATCTAGTGGGCCCCTACCAAGATAGTTCAAATTATAGCCCTGGGGCCAAAAATGCCCCGGTCCCGGGTTTTACAGGGAAAATCTTTAAAAATCTTCTTCTCTAAAGCCACAAGGCCCAGGTCTTTGATATTTGGTATGAAGCTTCATCTAGTGGACGTCTACCAAAAATGTTCAAATTATAGCCCTTGGGCCAAAAATGTCCTTTGGTTTTACATTGGCTTATACAGGGAAAATCTTTAAAAATCTTCTTCTCCAAAACCGGATGACCCAGTTCTTTGAAATTTGGTGTGTAGCTTCATCTAGTGGGATTCGACCAAGATTGTTCAAATCATAGCCCTTGGGTCAAAAATGCCCCCGCCCCGGGGCCCTTTGTTTTTACATTGTCTTATATAGGGAAATTTAAAAAAAAAAACCTTCTACTCTGAAACCGCAAGGCTCAGGTCTTTGATATTTGGTGTGAAGCTCCATCTAAATTGTTCAAATTATAGCCCTAGGAAATAGAAGTCAAGGCAATGAAAACCTTTGAAAATCTTCTTGTCTGAAAGCAGAAGGCCAATGTCTTTGATATTTGGTTTGAAGCTTCGTCTTGTGGATTTCTACCAAGGTGGTTCAAATTATAGCCCTGGGGCAAAAATGGCCCGCCCCGGAGACCCCAAGATTTATGTAGACTTATATAAGTAAAACCTTTAAAAATCTTGTCTGAAACCAGAAGCCTCCGTTCTTTGATATTTGGTATAAAGCTTAACCTTTTTGACCACTACCAAGATTATTCATATTATAGCCCGGGGCCAATAATTGCTCTCCCAAGGACCCCCTTGATACCCTATGGATCAGGTGAGCGATCCAGGGCCATCATAGCCCTCTTGTTTTTGTTATGTTTTTTCTTTGGGTGTTTGTGTCGCTTTTGTTGTGTTGTTTGGATGGTCTGTTGGCCATTTTGTGGGAAAGTAACTGTCCTTTTGGCTTTCCGCTGTTGGTGTGTCTGTTAGGGTCCGTTGCTTCATGTTTGTGTGTCTTTCCCTTTGGTGTCTCTGATGGGAGCTGTGAGTTAATTGTATAGATTCCTGATCATTGCCTCCACTTCTATTTTGCCTCCTAGTGACTATTTACTATTCCCAAACTTGAAAAAGGATATACGTGGACGTCATGACCGGTCCAACGAAGAAGTCGTGGCGGCAGTTTAGGAGTTGGTCGGCGCCAAGGAGCCTGGCTGCTTTAGTTCTTGGCTGTTGGGACTGGAACAGCGTTGGTTCAAGTGTATCTTTCTAGAGGGCACTAACATCGAAAAAGAAAAAAATCGATCTCACCAAATAATAAGTTAGCCTGTTTTTAGTGACACGCCCTCGTAAAACATCGGAAGCCGAAAGGTAAAAGGACAGATTTTCTTGTTGTTGTTGTTGTTTTTTTTTTTTTATTTATTTATTGTTTTTTCACAAAAATGGCAAAATATTATCAAACATAAATGATGAGGCAAATCTGACAAAAAAACACATCAAAAGCACGGTAGTAAGTAAAAGTTACTTTTGAGGGGCGGGTCTTAAATCGATTTTACTTGACCACAATACTCGCCCTTGGTTATGCCGTGTATTAGACAAAACAAATGTTCAGTCAGCGTAAAGGCACTCCAACCATGAGTGCAGCATATAATAGAAAGAACTGTCTTAAGCGTGTTTTGTGTATGCAAAGCATCGCCTCGTAAATGCTTGTCTAATGACTGCACAGCGTACAAATTTTAGAAAAATATCTTTAAACATTTTCTGCTGCTGTTATGGTCAGAATCGCTTAGGAACTCAAGAACGGATTCGAAGCACTCATGTTATACTAGCCAAGAACATGTTTGAAGCAGCCATGCTGTACGAACCATCAATGTTCCAGCCTTTGAAATTTTACTGTACTCAGAAAGATGGGTATAATCTCATATCGAACTTCTTGCCGCTGTCAGCTCATACTGACAATAAGAATCTTGTCTCATGACAAACCACACTTCCATTTTATGAATGTCAACTACCGACAATTTCTCTTTCACATTCCGAGACCCCAGGGATCTACGGTGTATGGTGCGAATATGACAGAGTAAATATCAATTACTGTCTGTATTCTCAAGGAGACAATAGAACGTTATTACCGTCTACACTGATAATACTGGACGTCTGACAAACGTTATATAATCCCTTGAGCTTTTATATTTCATAGTTGGTTTGGTTTAATAGATATAATCTGATGGTTGTCGAAATGAAAGCTTCATATAATTCGTACAAATTGTCTTTTTATAATCATATATTTACATTCCCAGTGCATTTAATTACGACAACATGCCTATACAAATACATTATCAATTTTTCGGCCAAAAAATGTAAATTTTAAGATGAAAAATTGTAATATTTTTCTTATTTCTGCTCAAAACATAGATTGTGGGGACTCGATAGAACCGTCTCGATTTCTTATTTCTGCTCAAACATAGATTGCGGGGACTCGATAGAACCGCCTCATCGAGGCGGTTCTATCGAGTCCCCACAATCTATGTTTTGAGCAGATATAAGAAATCGAGACGGTTCTATCGAGTCCCCACAATCTATGTTTTGAGCAGAAATAAGAAAAATATTACAATTTTTCATCTTAAAATTTACATTTTTTGGCCGAAAAATTGACGATTTCTTATTTCTGCTCAAACATCGAGGCGGTTCTATCGAGTCCCCGCAATCTATGTTTTGAGCAGATATAAGAAAAGATGAGGCGGTTCTATCGAGACCCCGCAATATATATAAAATAATTTTTACCCCTGTATACCCCAGTTCTTCTATATATAAAAGTGGGTTTTGAGACTTCATGTTGTCGCTTTCCATTGATAACCAATCTGAAATTATTGAAGCTTTTAGTTCTAGATCTAGATATTTAGATGATTTATTAAATATTGACAATACTTACTTTGATGGTTTAATCAGTCAGATTTATCCCCTAGCACTTCAGTTAAACAAGGCAAATTCCTCTGATACCGAGGCCACCTTTTTGGATTTACATTTATCTATTGTACATGTAGATGGATTTGTTTCTTGCAAAATTTATGATAAACGTGATGATTTTGATTTCGAGATTGTAAATTTTCCTTTTTTGGACGGTTATGTTCCTCGTTCGACATCGTACGGGGTTTATATTTCGCAGTTAATTCGATTCGCTAGAGTGTCTATATATGTATCCGACTTCAACACTTGTAATAAATTATTAACCGCTAAACTTCTTAATCAGGGGTATCGGTATCATAAACTACGTAAAGCCTTTTCTAAGTTTTATAGACGTCGAACTGATTTGGTTTCAAAATTCAATGTTGGACTTAAAACACTTCTGCTACAAGGCCTATCGGAACCCGAATTCTATGGTGACTTAGTATATAAATTTAAAAAAATGCATGCCTGTAATGACTTTGGTACCCAATTTCGTCAAATCGTTCGTCGATATATAACGATTGGGTACAACATCAATATTATAAAAAAAAATGCGTGCATGGTGGTTAACCCAATCACGGTTGACAACTTTTTCATTCCCTCTTTGATTGCACACCGGTAGGTCGGGCTTAAGATTATATGACGGTTCCAGCGTAAAAACATAAATGGAATTTTATTTTATTTTGGTATTCTTTATGTTGGTTGGCGCCTGATGCTCCGTCTTTGGTCGGGTCCCTCGGAGTCTAACTGTTTGTTTTCTTTTGCTCCAGCAATTCTGTTGTTGTATGCTGTCGAGTCCTCAACCTTGTTTCATCTCTGTAGTTTTTTTGATTTGTATGTTCTCGGAGATGTTACACTGATAAGTTAGGAAGCCTTCACGCGGACTAAACAAAATTAGTGTATACCGCGACAGAGGTAAGGGCGAGGATTATGGCCATGTAAAATCGATTTGAGCCCCCCCCCCCTTGGAGTTATTTCCGCTGACCCTTCCGGCGCGGTTCTTCTGTGGCGGTTTATTTATGTTGTTGTTTGTTACTACTCACTGTGTGTATCACTTGTGTCTTTTTATTTTGGATGGCCATTTGGTCATTTTGTGGGAGAGTAACTGTCCTTATGGCCATCCTTTGTTTGGGTTTCCATTATGGTCTGGTCGCTTCATGTTTGTGTTTCTTTTTCTTTGGTGTCTTTGATGGGTGGAGTAAGTTAATTGTATCGATTTCTGATCTTTGTTTTACTTCTACTTTGAGGGGGTCAAATCGCATATGCGTGTTTTTATGATGTACAGAAACAAACATCCTGTACTTAACTTTTGGGACGTTTTTTTCTTTTTTTCAACATTAGCACTTTTGTCAAAAAATGGATGCACTATACTGTTGATAATTAATGCGTAACTATACCAGATTTAGTGACACAGAGGCCTTTCTGATATTTAATTTTCATCAGTGTGTCTAAACCCTAAATTTTTGAAACCAAAACGGATGATGGACAAGACCCGGCAAACACAGCACATCTCCCTCCGGGCACACACCGACCGACATAGCTCCTGAGACAGGTCAACTGGAGGCATCAGGCAAGAGACGCCTACCAGGGAACTTATAGGCGTCCCCCACCGAGCCAACATCAGCAAACATGCCCCACACTCCATGGAAGTCCCGGGCATCAGGAAGGAGATGCACAAAGTAGCGAGACTTGCAAAATTTATAATATTACAAAAAGTGGCAACCAAATCCGCTAAGATACGTGTCTCACCTGACAAGTCAGTCTTAGTTTTAGAAAAATTAGAAATTTATACTGCAAATATTAAAGATATAATATAGTTATTTAAATCAGTACTTGAGTACTGACGTCAACGCCGCAGTATCAACCTCGGCACTAAGGAACTGATACTCAGCTGATGATACCCTCGGGGACGAACGAATCATCCGCCAGCAGAGATACAATCTCAGTGGTTGCAATTAATTCGTAACTATACCAAATTTAGTGACACAGAGACCTTTCTGATATTTAATCTTCATCAGTGTGTCTAAACCCGAAAGTTTTGAAACCAAAACGGATGATGGACAAGACCCGTCAAACACAGCACATCCCCCTCCGAGCACACACCGACCGACGTAGCTCATGAGACAGGTCAGCTGGAGGCATAAGGCAAGAGACGCCTACCAGGGAACTTATAGATGTCCCCCACCGAGCCAACATCAGCAAAAATGAGGAATAAATATATTTGTAACGTAAACTGAAATATGAACAAAGTCGGGTCGCTAGCAAACAATTATAGAAATAGATGCCCAGGAAGTGAGAGTATGTTGAGTGTAAAGCCTTGAATGAATTCAGTAATCGATGGTATAAGCGAGAATATGTTGACCATAAAGCCTTTACTATCGATTGCCGAATTTCATTCAAGACAGCAGCAATTTCTTCCCTACGCGTACTGAAATCAATATCAGAAGGAAATCGGTATGTTGGTCCTTTAGAAATGATATTGCGCAACCTAGAATCAGGAATTATTTTTCAAATCCCAGTATGTAAATGGCCAGCTGCTGGATAGCTATACACTGAACATTACGAATCACGCCTGTACAAATACACTGTAAACTTTCTCGTCGAAAAACAGAAAATTTTAAGATGAAAAATTGTGATATTTTTCTTATTTCTGCCCAAAATATAGAACGTGGGTACACGTTAGAACCGCCTCATCAAGGCGGTTCTAACGAGTACCCACAATTCATATTTAAGATCAGAAATAAGAAAAATAAGGTTTACCCCTGTAAACCCGAGTTTTACTTCATAAAAGTGAGGTTCAAGGGGTTAAAAAATATATAGGCATGTTTTCGAGATTATATTTACAATCTCAGGTATCATGAGTATTTGAATCAACATCAGGATCTGAATCATGTTTATTGAAATTATAAATGATAGATCGAACAGGTTTGTTGTACTCAAAGCAAATTATGTGTGTTTCAGTGTTTTGAAAATAAGTAGGGAGGGATGAAATCACCGAACTGTGCTGGAAGATACAAGGTAAAGCAATACAATTCTTACCTTTATTTTTGAATTATGTTTGGATGTAATGACGTCTTTGATTAAAGGAAGCGTAAAACAACGATATACGAATATCGGTAGGATGTCAATTTAAGGACCTGCGAAATGCAATACGAAAGGATTGGAAAAGTAGAACATTCAATGAATGAACGTGGAACCATTTTAAGCCTCCACACAGGAGAAAGCCTCTTTGAAAGCAAAATAAATAAATAAATAAGTTTCTAAGTTTCATTAAGTGAAGAAACAGGTCAATCGTTTTTGAACGCCTAAAACCACCCTCACAACTCTCAACAGTGTATGTTATTTTTGGGATAACAGTATTTAGACACTCACGATTTAACACTTATCTTAGTTTGCAATTTACCGTTAAGATCATACGTATTGGGACAGACAGCCCAAACAAACAGTGCAGACTCAGAACCGGCTGCTACTGAAGGAGCAATCTGATCAGAATCTACACAGTTTGTCATTTCGTCCGGATGTTTAGGACTCTTTGCTGGATTTAATAAAATTTTAGGAGAGCAAGACCTCAAGATGTCCGAATATTTGGAATTCTACTGTATTCTTCAATCTTGACCATATATGCATACCGTCCAATGACATGGGACTCTGGCAAACAGTTTACTCCGATCCGGATCTACACCGTTTGCTTACCGAACCAAGAATTTTGTGAAGCGTACATTAACTTTAAATAACCAGAAACACATTAAAATATACTGGGCCTGTCCTACATTGAATGAATGGCAGTTGACTTGTCACCAGAAACAATTCTAATTCTGACGATAAGCGATACAGTGTTTGTTTGTTTGAAACCAGTAGGGTTTATATGCATGGACAGTTCGACTAGAACCATTTTGCCTTGGCAGACTTAGACCCTCTTATCAGTTTACCAGTGCTCAGGTGTGGTAGGTTTCAGCTGTGTGTGGAAGAACCATGCCGCAAAATCTAATTATACAGGTCGCGATGGGCGGGGCCAAGGCGATACTGTGTGGCAGATATGGGGACCAGGGAAAAGTCTTTGCATTAACGAAACGGAATCTTCCACCTGCGTTTCAGAATTAATGGGTGTCAGATTTGTTGGTATTCAAAAATGTTCGGGCTTCATGCAGTGAGTGAGTGATTCGCCGGAGTGTACACATCGATAAAATCCACAAATCATTCAATAATTCATTCCTTATAATTCAAAATTTGTCAACGAAATATTTAAAATACCACCAATTTGGTAAATTTTAGGAACTCTTTCTAAAGTGTAAGAATGAACTTAACAACGGCCACGGCGGAATGAATATTTAACTTAAGCTGCCATTATTGAAAGGGACCCATGCAAAAAACAAAAACAACAAAAAAAAAAAAAAAACGTCGAGTCTTTAAATTTAATTTATTCGTCCTCTAACACGTTTTATTCTATTCTAGACAGGTTTTTAATTATTTGGACCCCATTTTGATTTACATCAGTCTTTGAATCGACTTCCTGTTCGAAATGCGCAAAATTGCAGTATGTTTCCTCTGACTTTCTTTGCCGGATCATTACCGGGTCACTGATGAGGCTTTATTAGCCGAAACTACGTAGTATGACCCATCTTCTTTCTTATGAATGTTTTCATTGCTCTTAAAGGAACTCATTTTTGATTTTTATTTGCTTTCACTGCAGCTGGTGTTGTGCCGTGTGGCGGCCGTAAAACGTCTCCCCGTACATCAACCATAGTGAAGTTTATATTTTACTTTTGGTCATTTGAGATCAGCGTGAATATTCTGAGAAATCAGAAATAAATCATTGGTTTAGACTCATATTCTAGACAGGTTTTTAATTATTTGGACCCCATTTTGATTTATATCAGTCTTTGAATCGACTGCCTGTTCGAAATCCGCAAAATTGCAGTATGTTTCCTCTGGCTTTCTTTGCAGGATCATTACCGGGTCACTGATGAGGCTTTATTAGCCGAAACTACGTAGTATGACCCATCTTCTTTCTTATGAATGTTTTCATTGCTCTTAAAGGAACTCATTTTTGATTTTTATTTGCCTTCACTGCAGCTGGTGTTGTGCCGTGTGGCGGCCGTAAAACGTCTCCCCGTACATCAACCATAGTGCAGTTTATATTTTACTTTTGGTCCTTTGAGATCAGCGTGAATATTCTGAGAAATCAGAAATAAATCATTGGTTTAGACTCATATTCTAGACAGGTTTTTAATTATTTGGACCCCATTTTGATTTATATCAGTCTTTGAATCGACTGCCTGTTCGAAATCCGCAAAATTGCAGTATGTTTCCTCTGGCTTTCTTTGCAGGATCATTACCGGGTCACTGATGAGGCTTTATTAGCCGAAACTACGTAGTTTGACCCATCTTCTTTCTTATGAATGTTTTCATTGCTCTTAAAGGAACTCATTTTTTAATTTTTATTTGCCTTCACTGCAGCTGGTGTTATGCCGTGTGGCGGCCGTAAAGCGTCTCCCCGTACATCAACCATAGTGCAGTTTATATTTTACTTTTGGTCCTTTGAGATCAGCGTGAATATTCTGAGAAATCAGAAATAAATCATTGGTTTAGATTCATATTCTAGACAGGTTTTTAATTATTTGGACCCCATTTTGATTTATATCAGTCTTTGAATCGACTGCCTGTTCGAAATGCGCAAAATTGCAGTATGTTTCCTCTGGCTTTCTTTGCCGGATCATTACCGGGTCACTGATGAGGCTTTATTAGCCGAAACTACGTAGTATGACCCATCTTCTTTCTTATGAATGTTTTCATTGCTCTTAAAGGAACTCATTTTTGATTTTTATTCAATGATTTCCAAACTTTTAATCGAAAGTTGTCCACGTAACTTCGCGCAGATTCTGAACATACTCTTTGGCGTAACGTTATATGTCTCTCTGTCGCTGTGTGGAATAGTTATGAGCATCTTTCTTATGCAATTTATCGAATTATGAAACTTTTATTTCAACCAATAATATGTACGAAATGTGCATAAAATGGAGAATTGGACTTATATAAAGTGTATGAAACTTGCAGCATTACGATAATACACATATCTCCAAAATGTTTGCTTTTGTGTGTGTGTGTGATTGTTTGTTTTTTATATATCCAAAATGTTTGCTTTTCTGGTGAAAAGTGTGTTTGTGTTTCTTTCCCTTTGGTGTCTTTGATGGGTGGAGTAAGTTAATTGTATCGATTCCTGATCTTTGTTTTACTTCTACTTTGGACGCCCGTCAGTTTTGTTTGTTTTGTTTGATTTGAGGTTTAACGTCCCTGTCAACACTGTAAAGGTCATTTTGGAGACGTTGCTTCCAATTTTGTGGGACTTTTACCCGACATTGAGATGAAATGACATCTCAAGCCCTGTCGCCCAATGAAACCAATAGGGTTTATTAGCATGGACGGTCCGCCTCGCACCGCGGTTCCTGGACAGGCTTAGATCCTCTAAGCGGTTTACCAGTACTACTGTGCGGGCCAGATTCAGCTCTGCGTGGAAGCACCATGCAGCCCATATATTTCTTCAAGCCCGTCAGATGCCAGTGAATGCATTATACATTTTTAATGTTAGCGTTCCAACAATTTTATATGATCGCTTGGGTATGCACATGCTAATAGCCCGTTGGGTGCCCCATCCCTTAGCGACGAGCAAATAGCAACCCCAGACCATCAATATGCAGCGCATTTTTGAAGCGGTTTAGGTCAAAAGTATATGATTTCCTTTCACGTCCGATGACTCTAGATGCGACCTGGGTCTATATTATGTGCCAAAGTATAAAACTCAAAGTCGCAATTGGGTAGGGCCGGGGTCTCCGAGGCCAAACAAGATCAAAACGCAAGCCTCTGCTAGAAAGGTGGTAACTGTATTTTGGAACGCACAAGGCGTTATTATGTTGGACACTCTAGCAAGAAAAGGACAAGAACAGGTGCATATTATGCAAATTTGCTCAACCAACTGAGAACTGCGATTCGTGAAAAACGCCGTGGTACATTCTTCAAAGAGATTCTGCTCTAACAGGACAATGCAAGAGTCCACACTTGCAAAATTACAATGGGTGCTATTGAGTAGAATGGATCGGAGCTAATACCACAACCCACCTATTCTCCGGACCGAAATATCGATTGCCTTCTTAAATTGATTTCAATAAATGTAGAGATGAAATCGCTGCTGCCTTGAATGAATTTGGTAATCGATGGTGTAAACGAGAGTATGTTGAGCATAAAGCTCTTAAGGAATGGAAACTTAGCATTCTGAAATTAGTGAACAAACGGGCTTCAGTTGATGACCACATTTAGCATTCAGCCAACAAGTTTGCTGTCTGTGTTACAGAAGGCCAACACAAGATTCCTACGTTATTTTGGGTACCTACACTTCACAAAAGACCATACAAAGCACTGTTTATTGCAAATTCAAGTTCTTGTACCACCACTCAACTCTCCGCATTATTAACTTCATGTTTTACTTTCATAAAAAAAAACGTGATCAAATATTGCGACAAAGTCTCCGAAAGATCAGGTAGAAATCTGTTTTGGTCTATAAAAATTCTAATGAAGTTTTAAATAAATTAAAATCAAGGCGTTTTCGTGCATCAAGTCTTTCTACTTATGATTTTTCCACCCTTTACACTACACTTAATCATAATCTTATAAAAGAAAACTTTATGTAATAAATTATTAACGGCTTAACTTCTTAATCAGGGCTATCGGTACCATAAACTACGCAAAGCATTTTCAAAATTTTATAGACGCCATTCTGATTTAATTTCAAAATTCAATATTGGACTTAAATCTCTTCTGCAACAAGATCTATCGGAACCCGAATTTTATGGTGACTTAGTATATTAATTCTGAAAAATTTATAACCGCAATGACATCAGCACCCAATTTCGTAAAATCATTCTTCGATATAAAAAGATTTGGTACAACATAAATGTTATACGACAGACTGAATGCATGGTAGTAAACCCAATCACGGTCGACAGCTTTGCTTCCATCTTTAATTGCACACCGGTGGGCCAGGCCTCAGATTCTATGGCGGTTCCAACGTTAAGGCTTATGTTGGTTGGTACCTGATGCTCTGTCGCTGGTCGAGCCCATCGGAGTCTAACTGTTGGTTTTCTTTTGCTCCAGCATTTGTTGTTTCTTGCTGTCGAGTCCTCACCGTTGTTTCATCTCTGTGGTTGTTTGATTTTTGTGTTCGCGGAGATGTTGCACTGATTAGTTAGGAGGCCTTCATGCGGACTGAACAAATTACTTGTTTTAATCGTGACGGAAGTAAGGGCGAGGATTGTGGCCACGTGTGTGAATTCGGGTTTAACGATTTTCAACAATTTTTCAGTCTTATCACGACGGTGTCAGGTTGCGACAGGGAGCTCAATGCTCCCATTTATAGTGCTGCCTCACTGACGTATCATGTCCCAGACACATTACGTGATACCACATCCAGTCACATTATCATGACACTGGGTCGACCAGTCCTAGCTCTACCCCGAAAATATGAGTGCCAAGCGAGGAGGAGCTAGTACCATTTTAACGACTTTGGTATGTCGCGGCCCGGGATCGAACCCGTGACCTTCCGTTCCCCGGAGCGGACACTCTACCAAATGAGCTATCGGGGCCGGTATTGTGGCCACGTAAATTCGATTTGGGCCCCCCAGTGGAATTCGTTTCCGCTGGCCGTTACGGGGCGGTTCTCCTGTCGCGGTTTATTAGCTCACCTGTCACGTAGTGAGAAGGTGAGCTTTTGGGATCCCTTTTGTACGTCGTCCGTAGTGAGTCCGTGCGTGCGTCCGTCCGTTCGTGCGTCCGTAAACTTTTTCTTCAAACAACATCTCCTCCTAAACCACTGATCGGATTTTGTCCAAACTTCACAGGAATGATCCTAAGGTGGTCCTCTTTCAAAGTTGATGTAAAACAAAGATCAGGAATCGATACAATTAACTTACTCCACCCATCAAAGACACAAAAGGCAAAGAAACACAAACATGAAGCGACCAGACCATAATGGAAACCTAAACAAAGGAAGGCCATAAGGGCAGTGACTTTCCCACAAAATGGCCAAATGGCCATCCAAAATTAAAAGACACAAGTGATACACATAGTAAGTAACAAACAACTACATAAATAAACCGCCACAGAAGAACCGCCTTGGAACGGTCAGTGGAAAGAATTCCACTGAGGGCTTAAATCGATTTTACATGGCCATAATCCTCGCCCATACCTCTGTCACAATATACACTAATTATGTTTAGTCCGCATGAAGGCTTCCTAACTCATCAGCGTAACATCTCCGAGAACATACAAATAAAAAAAAAAACTACAGAGATGAAACTAGGTTGAGGACTCGACAGCATACAACAACAGAATTGCTGGAGCAAAAGAAAAACAACAGTTAGACTCCGCGGGGCCCGACCAAAGACGGAGCATCAGGCGCCAACCAACATAAGGAATACTAAAATAAAATAAAATTCAATTTATGTTTTTACGCTGGAACAGTCATATAATCTTAGGCCCGACCCACCGGTGTGCAATCAAAGAGGGAAGCAAAGTTGCCAACCGTGATTGGGTTAACCACCATGCATGCAGTCTGTTTTACAACAGTTATGTTGTACCAAATCTTTATATATCGACGAACGATTTTACGAAATTGGATATTAAAGTCATTACAGGCATTTATTTTTCTAAATTTATATTCTAAGTCACCATAGAATTCGGGTTCCGATATGTCTTGTTGCAGAAGTGTTTTAAGTCCAACAATGAATTTTGAAGCCAAATCAGAATGACGTCTATAAAACTTAGAAAAGGCTTTACTGATACTGATGAAGCCTAATTGGCCGAAACTAGCTAGTCTGGCCCAGAAAACATGTACACCCCATATTTTTTCACTTCTGTGGTGTATTCCTTGCTTCCAAAGGATAACCCTTTTATAGAACATATTTAACTCCACTACAGCCGGTGTGTGGGAATGTGTGGCGGCGGTAAAACGTCTCCCTGCCCTACATCATAGTGTAGATTATATTTTCTTGTCCTTTGGGATCATTGATTCCATTGTGGAATTTTGAAAATATCGGAGGGTCACTGATGAAGCCTAATTGGCCGAAACTAGCTAGTCTGGCCCAGAAAACATGTACACCCCATATTTTTTCACTTCTGTGGTGTATTCCTTGCTTCCAAAGGATAACCCTTTTATAGAACATATTTACGTAGTTTGTGATACCGATACCCCTGATTAAGAAGTATAGCGGTTAATAATTTATTACGAGTGTTGAAGTCGGATACATGACTAAACACTCTTGCAAATCGAATTAACTGCGAAATATAAACCCCGTACGATGTTGCACGAGGAACATCACCGTCCAAAAAAAAAAGGAAAATTTACGATATCGAAATCAAAATCATCACGTTTATCATAAATTTTGCAAGCAACAAATTCAACTTCAATAGATAAATGTAAATCCAAAAAAGGGACCTCGGTATCAGAGGAATTTGCCTTGTTTAACTGTAGTTCTAGGGGATAATTCTGACTGATCAAACCATCAAAGTAAGTATTATCAATATTTAATAAATCATCTAAATATCTAGAAGTAGAGCTAAAAGCTTCAATAATTTCAGATTGGTTATCAATTGAAAGCGACAACATGAAGTCTCTTTCATAACAATACAAGAACAGATCGGCCACAAGAGGTGCGCAATTCGTACCCATCGGAATACTGTCTAAATACCGAATTTAATATAAATATAGTCAAGTTGAAAGGTGAGGGCATCACACACTTTCTGACATGACCAAAGTGTATAATTCTTATGCTCTTTAGAAGTGAAAAATGCATTTCTGACATTACATGCAAGATAGAGAGAATCTCCTCTGTGAAAAGCACATTCAATTAAATCATTAAGCTTTTCTTTGTTCAAATGGTTCCGGTCTGTTGCACATCTAGGTCACAGGAGCTTAAAATAGATTTTTTACTGAAAATTTTAAAAATCCTCTGCTCTGAAACCGCAAGGCCGAGGTCTTTGATATTTGGTATGAAGCTTCGTCTAGCAGACCTTTACCAAGATAGTTCAAATTATAGGCCTGGGGCCAAAAATGCCCCGGCCCCTGGGGCCTTTGGTTTTACATAAGCTCATAATGGTAAACTCTTTAAAAATCTTCTTCTGTGAAACCGCAAGGCCCAAGTCTTTGATATTTGGTGTGAAGCTTCATCTAGTGGTCCTCTAACAAGATTGTTCAAATTATAGCCCTGAGGCCAAAAAGCCCCTGCCCCGATGGCCTTTAGTTTTACATAGGCTTCATGCGGACTGAACAAATTATTTGTCTAAATCGCGACGGAAGTAAGGGCGAGGATTGTGGCCACGTAAAATCGATTTAAGCCCCCCCCCCCCCCCCCCCCAGTGGAAATCTTCCACTGACCGTTCCAAGGCGGCTCTTCTGTGGCGATTTATTTATGTTGTTGTTTGTTACTTACTGTGTGTATCACTTGTGTCTTTTAATTTTGGATGGCCATATGGCCATTTTGTGGGAAAGTAACTGTCCATATGGCCTTCCTTTGTTTAGGTTTCCATTATGGTCTGGTCGCTTAATGTTTGTATTTCTTTCCCTTTGGTGTCTTTTATGGATGGAGTAAGTTAATTGGATCAATTCCTGATCTTTGTTTTACTTCTACTTTATATAGGGAAATCTTTAAAAGTCTTCTTTTCTCTGAAACCAAAAGGCCCAGGTCTTTGATATTTGGTATGAAGCTTCATTCTGGGGCCTCTACCAAAATTGTTCAAATTATGGCCTTGGGGCCAAAAATGCCCCCGCCCCGGGGCCTTTGGTGACTTAGTATATAAATTCAGAAAAAATATATAACCGCAATGACTTCAGCACCCAATTTCGTAAAATCATTCTTCGATATAAAAAGATTGGGTACAACATGGATATTATACGACAGACTGCATGCATGGTAGTTAACCCAATCACGGTTGGCAACTTTGCTTCCCTCTTTAATTGCACGCCGGTGGGTCAGGCCTCAGATTCTTTGACGGCTCCAACGTAAAGGCTTATTGAGAATTAGAGAGATAATGCTGGCTGGTGCCTGATGCTCTGTCTCTGGTCGGGCCCATCGGAGTCTAACTGTTGGTTTTCTTTTGCTCCAGCATTTCAGTGGTTTCTTGCTGTCGAGTCCTCACCGTTGTCTCACCTCTGTGGTTCTTCGATTTTTGTGTTCACGGAGATGTTGCACTGATGAGTTAGGAGGCCTTCATGCGGACTGAACAAATTATTTGTCTAAATCGCGACGGAAGTAAGGGCGAGGATTGTGGCAACGTAAAATCGATTTAAGCCCCCCCCCAGTGGAAATCTTCCACTGACCGTTCCAAGGCGGCTCTTCTGTGGCGATTTATTTATGTTGTTGTTTGTTACTCACTGTGTGTATCACTTGTGTCTTTTAATTTTGGATGGCCATATGGCCATTTTGTGGGAAAGTAACTGTCCTTATGGCCTTCCTTTGTTTAGGTTTCCATTATGGTCTGGTCGCTTAATGTTTGTACTTCTTTCCCTTTGGTGTCTTTTACGGGTGGAGTAAGTTAATTGTATCAATTCCTGATCTTTGTTTTACTTCTACTTTTTATATTGGGAAAATCTTTTAAAATCTTCTCCTCTGAAACCGCAATGCCCAAGTCTTTGACATTTGGTGTGAAGCTTCATCTAGTGAACCTCTATCTAGATTGTTCAAATTATAGCCATAGGGCCAAAAATGCCCCCGCCCCAGGGCCCTTTGGTTTTACATAGCTTATATAGGGCAAATATTTAAAAATCTTCTTCTCTTAAACCACAAGGCCCAGGTCTTTAATATTTGGTATGAAGCTTAATCTAGTGGACCTCTACCAAGTTTGTTCAAATTATAGCCCTGGGACCAAAACTACCCCCGCCCCGGGGGCTTTGGTTTTACATAGACTTATACAGGGAAAATCTTTAAAAATCTTCTTCTCTGAAACCGCAAGGCCCAGTTCTTTGATATTTGGTGTGAAGTAGAAGTAAAACAAAGATCAGGAATTGATACAATTAACTTACTCCACCCATAAAAGACACCAAAGGGAAAGGAATACAAACATTAAGCGACCAGACCATAATGGAAACCTAAACAAAGGAAGGCCAAAAGGACAGTTACTTTCCCATAAAATGGCCATATGGCCATCCAAAATTAAAAGACACAAGTGATACACACAGTAAGCAACAAACAACAACATAAATAAATCGCCACAGAAGAGCCGCCTTGGAATGGTCAGTGGAAGATTTCCACTGGGGGTGGGGGGGGGGGGGGGGGGGGGGCTTAAATCGATTTTACGTGGCCACAATCCTCGCCCTTACTTCCGTCGCGATTAAGACTAATAATTTGTTCAGTCCGCATGAAGGCCTCCTAACTCATCAGTGCAACATCTCCGTGAACACAAAAATCAACGGTGAAGACTCGACAGCAAGAAACCACTGAAATGCTGGAGCAAAAGAAAACCAACAGTTAGACGCTTCATCTAGTGGACCTTTATCAAGATTGTTCAAATTATAGGCCCAGGGCGAAAAATGCCCCCACCTGCAGCCCTTTGGTTTTACATAGGCTTATACAGGGAAAATTTTTAAAAAGTCTTCTTCTCCAAAACCGGATGGCCCAGTTCTTTGAAATTTGGTGTGTGGCTTCATCTAGACGACTTCTACCAAGATTATTCAAATCATAGCCCTTGGGAAAAAATGCCCCCGCCCAGGGGCCCTTCGTTTTTACATTGACTTAAACAGGGAAATAAAAAAAAATCTTCTACTCTAAAACTGCAAGGCCCAGGTCTTTGATATTTGGTGTGAAGCTTTATCTAAATTGTTCAAATTATAGCCATAGGAAGTAGAAGTCAAGGCAATGAAAAACCTTTGAAAATCTTCTTGACGGGCCTCCGTGGCCTAGTGGATAAGAGCGCTGACTCTTAGTCATTAGGTCTCTCACCGCCGTAGGTTCGAGCCTCGCTCGGGCCACGTGTGAGACGCCAAGTTCTGCAACGGAAGGTCAGGTGGTTTTTCTCCGGGTACTCCGGTTTTCGCCCACCTCTGATTAACGATCGGCTCGATATGAGTGAAATAATCTTGAAAGGGCCGTAAAACCCAAACAAAAAAAAATCTTCTTGTCTGAAAGCACAAGGCCAGGGTCTTTGATATTTGGTATGAAGCATCGTCTTGTGGATTTCTACCAAGATGGTTCAAATTATAGCCCTGGGGCAAAAATGGCCCGCCCCGGGGACACCAAGGTTTATGTAGACATATATAAGGAAAACCTTTAAAAATCTTGTCTGAAACCAGAAGTCTCCGTTCTTTGATATTTGGTATGAAGCTTCACCTTTTAGACCACTACCAAGATTACACAAAAATCCATGAAATAAAATACTAAGGGTCTTGTTTACAAGCTAAATCACGTATCACTATGGTCTTTACTGTAAGCAAGGTGGGATACAGATTTTTTCGAAAGTCTAAAGACTTTCTTCTGAATCCTATTTGTATAATATTGTTATTTTGTAGCTTCTATGTGTTGAATGTATATGTATTAGTTATACAAATGAAATAAAGTTTAAACTATTATAGCCCGGGGCCAATAATGGCTCTCCCAGGGGCACCTTTGATACCCTGTGGATCAAGTGAGCGATCCAGGCCACCATGACCCTCTTGTTTTTGTAATGTTTTTTCTTTGGGTGTTTGTGTCGCTTGTGTTGTTTTGTATTGGATGGCCTGTTGGCCATTTTGTGGGAAAGTAACTGTCCTTACGGCTTTCCACTGTTGGTGTGTCTGTTAGGGTCTGTTGCTTCATGTTTGTGTTTCTTTCCCTTTGGTGTGTCTGATGGGAGCTATGGGTTAATTGTATCGATTCCTGATCATTGCCTCCCCTTCCATTTTACCTCCTAGTGACTATTTACTATTCCCAAACTTGAAAAAATGATATACTTGGACGTCATGACCGGTCCAACGAAGAAGTCGTGGCTGCAGTTGAGGAGTTGATCGGAGCCAAGGAGCCTGGCTGCTTCAGTTCTGGCTGTTGGCACTGGAACAGCGTTGGTCCAAGTATATCTTTCTAGAGGACAATTACATCAAAAAAGAAAAAAATTCGATCTCACCAAGAAACAAGTTAGCCTGTTTTTATTGACACGCCCTCGTAAAACATCGGAAGCCGAAAGGTTAAAGGACAGCTTTTTTTTTCACAAAAATGGCAAAATATTATCAAACATAAATGCTGAGGCAAAACTGACAATAAAAACACATCAGAAGCACGGTAGTCAGTAAAAGTTACTTTTAAGGGACGGGTCTTATGTCATATGGCCATTTTGTGGGAAAGTAACTGTCCATATGGCCTTCCTTTGTTTAGGTTTCCATTATGGTCTGGTCGCTTAATGTTTGTATTTCTTTCCCTTTGGTGTCTTTTATGGATGGAGTAAGTTAATTGTATCAATTCCTGATCTTTGTTTTACTTCTACTTAAATCGATTTTACTTGACCACAATACTCGCCCTTGGTTATGCCGTGTATTAGACAAAACAAATGTTCAGTCAGCGTTAAGGCACTCCAATCGTTAGTGCAGCATATATAGAAAGAACTGTCTTAAGCGTGCTTTGTGTATGCAAAGCTTCGCCTCGTAAATGCTTGTCTAATGACTGGACACAGCACAAATTTTCCAGATAAAAAAGAAAAATATCTTTAAACATTTTCTGCTGCTATTATTGTCAGAATCGCTTAGGGACTCAAGAACGGATTCGAAGCACTCATGTTATACTAGCAAAGAACATGTTTGAAGCAGCCATGTTGTACGAGCCATCAATGTTCGAGCCTTTGAAATTTTACTGTACTCAGAAAGATTGGTAGAATCTCATATCAAACTTCTTGCCGCTGTCAGCTCATACTGACAATAAGAATCTTGTCTCATGACAAACCACACTTCCATTTTATGAATGTCAACTACCGACAATTTATCCTTCACATTCCGAGACCCCAGGGATCTATGGTGTATGGTGCACATATGACAGAGTAAATATCAATTACTGTCTGTATTCTCAAGGAGACAATAGAACGTTATTACCGTCTACACTGATAATACTGGACGTCTGACAAACGTTATATAATCCCATGAGCTTTTATATTTCATAGTTGGTTTGGTTTAATAGATATAATCTGATGGTTGTCGAAATGAAAGCTTCATATAATTCGTACAAATTGTCTTTTTATAATCATATATTTACATTCCCAGTGCATTTAATTACGACAACATGCCTATACAAATACATTATCAATTTTGCGGCCAAAAAATGTAAATTTTAAGATGAAAAATTGTAATATTTTTCTTATTTCTGCTCAAAACATAGATTGTGGAGACTCGATAGAACCGTCTCGATTTCTTATTTCTGCTCAAACATAGATTGCGGGGACTCGATAGAACCGCCTCATTGAGGCGGTTCTATCGAGTCCCCACAATCTATGTTTTGAGCAGAAATAAGAAAAGATGAGGCGGTTCTATCGAGTCACCGCAATATATATTTTAAGCAGAAATAAGAAAAATATTTTTTTACCCCTGTATATCCCAGTTCTTCTATATAAAAGTGGGTTTTGAGACTTCATGTTGTCGCTTTCCATTGATAACCAATCTGAAATTATTGAAGCTTTTACTTCTAGTTCTAGATATTTAGATGATTTATTAAATATTGACAATACTTACTTTGATGGTTTAATCAGTCAGATTTATCCCCTAGAACTTCAGTTTAACAAGGCAAATTCCTCTGATACCGAGGCCACCTTTTTGGATTTACATTTATCTATTGTACATGTAGATGGATTTTTTTCTTGCAAAATTTATGATAAACGTGATGATTTTGATTTCGAGATTGTAAATTTACCTTTTTTGGACGGTTATGTTCCTCGTTCGACATTGTACGGGGTTTATATTTCGCAGTTAATTCGATTCGCTAGAGTGTCTAGTCATGTATCCGACTTCAAAACTTGTAATAAATTATTAACCGCTAAACTTCTTAATCAGGGATATCGGTATCATAAACTACGTAAAGCCTTTTCTACGTTTTATAGACGTCAATCTGATTTGGTTTCAAAATTCAATGTTGGACTTAAAACACTTCTGCTACAAGGCCTATCGGAAACCTAATTCTATGGTGACTTAGTATATAAATTTAGAAAAATACATGCCTGTAATGACTTTGGTACCCAATTTCGTAAAATCGTTCGTCGATATATAACGATTGGGTACAACATCAATATTATAAAAATAAAATGCGTGCATGGTGGTTAACCCAATCACGGTTGGCAACTTTGCTTCCCTCTTTGATTGCACACCGGTAGGTAGGGCTTAAGATTATATGACGGTTCCAGAGTAAAAACATAAATGGAATTTTATTTTATTTTAGTATTCTTTATGTTGGTTGGCGCCTGATGCTCCGTCTTTGGTCGGGCCCCTCGGAGTCTAACTGTTTGTTTTCTTTTGCTCCAGCAATTCTGTTGTTGTATGCTGTCGAGTCCTCAACCTTGTTTCATCTCTGTAGTTTTTTTATTTGTATGTTCTCGGAGATGTTACACTGATAAGTTAGGAAGCCTTCATGCGGACTAAACAAAATTAGTGTATACCGCGACAGAGGTAAGGGCGAGGATTATGGCCATGTAAAATCGATTTGAGCCCCCCCCCCCTTGGAGTTATTTCCGCTGACCCTTCCGGCGCGGTTCTTCTGTGGCGGTTTATTTATGTTGTTGTTTGTTACTACTCACTGTGTGTATCACTTGTGTCTTTTTATTTTGGATGGCCATTTGGTCATTTTGTGGGAGAGTAACTGTCCTTATGGCCATCCTTTGTTTGGGTTTCCATTATGGTCTGGTCGCTTCATGTTTGTGTTTCTTTTTCTTTGGTGTCTTTGATGGGTGGAGTAAGTTAATTGTATCGATTTCTGATCTTTGTTTTACTTCTACTTTGAGGGGGTCAAATCGCATATGCGTGTTTTTATGATGTACAGAAACAAACATCCTGTACTTAACTTTTGGGACGTTTTTTTCTTTTTTTCAACATTAGCACTTTTGTCAAAAAATGGATGCACTATACTGTTGATAATTAATGCGTAACTATACCAGATTTAGTGACACAGAGGCCTTTCTGATATTTAATTTTCATCAGTGTGTCTAAACCCTAAATTTTTGAAACCAAAACGGATGATGGACAAGACCCGGCAAACACAGCACATCTCCCTCCGGGCACACACCGACCGACATAGCTCCTGAGACAGGTCAACTGGAGGCATCAGGCAAGAGACGCCTACCAGGGAACTTATAGGCGTCCCCCACCGAGCCAACATCAGCAAACATGCCCCACACTCCATGGAAGTCCCGGGCATCAGGAAGGAGATGCACAAAGTAGCGAGACTTGCAAAATTTATAATATTACAAAAAGTGGCAACCAAATCCGCTAAGATACGTGTCTCACCTGACAAGTCAGTCTTAGTTTTAGAAAAATTAGAAATTTATACTGCAAATATTAAAGATATAATATAGTTATTTAAATCAGTACTTGAGTACTGACGTCAACGCCGCAGTATCAACCTCGGCACTAAGGAACTGATACTCAGCTGATGATACCCTCGGGGACGAACGAATCATCCGCCAGCAGAGATACAATCTCAGTGGTTGCAATTAATTCGTAACTATACCAAATTTAGTGACACAGAGACCTTTCTGATATTTAATCTTCATCAGTGTGTCTAAACCCGAAAGTTTTGAAACCAAAACGGATGATGGACAAGACCCGTCAAACACAGCACATCCCCCTCCGAGCACACACCGACCGACGTAGCTCATGAGACAGGTCAGCTGGAGGCATAAGGCAAGAGACGCCTACCAGGGAACTTATAGATGTCCCCCACCGAGCCAACATCAGCAAAAATGAGAAATAAATACATTTGTAACGTAAACTGAAATATGAACAAAGTCTGGTCGCTAGCAAACAATTATAGAAATAGATGCCCAGGAAGTGAGCGTATGTTGAGTGTAAAGCCTTGAATGAATTCAGTAATCGATGGTATAAGCGAGAATATGTTGACTATAAAGCCTTTACTATCGATTGCCGAATTTCATTCAAGACAGCATAAATTTCTTCCCTACGCGTACCGAAATCAATATCTAGTTCGTTACTCGTTGTATAACAACTGCTTGTTCGACATCCCTATACTTTAAGTAGACTAAGATGTTTTGCGGGCTTTTGTTGTACCTTCCTTCTATTCGAATGAATCTTCTTCAGTAATTTTATATGCTGTTTTATTTATTTATTTAATAACCGGTATGAACATCGCTTTAGTTTTGACGGTATCACAACCTTATTAACCAAAATGAGTATTACAAATACATTTAAAATATCAATATCACCCCTTAGGTTACACTCTGCTTCTTCTGTACAGATTCCCCATTCTATTAAGAACTTTAATACTATGTTGCCTTCGGTATTGGTTAGACCCTTAAATTTGTCTTCTGTAACTTCAGTTAATCTCAAAGGAGCAGGCAATACCAATGCGTTTGGGAGTAGTCTTCGTATAAGACTATCTCCTCTCAAATCGCCCATCCTTCGAAAATATACTAATCCGTGGAAAAGAAGTGGAATGTATCCTAGTATTTCTAAGTGCAATGCCAAGAGGTGCAGATGTTGTTCGCATTTAAGCACTGCGTCTACCGTTACTTCATCTGTAAACGGTAGACGCTTCTCTGTAGTTAACATGTCTGATTTGACATGACAGTCTACAGATTTAATTTATCTAATTACTTGACATGCTGCAAACTAATATGCAGTACGTCGGTCAAACTAACCGCATGCTTAAAACTAGATTGAACGAGCATTATCGTAGAATGAGTAAGCCTAAGAAAACTGACACTTTCTTGTACCGTCACTTTCGACGTACAGGTCATTCTGTAAATAACATTGTTACACAACCAGTGGAAAAACTTTATTAGATGCAAATTCTACATCTAGATTCAAAATAATCAAAAGACATGAAGCTGAACTGAAATGGATTAAATTTTTACAGACCCCTTTTCCACTGGGATTTAATGACAACATTTATCATGAGGGCAATATTTCCAGAATGCCGGACTTTGATATTTTCTCACTCCTGGAATGTCGAAAACGCAGAACTAGATCTCACGGCACCAGGAAAAATGGTAACTTTAAACGTAAATCACGTGCGTTTAAACGAAACAATACTAGACTGAAGTGACTGTCAATTATATTATTAAATCATGGACGCCACTCTATGCTTTCATTTTTAAGTTCATCACCCGTTTCTGTTTTACGTCTTCTGGACACCGAGGCGAATAAATTCTACGATAGTTCTCATCAGTTATATGATGCGGCTCTCTTAACTAGAGGCTATACTCAGCATACTCTCCGTCCTTACATTGATTCTGAAATTAATCATAAACGCCATTTCTTCAATATATCCTTCATTAATAGGTATGGATTTTATAGATTTGCCCAGTATCTTCCGTGAGAGATCGGTGCTTTCTTCCATTCCTGCTTATTTTCAAAATACTGAAACACCTATAATTTGCTATAAATATAACAAACCTGTTAGATCTATCATTTTTAATTTCAATAAACTTGTTTCAGATCTTGATATTGATACTAATACTCCTGATTCATGTGATTGTAAAAACTCAAAGTATTGCTATCCTGTTGCTGGTCATGTAATTACTGGCAATTTGAAAATTATTCCTGATTCTAGGATAAGGAATATAATTTCTAAAGGACCGAAATATCGGTTTCCTTCTAAAATTGATTTCAGTAAATGTAGAGATGAAATCGCTGCTTCCTTGAATGAATTCGGTAATCGACGGTGTAAGCGAGAGTATATTGAGCATAAAACCCTTAAGGACTGGAAACTTAGCATTTTAAAACTAGTGAATAAACGCATTTCCTTTTACTCTCAAAATACTAACTTATTACCTCCTAAGCCCAAGACGTCTTTACGTCATCTTAAACTAGGTATTCAAGAATTTCATAAGAAGTTTGTTTTGGCCCCTGCAGACAAGGCCGCTAACAACGTCGTCGTTGTGTGACGGCTCCACTATGTTAACACGCTTAAGCAGGAGCTTGGTGGAAATAAGGCCTATGAACTTCAGGCTTTAGCTGAAGAGAGAGGTATAGTAGATAAACATGTTTGTCTTTCAGCCACCAAGTTTGCTGTGTGTGTTAACGAAGGCCAAGACAAGCTTCCTACGCTATACTGGTTACCAAAACTTCATAAAAAAACCTTACAAAGCACGGTTTATTGCAAATTCTAGCTCTAGCACTACCACTGAACTTTCTAAATTATTAACTTCCTGTCTTACTGCTATTAAAACGCATGTAATTAAATATTGTGATAAAGTCTTTGAAAGATCAGGAAGAAATCTGTTTTGGTCTATAAAAAATTCGAATGAGGTTTTACTGAAGTAACTGTCCTTATGGCCTTCCTTTGTTTAGGTTTCCATTATGGTCTGGTCGCTTAATGTTTGTATTTCTTTCCCTTTGGTGTCTTTTATGGGTGGAGTAAGTTAATTGTATCAATTCCTGATCTTTGTTTTACTTCTACTTTAAATAAATTGAAATCTAGACATTTTCGTGCTTCTAGTCTGTCTACCTACGATTTTTCCACTCTTTACACTACGCTTCCTCATAATCTTATAAAAGAAAAGCTAAATGATTTAATTGAATGGGCTTTTCACAGAGAAGATTCTCTCTATCTTGCATGTAATGTCAGAAATGCATTTTTCACTTCTAAAGAGCATAAGAATTATACACTTTGGTCATGTCAGAAAGTGTGTGATGCCCTCACCTTTCTACTTGACAATATTTATAATATGAAAAAAATAGGTGTTACCTATAAACGAGCATAGCAAACTACACAAGGAAGCTGATGGATATCTAAACCAAAATATCTGTATATTATTGATATGCAAAAGTTGGCAAACTCAAGTCAACTGCCGAATACTTAGTTCTGACTGGAAAATTATTTGCACATTGCCTGGTCTTTTAAAAGTGATGCAACTTAAAGTAGTATGTGTCTAATAACCAAATGTTTTATCTTGAGTGCCAATAGCACCATTGGACTAGCAAAGTTGCTCAGAGTGCATCACTGGGTCTGTTCGCTTGCAACGGGAACCACTGGCTGCAAACGGTATTTACCATTTGCAGCATACTTTGGAGACGCTTTAGAGCGTGGGCAAAAAAAAACCGCACGGGAAATTTTCGTTGAGATGGAGGGCATGAAATATTTAACAGCTGAAGTCAGTGCGATAACAACTGTTTTCCCATGACCATAACTAACAATTATTTTTTTCCATGACCGAGGAGACACTGAAATATATTTCAGACAGTGAGTTGACATATAGTTCTTTTCCCCCCTTGTTGGTTTCTTGTCCGCTTGCACTACTTGACTAAAATGTGCTGCAATGTTTTGGAATCTAGCTGTAACTTTCTATGTCTACAACTACCAGTATCTGGAGTATAACAGTAGCTATTTACAAGTGTGAAGTCCTGTACATCTAAAACTGTTTAAAAAAAACTCACCTAAGCTCCAGATCACTAACCTTTAAACTCTGATGGAAACTGTTGAGCCGTGTCAGATATACAAAAAACAAACAACAAAAAACAGGGGACCAGTGGTTCTGGGCCGCTCACCTGGGTCCTTAGAGCTTATGGGGCCATTTTATTTCTGAGAAGATTTTAAAGTTTTTTTTTTTTACCATGGCAGACTCTTGGACATTTGACCTGATAATGGCCCAATTGGTTCCGGAGAAGATTTCTGAAGGGTTTTTACCTTATACGCCTGTGGACACAAACGGTTCAAGTTCGTATGAAGTACCTTCCAATGAATCTCTTTGCATCAAGTTAGTTTGACAAAGATTTCTAAAATTAGATAAAGCAATTGATGGTTCTCATTTTGGCAAACACTTTCTGGTTGACATTTGAGATGTCTTTTGATTGGACAGTGTAGGAGTCAGCAATGACATGTGCATATGTACACCACCTTGTGTTTTGAACTTATTTCTGTCCGGCAGTTGACTGGCAGGATGTTGGGATATATTGAATGATGTACAAGTCAAGATGAAATGAAGCCCATCGAAGTTTGAACGGATCTGTGTTCACAGGTATATGTTCACAGGTATATGGGCACGGTGGCCATATTGTTCATGCGACCAAATTCATATTAAACAAGAGGTCCATGGGCCACTATGCTCACCAGAGCTCAGGGGGCACTGCAGACTGGCAGCAAAGTATTTTAATTAACCATGGAAGCCCTGCTACAGATAAAATTTGGACCCGATCAGCCTAGTGGCTTCAGAGGTCTGATGTCGCTTGAATGTGTTGTTGCAGGACAACAGATGACAACTGACAATTTCCCATCTGTGGCAACCAATAGGCCTAAAAGAACATTATTAAAGGAACATTTCTATGTAAGTTTGACAAAATATTTTGAAAGGCATAAATGCCATTTTTCAATTTTCCCCATTATAAGTCAATGGAAACGCTTAACTTGCCATAGCAAACAAACCAAAGAGCCAAATTTCATAACAAGGAGCTCAGATGGGCACTGCCCAATGGCAGACATGTATTTTAACATGGTATGATTTTAATCTACCAATTATAAAGTCTCCCAAACAAACCCCATTCCCAAATGAGCACTCATGTGGACTGTATCTGAAATATTAGGTGTTTTATATAGTAGAGAGGGTGGGGCATGAACCAATGGAGCCCTGGTTGGTGTCACTAAATGTGTCTTATGAAAAGGAACATACACATATATGGTTTAGCGGTGGGATATGTATGGCTCCTGAGATGTAAGGCCTTTTAAGCAGAAGAGGGATTCGGGCATGGTGGATTCCAGAAAAGCCCAAGATTGTTGCAACCTAATGCTGAACAGTTTCTGAGATATGAGGCCCTTTTATGAAGTGGATGGGAAAGAAATGGCCCCTGCAGACCCCACAAGATCGGGTGACTGAATGTGGCTAATAACAATGAACAAGAATATATGTGATTATGTGGTGGGGATTTGAATAGTTTCTGAGATATATGGCCTATTATGAAGTGGGATCTTATCATAAGGAACAAGAATATATATGGTTAAGGGGTGGGGATCTGACCGGTTTCTGAGATATATGGCTTTTAATGAGGTAAAGGGGTGGGGCATGGCCCGTGGCACCACAGGCGGGTGGGGGGAACCCTATGTTGGTGTCACTGAATGTGTCTTATCACAAGGAAAAAGAATATATATATGGTTTAGGGGTGGAGATCTGAATGGTTTCTGAGATAAATGGCATTTTATAAAGTGGAGGGGGTGGGTCATGTGCCCGGCACATCTTTGGGGAGCCCCAGGTTGGTGTCACTTAATGCTTCTTATCATAAGGAACAAGAATATATATGGTTTAGGGGTGGGGATTTGTAAGGCTTTTGAATATTTGGCCTTTTATGAAGTTTTGTTTGTTTGTTTGTTTGTTTGTTTAATTTGAGGTTAAACATCCCCGTCAACACTGTAAAGGTCATTTCGGAGACGTTGCTTCCAATTTTGTGGGACTTTTACCCGACATTGAGATGAAATGACATCTCAAGCCCTGCCACCCAATGAAACCAATAGGGTTTATTAGCATGGACGGTCCGCCTCACACTGCGGTTCCTGGACAGGCTTAGATCCTCTAAGCGGTTTACCAGTACTAGTGTGCGGGCCGGATTCAGCTCTGTGTGGAAGCATCATGCAGCCCATATATTTCTTCAAGCCCCTATGGGCGGGGGCCAACCTTTTACGAAGTGGAGGGGGTTGGGCATGTCTCCAGCACATCCCAGGTGTCCCCCTGGTTGGTGTCACTGAATGCAACTTATCATAAGGAACAAAAATATATTTCGTTTAGGGGTTTGGATCTGTTAGGTTTCTGGAATATTGGGCCTGTTGTAAAATGGAGGGGTTGGGTATGGCCCAGGCACATCCCAGGGGACCCCCAGGTTGGTGTCACTGAGTGCATCTTATCATAAGAGACAAGAATATATAAGGTTTTACGGTTGGGGATCTGAATGGTTTCTGAGATAAATGGAATTTTATGAAGTGGAGGAGGTGGGGCATGTCCCCGGCACATCTGGGGGATCCCCAGGTTGGTGTCACTTATTGCACCTTATCATAAGGAACAAGAATATATACAGTTTAGGGGTGGGGATCTGTAAGGTTTCTGAGATATAAGGCATTTTATGAAGTACTGGAGGCGGGGCATGGCCCCGGCACACCCTACTAGACCCCCAGGTTGACACAAAAGCAAATGGCTGAGAGAAGTTCACTAAAGAACCATTTCTATGAAAGTTTTGTCAAAATATCTGCAAAGGCTTTGTAGTTAATGCCATTTTTCAATTTTCCCTATTATAAGTCTATGGAAAATCTAAGTTGCCATAGCAATCAAACTAAAGAGCCGAATTTCATAAAAACAGAAACTCTGTAAAGGCAAATATGGTGAATATTTTCATAAACTCTCAGCCTCATAGAGCATACGGTTTCTGAGGAGATGATTTTTTAATTATTATTTTTTTTTCTTTTTTTTTTTTTCATTTTGGTTTCCATGGCAACCAATACAAATGAGCAGTAGGCCTAAAAGCATATGGCAGATAGTAGATTGTATTTTTTTCAAAGCAATCAGAAATGGAGCAATTTCTGACTGAACCATTCACCAGCTACATGTATGTCGAAAAAATGGCCCAAGACGGTACCTATGCAGACCATGTTTGCATACAATCCCTTGCAAACATGCTACAAGTGAAGCTACACATCACTCATGCTGAGGAGCCCGATCTTCTGATAGCACCTTCTGAGCCTGGTCATTATGGTCTTCTTCTCCTGGGATACCTACCTGACCTTCACCACTATGTTAGCCTAGCTCAACGGTGAGTAAATGGAATGTTAGCGCTAAATAGAGGAGTTAATACAAACTAGTATTTCTATACTAGCCGGAACCCCCAGGTTGCATGATGCTTGCAGAGCCTGGTTAAATGGTTAATATGGTAGTGCATCAGTCAAACCACTCACCTTACTTTGTGTTACTAATGCCAGCTAGCACTAAGCAGAGGGTGATTAATAACCAAAGGGTGCATATATAGAAAGCAAGCAGTGCTATAAAAGACAGAGTTTGTAAACAGTACGTGTGTGTTACTAAAGCAAGCAATGCAAAATAAGTAGTGTTAAAGCATTTATATGCTAAAGGCTACGTGCATGCAGGAACAATCTATATCAGTTGCTTTTACAGCTTATTATTCAACATTTCAGCTATAAGGAGGAGGACTTTGTAGCTGTACGACTTTCCAGCAAGACCAGGTCAACAGTCCACAAGATGTTCACAGCAAAGGCATGGTGAAATATTTTACCAGTATTAATAGAATATAAAAAAATGCATTCTAAAATACCTTTCAATTAAAAACGTATTTCCCTTAGGGCTGAGTATTGCATGCAAATACCGTATTGCGATATATTGCGATACAGCTTTTTTGTATTGCAATACGTATTGAATATGTATTGTATATTACAAAAACCCTTTGATTGCTTTATCAATTAAAGCTATACTTAAGCAAAACCATTTATCAATCATTAAAAGTTTTTTCTGTTTAATGTGTTATGCATAAGAATTTATTTTTCTGATTCCCACTTGCACCCCACTGTGACCTAACAGTGCTATAAATATCTTGTTAATCTTCTTATAGAAGATTCTAGAAAACTGAGTCACAGATTAATTTCATTTTTGTAAACAACATGTTTACAAGGAAAAGTACTTCAGAACCTTCCAGAAAGCTCTGGGTTGCATTATTTTTAGAAAATTACCTCATCTTATTCCACAGCCCTCTGGAATGTTCTAGAGAAATCTTAGGGTCTATAAAAGAGCTTGATTTTTCTCATTGAGTCAGACTTTGGAGTTTGATGTTTGGGCATTTAAGAAAAGTTATTTCTAAATTCTGTGTTGGATTGTTAAAGGATATTACTTTTCATTTTGGACTGTGAATTCTGTGGGATCGAGGAAAATAGATTCATTCAGGATATTTCATAACAGAGCTAAGTACATTTAATTTTCTTACTTCTACAGGTTAAAGTTAACTTGTAAATAAATTTTGTTAAAATTTTCCAAAAGGCTTGTTTGCTTTTCCTTTCTGCTACGCCTGGCTCGTAACAGAAATTGGGGGCTCGTCCGGGATAAAACCATTTTAAGCATTTTAAAACCGACATTTCATGTGACGCAGGTAATTGTCATTTCTTATCAAATAGACTTTGCAGTTGCTTCACAGGATTGGTATTTCCCTATAGGCATATAGGGGATTGTCATTTCATGTGAACTGTCATTTCAGGTGAAATAGTACTTGTCATTTCAGGTGAAATTCTCGTTGGGCTTGTCATTTCAAAAAAAAAAAAAACTTTATAAAACAAACAAAAAGCAAACATGTCGTTTGATTTCAGAAGCTTTTTGGCTCAGCCTACTCAGGAGTTGTTTAATCTGGCCAAAAGGACAGATTTGCTAGAAATTGCTTCCCATTATGGGGTCACTGCTGTCAAAACAAGCATGAAGAAGCATGAAATTAAGAATATTTTGGTACAGTTTTTTGTTGATGAAGAACTTTTCGATCCATCTGCTTTGTCTCTCATTATGGTTTCACATACTGAATTACAAATGAGACAAATTGAAATAGGAAGGCAAATTGAATTGGAGAAGTTAAGGTTAGAAATGGAAGAAAGAGAGAAAGAAAAGCAAAGGGAAATGGAAGAAAGAGAGAAGGAAAAAGAAAGAGAAATGCAGAGACAAATGCAGATGGAAAGATTAGAAATGGAAGAACGAATTCGAAAAGAAAAATTAGAACAGGAAGAAAAACAAAGAGAAATGGAGGAACGCCTTCAGAAAGAAAAATTAGAAAAAGAAGAGCGACTTGAAATAGAAAGAGAAAAATGGCAATTTCAATTAAAGATGAAGGAAATGGAACTCCAGGGTCAGGATAGGGTGAAACCTACCCCTGTTTTTGACTCTGGTAGTTACTTTGATGCCACAAAACACATCAGATTAGTTCCGCCATTTCAGGAAAAAGAGGTAGATACGTATTTTTTGCATTTTGAAAAAGTTGCAGAAAATTTAAAATGGCCAAAAGAGCATTGGACCTTACTTTTGCAAAGCGTTGTTGTCGGAAAGGCTCGAGACATTTACACTCAGCTAACTGTCGAGCAAAGCTCAGACTATGATCTGGTTAAGGAGCTTATTCTTAAGGCATATGAGTTGGTCCCTGAGGCTTACAGGCAGAAATTTAGGAACTGTAAAAAAGAAATTTCCCAGACCCATGTAGAATTTGCTCGAACCAAAGAACAATTATTTGATAGGTGGTGTTCTTCTAAAAAAGTAGGCTCTGATCATGACAAACTTAGACAGCTTGTCCTTGTTGAAGAGTTCAAACGGTGCATAAATTCAGACATTAAATCTTTTCTCGATGAGAGACAGGTTGAAACTTTGGAGGAAGCTTCTCGTTTGGCAGATGATTATGCTTTGACTCATAAAGTCTCATTTGTGGACAGGCCTTATCCTCGAAAACCTTATAATCCACAGACAGGTCCAAGATTCTATCCCAGTAATCCTTCTGGTAGTTATAGCCATACATCTAGTACTATGCCCAAACTTTCTGGTGAAAATAAAAGCCAGAATCCTTCCAAACCTTCTGGTGAAAACAGAAGCCCAAATTTTCCCAAACCTTCTGGTGAAAACAAAGACCAGAATCCCTTATCTCAATCTCAAGTAGTTTGTTATTATTGTAAAAATACAGGTCATTTGATCTCTGAGTGTTTAAAATTAAAGCGAAGGAAAGAAAGAGAAAGACAAGAGGAACTTAAGCCTACAGGCTTGACTTCTATAAGGCCAAAACCACAGTCTTGTGTAAGGGAGGAAACTCTTTCTGATATCAAATTATCTGAGACTGATTCAGTTATGGAGATTTATGAACCATTCTTATCAGATGGTTTTGTGTCACTTAATGGTGACAGTTATGCCCATCCTACCCCTATTAAAATCTTACGAGATACCGGAGCTTCTCAATCTCTTATTCTAGCAGATACTCTGCCTTTTTCTGAGAAGACTTCTTTGGGCCAAAGTGTCCTTATTCAGGGTGTGGAATGTGGATTTGTTAATGTTCCACTTCATAACGTTTATTTGTCATCAGACTTGGTATCCGGTTCAGTGGCTGTTGGTATTAGACCTTCTTTACCTTTTAAAGGTGTTCATTTGTTGCTAGGCAATGACTTAGCTGGAGATAAGGTTGTGGTAAACCCACTTTTGACTGCTAATCCTTGCACTGATCAACCACCTGATCCCATTGAGCAGGAAATTCCTGATCTTTATCCGTCCTGTGCAGTCACAAGGGCTATGGCACGTAAGGCCAAGCAAACTGATGGGAAACAGGATTTTGATTTTACTGATACCTTTTTGGGTCAGTCTTTTAATGACGAGATAACAAGGTCTCTGTCTTCAAACCTGCCTGATAAGCAGGCAGATTTTCATGACAATAAGTCATCTTTAGATCTAGGCCATGACAAAATGTCTGGGTCTCAACTAGCTATAGAACAGCATAAGGATCCTGAAATTTCGCCTTTATTTGAAAGGGCCTTAGATGAGCAGGAAATATCTCAGGTCCCAGGCTGTTATTATGTCAAAAATGGCATCCTTATGAGAAAATGGCGTCCACCAGACGTCTCAGCAGAAGACGAGTGGACTGTCAACCACCAGATAGTGGTTCCACGGGTTTACCGTTCCCAAATATTAAACTTGGCACATGAAACTCCCATGTCAGGACATTTAGGTGTAAATAAAACCTATCACAAGATTCTTAATCATTTTTACTGGCCTGGGTTAAAATCAGATGTTTCTCAGCATTGTAGGTCCTGCCATACATGCCAAATGGTAGGAAAACCCAATCAGACTATACCCAAGGCTCATTTGCAGCCTATACCTGCTTTTGATGAACCTTTCAGTCGAATAATTATAGACTGTGTGGGTCCCTTGCCCAGAACTAAGTCCGGCTGTGAATATCTTTTGACCATTATGTGTGCTTCCACACGTTTTCCTGAAGCCATTCCACTAAGAAATATCAAAACTAAGACAATCGTCAAGGCCTTAGTGAAGTTTTTCACATTTGTTGGGCTCCCTAAATCTATTCAGTCAGACCAAGGCTCAAATTTTATGTCTGGAATATTTCAACAAGTAATGCATGAACTTGGCATTGTACAGTATAAGTCATCGGCCTATCATCCTGAAAGTCAAGGCGCCCTTGAAAGATTCCATCAAACATTGAAAAACATGATAAGATCATATTGCTTTGACACAGAGAAGGATTGGGATGAAGGCATCCATCTCCTTTTATTTGCTGTAAGAGAATCTGTGCAAGAATCTCTTGGCTTCAGTCCATTTGAATTAGTATTTGGCCATACTATTCGTGGTCCTTTGAAACTTCTCAAAGAGAAATTTCTCTCCAATGATGACACCTCCCTGAATTTACTTCAGTATGTGTCCGATTTCAAAACTAGACTTTCAAAAGCTTGTGAGGCTGCTCGGACCAATCTTCAGTCAGCCCAAATGAAAATGAAACAGCTATATGACATAGGGACAAAAGAAAGGAATTTTAAACCAGGTGATAAAGTACTAGCTCTTTTGCCTATTCCAGGAAAATCGTTGCAGGCCAGGTATTATGGTCCATACACTGTAGACAAAAAGATCAGTGACGTAAATTACATAATAAACACTCCTGGGAGGCGCAAGCTAAAGCAGCTATGTCATATTAACATGCTCAAGGAATACATAGATAGGGACAATACATCTTTAACATCAGTCAATCTAGTTAGCTCTGTTCCACTTAATTCATGTGACAATGACTGTGAGGATATTAATTCAGTGAAGTCGGATCCCACATCATCAAAACTTCAGAATTCTGACATTCTACGGAATCTTGACCAGAAACTGTCACATCTACAGCCAAATCAGCGGAATGAACTGAAACAGCTGATATTTGAATATGAACACTTATTTCCTGACATTCCAACACGGACAGACAAAATATTTCACGATGTGAACATAAATGGTTCCAAACCTGCAAAACAACACCTATACAGGATGAATCCTATAAAACAGAAAAATCTTAAAGAAGAAATTCAGTATTTGCTGGACAATGACTGGAATGGAGTTCTCCTAGTATTCTTATACCAGAACAAGAAAGGACAAAAATGTTTATAGACTCTTAGAAGGATTAATTCTCGAACATAGACAGATGCAGAGCAAGAATCAGTCTGCAACATTTCGAAGTTTCTCTTACCCCTACTACTGCACCGATTGTTGTTTTCAGTGATCACAATCCACTGACTTTCATACATAAAATGAAAAACAAAAATCAGCGGTTGCTCAGGTGGAGTCTTATGCTACAAGAGTATAATTTAGACATAAGACATATCAGAGGGAGAGATAACATTATCCCTGATGCCCTTTCAAGAGCTTGAGCAGTGTCAGGAGTTGTGTTTTTCTTTCCTACTAAAGTGGATTGTAGATACATGTAATTTTATATGCTATGCTCAATATTTTATTATTCTTAAAGCAAAAGAAAGCTTTATTACATAAATCTTTCTTTTCCTCGAAGAGGGGGAGTGTTATGCATAAGAATTTATTTTTCTGATTCCCACTTGCACCCCACTGTGACCTAACAGTGCTATAAATATCTTGTTAATCTTCTTATAGAAGATTCTAGAAAACTGAGTCACAGATTAATTTCATTTTTGTAAACAACATGTTTACAAGGAAAAGTACTTCAGAACCTTCCAGAAAGCTCTGGGTTGCATTATTTTTAGAAAATTACCTCATCTTATTCCACAGCCCTCTGGAATGTTCTAGAGAAATCTTAGGGTCTATAAAAGAGCTTGATTTTTCTCATTGAGTCAGACTTTGGAGTTTGATGTTTGGGCATTTAAGAAAAGTTATTTCTAAATTCTGTGTTGGATTGTTAAAGGATATTACTTTTCATTTTGGACTGTGAATTCTGTGGGATCGAGGAAAATAGATTCATTCAGGATATTTCATAACAGAGCTAAGTACATTTAATTTTCTTACTTCTACAGGTTAAAGTTAACTTGTAAATAAATTTTGTTAAAATTTTCCAAAAGGCTTGTTTGCTTTTCCTTTCTGCTACGCCTGGCTCGTAACAAATGACAGATGAATTGTAGCTGTTCCCCATGTTTAATTCAATCTGACAAGCCTTTCCAGAGTCTTATATTTTATTATTGACATATCTGAAGACTGAAGACCACCAAGCACCATTCAGACTAGAAAATTCAAGCAAAAAGGATCATTATCTTAGGTCCAAAATGTCAATCTATGTGGAAGGCCACTGTAAAGATATGCTTCAACCACTTATTAGGCTAACAAATACATTCAAATTGTTTGGACATTTTTATTCTCTCAAATTCTGATTCATTTTACATTACTTCTAATGATTTTCTATTCTATATATAGTAACACAATATATTGTCACACTGTTCAGGTCATATTGCAATACGTATTGCTCAGACACGTATTGCAATATATTGATATTTCAATATATTGTTACACCCTTAATTTCCCTTACTACTATATTTTCACTTTCACACATCAGTTTCAATTATTAATGATCAAATTATAGTCTATACCAGCCTACTTGTTGATGCATTTTAATAAGACACTATTTCTTTATAGAACTCTATTGATACTTTTTATTGTATAGGTGTTGAAGTTTGACAGTGAAGTCACACTACGATTTATGAAAGAAGTTTCACCCACTGTCTATACCATGCCGAGCCAAAATGATGTCTCCAGCAACCCACATTCCGATATAATACAGAGGCTTTAACCGCCGAGTCTACTCCCTGTGCGTGGAATCAAGCTCAAATTTATACCTCATGAGATTCAACAATCAAGAAATAATTGGTAGAAAAATGAAGAGTACTGAGACAGATATTCCAAAAGGATTGATTTAACAAAACTTGCTTGAAGGTGTCAGTATCAAGATTTAATGATGTGTAACAAAATGTATATATTATATTGGCCTTTATTTCATATAACCCTATATGGGTCACTGATTAATAAATCTTGATAATGAGGCCTTCAAAAGAGCAATTATGATTAGTTAAGAGGCCTTCAAAAGAGCAGTTATGATTAGTTAAGTCAAATGAATTCAGTGTACACTTCAGAGACTATGTTAATCATATTTTAAAACATTAAGATCAGGAGATCAAATGAAACCAGTATTTAAGCTAAATTTGTCACAAGTGTAACATTAAAGTGACATTCAGTTTTTACACTCCAGATTTGTATTAATATTTTGAACTCAAAATGAACTATTTTAAATGATAAGAAAACAGATTTACATTGACACAATAATGTATTTCAACACTGATAGAATGAAATCTGAAAACAATCTAGTCTATGTTGGATTATACTGTTTTATTATATTTGTTTCTTGTTCCAAAGTTACTTTAAAGTGGAAGAATTAATTTTACTATCCAGTCCAGTCATCTTATTTGCCAAAATATACATGAGTGCCATACTGTTTTGTCCAGGAAATTGAGCTTGAGACTTTAAAAGATTGAAACTAACATTGTCACAAGTTACTTTCGAATTAAGCCTCATGAATGTAGCTAAGGGGCTCTTACACTGTCACGACTTTGACCAGGATTGTCCACGACTGTCCACGACCAATTGGGACCATGAAAATCGTGGCAAATCGGGGCATACACGGTTCCGATTTCACTACCCTACGAATACTCACGACATTGCTACGACACTTCTACGAACAATCACGATTGCTGTACGATAATGGAGCCGATCTACAACGATCCTCTACGATCGACTACGATGTCTTACGATCCTCTAGGATTCTTCTACGACTGCACCACGATTGCTTCAAGATATCAGACGATCATACACGATTTCTCACGATCCCTGCAAGACTGCTCTACGACCAAGGCACGATGATCAAAGACTCAGTACGATCATGGAGGATTCGATACGATTTACTCACGATTAACCAAGACTTCTCCCGATTCGTCAGGATTTATAACGATCTGGGTATATAAAAGTGTTCATCAAATGTACAGTGTCATTCAGATTCAACCATTTCTGTAGAGAGCATCTGACGAAAATGTTTTTGCAGCCAGGTCAAGGCTTCTGTATCTTCAAAATTTAGTTCAGCTCGAACAAGACATGATCGAAAATGACATTGCAATGGCTGAACAACTGGAGGTGCAGAGGGACAGGAGGGACAGGTGACAGTTGACCATAGTTGCTTGGGTAATTATATGTACAAAGTTACGTGGAGAAAGTAGTGCATTCGACGTAGTGTCGGGATAAATCGTGCTAGCGTCGTCATCAATCGGAGTGCATTCCTGGTGAATCTTGCATTGTCGTGAGCAGTCGTCATGATACCGTAGTAGATCGTACGGCAGTCGCAACGGAATCGTAGAGGCATCGTAGATGATCTTGTCTCGTCGTAGCACAATCGTGGTAGAATTCAGTCACAATTATTCACGATTGGCCACGATTACCACGACGACGGCTCACGACTGACCTACGATTTCTCCACGACCGCTCTACGATTTGAAAAATGATGCCGACTCGTCACGAATGTTTTGAACATGTCCAAAACAGTCGTGGTCACTCCCGAACTATCACGATCAACCACGATTCCTCAAGATCTCTGCCGACTTCTCTACGACGCTGTTCACGATTTACCACGATTTAAAAAATCGTGGTGAGTCGTGGCCAAAATCGTGACAGTGTAAGAGCCCCTTAAATTAAGCTTTGATCTTAAAACAAATTGTTTATAAAATGATGGTATAAAGGTTAAATGATGGTAAAACAAAATATTTCAATAGTTTCAAAATGATATATCTGAAAAAAAAAAAATACAATATGCAGAGGACAACAATTTTATAGTATTGTTTGTTTACAAGTTCTGTTTACAAGTTCTGTTAAAAGTTCTCTAGTCTTTGTTCAATCCAAAAATTATTATGTATGTCACAGCTTTTTTCCTCAGATTAAAATTGTAGCCATTTAACTTCAATGATGAAATCTGTCAAAAGTGTAACATTTTGTACCTGCAAATGTAGCCTGCAGATTGTACCCAAGACTTTAAGTTTCAAATAAACTGTATCAAAATTGTCATAGCATAGATAAATATTGGTAAGATAATATACTCAACACTTTTTATGTGAAATACTGGAAAAAAATATTTCTTCTGTACATAGGGATAGTCTGTTCTATAATTTTTTTATTCAAAAGTACTGTTGAAGTTGGAGACTTAATCAGGGTTATCGGTACCATAAACTACGCAAAGCCTTTTCAAAATTTTATAGACGCCATTCTGATTTAATTTCAAAATTCAATATTGGACTTAAATCTCTTCTGCAACAAGGTCTATCGGAACCCGAATTTTATGGTGACTTAGTATATAAATTCAGAAAAATATATAACCGCAATGACTTCAGCACCCAATTTCGTAAAATCATTCTTCGATATAAAAAGATTGGGTACAACATGGATATTATACGACAGACTGCATGCATGGTAGTTAACCCAATCACGGTTGGCAACTTTGCTTCCCTCTTTAATTGCACGCCGGTGGGTCAGGCCTCAGATTCTATGACGGCTCCAACGTAAAGGCTTATTGAAAATTAAAGAGATAATGTTGGTTGGTGCCTGATGCTCTGTCTCTGGTCGGGCTCATCGGAGTCTAACTGTTGGTTTTCTTTTGCTCCAGCATTTCAGTGGTTTCTTGCTGTCGAGTCCTCACCGTTGTCTCACCTCTGTGGTTCTTTGATTTCTGTGTTCACGGAGATGTTGCACTGATGAGTTAGGAGGCCTTCATGCGGACTGAACAAATTTTTTGTCTAAATCGCGGCGGAAGTAAGGGCGAGGATTGTGGCCACGTAAAATCGATTTAAGCCCCCCAGTGGAAATCTTCCACTGACCGTTCCAAGGCGGCTCTTCTGTGGCGATTTATTTATGTTGTTGTTTGTTACTTACTCTGTGTATCACTTGTGTCTTTTAATTTTGGATGGCCATATGGCCATTTTGTGGGAAAGTAACTGTCCATATGGCCTTCCTATGTTTAGGTTTCCATTATGGTCTGGTCGCTTAATGTTTCTATTTCTTTCCCTTTGGTGTCTTTTATGGGTGCAGTAAGTTAATTGTATCAATTCCTGATCTTTGTTTTACTTCTACTTTACTTTCTGAGACGTATCTTTGTTTACTTTCATTACCAAAATATGTAAAATGTAACACTTATTTGATCAGAAATGAAAAATTTAGGCATTATACAGCAGTGCTGAAACTGTCACAAGTGTAACATTTTTATAGAAAATGTACATGTTTTTGAAAGCCACCTAAAATCATAAATATTTATCACAATCAAATGAAATTTTACATTTCGATCGTTCAACGCAACACTGGGCTAACTCAGTTTTTTTAAATTTTACAGGAGACAGTTTTTTCTGTTTATTAAATTCATAAATAGCTCATCAGGGTATTAATGAAAGCTGATCTACAAGGTAAAATTTATAAGGAGTTTGAAGTGAAGTATGTTGCAATTCATGTCATGTGACAGAAAAAAGAGATATGAAACAAAGTTTGAGTTAGATCTGTTTTCCCATTAAAAATATCCAATTTTCGCAATTAAAGTTAATGCAACACTGGTCTAACTGGAATTAAATTAGTGTTTCTTGTCACTTTCTATTTTCAAAAACAAAATTATTCATAATCAGCAGAAGCAATATCTAAAGTACAAAAAGAAAACTAAACCTTCATGTATTTGAAGAATATTTATTGCTGCAAAGCAGTAAAATAACATTGTTCCCATTCTTTTTCTTGTAATCTAATACAATATGTCATGTAGAAACATAAATGTAAGACATGCAATTTAAAATTACTTTTGCATTTAACTGCTTGTTATAAACTGTATCTTACAGCAGTAGCCATTATACATTTAATTCATGATTATATATTTAATTCATGAAACAAGTTGGAGAATTTACATTTTTTTGAGCCTTCACGAGCAAAATACTCAAAATGCCTAACTTAATCTACAAATTTCATTTGTCATAACTCTTTGGCTTCCCATGTTATTAAGACACATTATACAGAGATATATGAATTTCATTTTCAGAATAAAATATTACCATATTTGCCATAATTAGAGCTCAGTGCACTTAGATTTGTTTGATTTGAGGTTTAACATCCTCGCCAACACTGTATAAGTCATTTTGGAGACCTTGCTTCCAACTTTGTGGGACTGTGAGTCTTACCCAACCTTGAGATGAAATGACATCTCAAGCCCTACAGGACATTGAGGTGAAATGAAATCTCAAGCCCTCTCACCCAATGAAACCAATATGGTTTATATGCATGGACGGTCCAATTTGCGCCACTTTTCCTGGGCAGGTTTGGAACCTCTAAGCAGTTTACCAGTATTTAAGTGCGGTCAGCATTATATACTTATTTTCTATAAAAGGATTATCCTTTGGAAGCAAGTAATACACCACAGAACTGGAAAATATGAAGTATACATATTTTCTGGGTCGGACTAGCCAGTTTCGGCTAATTAGGCCTCATCAGTGACCCTCAAATATTTTCAAAATTCCACAATGGAATCAATGGTCCCAAAGGACAAGAAAATATAAACTACACTATGATGTGGTGCAGAGAGACTTTTTACGGCTGCCATACGTTCCTAGACAACAGCTGTAGTGACGTTAAATATGTTCTAGAAAGGGTTATCCTATGGAAGCAACGAATACATCACAGAACTGGAAAATATAGAGTGTACATGTTTTCTGGGCCAGACTAGCTAGTTTCGTCCATCAAGGCCTCATCAGTGACCCTCAAATATTTTCAAATTTCCACAATGGAATCAATGACCCCAAAGGACAAGAAAATATAAACTACACTATGATGTAGGGCAGGGCGACTTTTTACGGCCGTCACACATTCCCAGACACCAGCTGTAATGATGTTAAATATGTTCTATAAAAGGGTTATCCTTTGGAAAGTAGAAGTGGAGGCAATGATCAGGAATTAATACAATTAACCCACAGCTCCCATCAGAGACACCAAAGGGAAAGAAACACAAACATGAAACAACAGACCCTAATGGAAACATCAACAGCAGAAAGCCAAAAGGACAGTTACTTTCCCACAAAATGGCCAATAGTCTATCCAAAATAAAGTAACATAAGCGACACAAACACCCATAGACAAACCATAACAAAAATAAACCGCGACAGAAGAACTGCCTTGGAACTGTCAGCGGAAACGAATTCCACTGGGGGGCTTAAATTGATTTTACGTGGCCACAATCCTCACCCTTACTTCTGTCGCGATTAAGACAAATAATTTATTCAGTCCGTATGAAGGTCTCCTAACTCATCAGTGCAACCTCATCAGTGGAAGGCTGACTCTGCATGACATAAATAGGGATTACTGGACAAGGTACCCACTCTTTTTTGCTCAATTCTATTTTCTAGGCTTTAGGAGCCTACTGGGAATGCCAACATGCAAAAAGGTCAACTTTAAGTGCTGATTCATTGAAATCAGATACTGAAAGTGAGTTCCATGCCCTGAGCTTACTTTTCTGATCAATGAGAGCTGACATCTGTCCTTCTTAACCCTTGTTCTGCTGAATAAATTAATTTTGCCACATCCTTCTTTGACTATCAAAAAATCAAATTACTTGATGTCATTTATTCCTTTAAACTCACAAACTGAATGACAAACAGTGAGGGTCTAGGTCAGATGGTATCTGGAGAAGAATCTCATCTGAATCTTCACGGTTTGCAAAGATACAGCCTAGCCTAGTTAACAGGACAATACATGTAGTTCAATCAGTGGAAGGGAGTGAATGACGGTAGAAAACATTTCATGATCAATCTCCACCAAAGAATGTTGTAGACCAAGGAGGATCTTACCTGCAAACTCCTGATCAGATGTGAATCCGACTGAGCCACTGATTTTGTTTTTTGTTTGTTTGTATTGGAGTTTAACGGCCCAGTCAACACTATTTAGATCATTTTTTGAGCCGGTCAGCTTACCTATCCACACTTCTCCTGGGCAGGCTTACACGTAAGCGGTTAACCAGTACAGTGCTCATTCCAAAAACTGACGACTGCCCTTCTTGAATCAGCAGAAGGGAGAGAATGACCGTAGAAAGGATTTCATGATCAATCTCCACAAAAGAATGTTACCTACTCGAACCCGCATTCTCCTGATCACCAGTCAGATGCGCATCCGACTGAGCTATGGAAAGTAGAAGTAAAACAAAGATCAGGAATTGATACAATTAACTTACTCCATCCATAAAAGACACCAAAGGGAAAGAAATACAAACATTAAGCGACCAGACCATAATGGAAACCTAAACAAAGGAAGGCCATATGGACAGTTACTTTCCCACAAAATGGCCATATGGCCATCCAAAATTAAAAGACACAAGAGATACACACAGTAAGTAACAAACAACAACATAAATCGCCACAGAAGAGCCGCCTTTTTTTCAGGGTGCTGGCCTGAGCAACTGATACTAGGGTGAGTGTAAAAAAAATTGTGAAAGTGACTTGTCATCAGTGCCCACTTGTTGTCGGCCTACTTTACATACAGGTATCTCCAGATACGATGGAGTAATGAACATATTAAGGGATTTTTTTTTCAGTAACATCGGTCATGTTGTGGGTACTAAAAGAATAATCTCATCAAGATAATTCTAACAAGTACACACAACATAAGTTTTATGAAGAAGGAGCACATATGTTCCTTAAAAAATAGCATTATTCTGCCCCCATAAATGTCAGTTAGTAAAAATAAACATCCTGGCAGAGGTTGATCAGTGTCTACATTGTTTGCTAGTCTACAAGCTTTCTTCAATGGGTGGTTTGTTCAGACGTTTAGTCTTCTGAATAATTAGCACAGTCTGAGCTTTAATATTATATAGTCTTAGTTTTTTTAAAACTAATATTTATTTTTCAATTATTTGCCATTTGGTTTTAATTTCTCATATGTGCACCATTTAGGCCAATTTATTCTCCAAGCCCAGATTGGTGGGGCGCTTATTTTGTCCTGAACAGAATCATCAGCCATGTATATAACAGGAATCCATTCAAAATAAAGGGGTGTCAGTATATGTCAGACCAAAACAAATATAGCTGGATTTTTAGTAAAAAGTGCAGACCCTGAACAGATCTCACAGAATGTGGTGTCTGATCTGGGCCTTCAATGTATATTGTCTATATTTTTGTTCTGCATTAAGGCCCGTCCTGGACTCTAGATTTGGTCAAATTCGTTAAGAGTCATGATCTTTTGGCTGTCTTATCCCTAGAGTATGCCCACCACCCAACCTCAGGGGGAAACAATGATATATTATAGGTTATATTGCATGGATACTGCATACAGAAAAAAGAACATGCCTTGCAGATCTATATACACATGTATTTGGTTTTCGGTATAGTAAGAACCCTGTCCCATCCCCTGACCCTCTGTAAAGGGGTCCCATAATAAAACTTTGCCAAGAAATGCATCAACTGTTATGATTATTAGTTGTTCTATCTGCTATGCCTATGATCTCATCATGATATCACCAGAAAATATTGATTAGCTTTCTTCAACTGTTTAACGCAACACTGGTCTAACTCAAGTTAGATCAGTGTTGCGTTAAACAAAATACCAAGAATGAGATAGATCAAAATGCCAAATGTCTTTTTTAAGGTTTATTTTTCTGAGAATGGCTAAAATATTTTATGTGGATGTGTATCAGCATAGAATGGACCAAACTGCATTAAAAAGTTATTTTTGAAAAAAAAATGGAGTTAGCCCAGTGTTGCGTTGAACGATCGATTTGTTTTTGAAATGCCTCTAATATTGCTAAAAATAAGATTTTTCTTAAATATCTTGCCTACTTTTCTTGTGAAAAAAACTTTATTAGGTGTGTTTTGAAAAAATATGGGTCTAATATTGCAAAAAATCCCTAAAAAAAAATATTCAAGTGGAACTAAGTGAGAAAAAATTGGCCAGAATGGTGGATATGTGTACCCACTAAAAGTTACAGAAGAAAAAAATGACATTTTTTCTTTCAAATCTTGGTGAAGTATCACGTCTAATGTTTACTGAGGAACTGCAAAAATGTAATGAAAAATGGTGAAAATATTAATTAAAAAAAAAAACAAAAAAAAAACTCATGGGTTTTGTCCTTTAAACACTATAAAATTCTTAAAATTTGATGTTCACTGGTCCAAAAAATGATAAAACCATCATGATATATCTGGTTTGAAATTTGACCCCCATTGTCACACTTTTGCTGCATTTTTTTAAGTTGCCCATATCTATAAGGCATTTTACCGTTGCCTATGTTCTCCTTTTACGCAAAAGATCTCCAGACAGGAGATTTGCCTTATATACAAATGTAAGTCTTTATAATGCACTAGTCTAGTCATTTGAAACCACCACCCCACCACCACCTACTGGGATAGGCGGGGGAAAGCGGGGCTCATGTGCGGGATAGTTACTCCCCATGTTCCCCTGCAGTGCCAGGTTAGTGAGGGCCCAGGTTTTGATATTATGCAAATATACCCCCGTGGAATGAGCTACATGTATTGTGACCTTTTACAGGTCCCCCCCCCCCCGCACCCACCCACCGTGTAGGTCTGTCAAAAGTGAAAAGTTATTGTTTCCTGCTATCCCTGTAGGTGGGATGGGGGCAGTGGTTACAAATGACTGTTGCATAAAACCAAAGGGCCTCAAGGCGAGGACAATTTGGGTCTCAGGGTGAGGACAATTTTAGCCTCAGGGCTATAACTTGAACAATCTTGGTAGAGGTTTTCTAGATGAAGCTTTATACCAAATATCAAATACCTGGGCCTTGTGGTTTCAGAGAAGATTTTTAATTTAAATATTTTTCCCTATATAACCCTATGATAAACCAAAGGGCCCCAGGGTGGGGGCATTTTTGGCCCTAGGGCAATCATTAACAATCTTGATAGAGATCCACTAGATGAAGCTTCACAGCAAATATGAAAGACCTGCACCTAGCGGTTTCAGAGACAAAGATTTTCCCTATATAAGCCTAAGTAAAACCAAAGGCTCCCGGGGCGGGGGCATTTTTGGTCCCAGGGCTATAATTTGAACAATCTTGGTAGAGGTTCACTAGATGAAGCTTCATACCAAATATTGAAGACCTGGGTTTAAGTTTTAAGTTTTCAGTAAAAAAATATATATATATTTAGCTCTTGTGGCTGGAACCATTTGAACAACTTTGAAACCGGACTACCTAAGAATCATTCCTGTGAGGTTCGGTCAAAATCTGATCATAGGTTTAGGAGGAGATGTCGTTTGAAGCAAAAGTTTAAGCATGGACGACGGACAAAAAGTGATCACAAATGCTCACCTTGTCACCGTTGGTGGTAGTTGCTGCCACTTCCTGGTGTTCACTCCACATATTGAGGATACATGTTTGGAAAAGCACATCACTTGCCAGAGTACATATCAAAGCAAAACATTATCATTGCAGCTGCACCACAAAAAAACTGTCTGGGGTTTATCGACTAGAAAAATCAAATTTGTTTGCATTTGCTGAAGTCCTCAGTTCCATTTATAAGGGATAACTAGACACCCCCCCCCCCCATCCCCCCACCCCAACATCCATCTGAAACAGACCGCACAGGAGTACTTGTAAACTGCTTAGAGGGTTCAAAAAGCCTGCTCAGGCAAAGTGGTACTAGTCAGACCATCCATGCATATAAACCCTATTAGTTTAATTGGGCAGCAGGGTTTGAGGTGTCATCTCATCTCAATGTCGGGTAAAATTCCCCCATAAACTGGAAGCAGCGTCTCCAAAATGACCTTAATAGTGTTTGCGAGGATGTTTTACCTTAAATCAAACAAACAAAGGATAACTAGATGGTCTGTGCAGGCAGCAATAAGAAAATTTATGTATACCCCTGTAAACCCCAGTTTTACTTAGGCTGACACCAATAATCGATTAATCGATCAATAGATTCCCCTAAACTGATTATCATATTTAGTAGTAATTGATTGTTCGATAAGTATAATTTACAACCCAATTTATATCTAAAATGGCTGGATAAGTGGCAAACAGTGCAGACCCTGAAGAGACAATGCATTCTGGGTCTACACTGTTTGATCAGGCCTGTCTGTCCTAATTCACGCGGTAATGTATAACACATGATAAGAAAGATGTTATGGCAAGAGGTAAAAATATGACCAAATCTCTAGTAAGTTCAGTGATTACTAATTGATTATCGATCACAATGACAGCACTAATGATCATTTGATTGCTATGAAAGCTTACTGGATGTTATCATGCGTGTACAGAATTATATAGACATGTTTTCGTGATGTTCGTTGATCACAATACTCATATAGGCTGTTATGATAGAATGAGAATTTTATAACCAACAAGAGCCGTCACTATAAGTGAGCAATGCCCCCTTGGGAGCTAATTTGAGGGGAAAACAAGGGACAAAACTCCAAAATGCTTCATCCGAGCAGAATGAATTTTCTGTTAGGCACATCTACATATCATTGCAAATGCATATGCAACAATTTAACAAAATTGACGAAGAAATGTGGAAGTAGTTCGCGACACAAGATTTAATAATGCGTTTTTCAGAAAATAAAGGGCCGTAACTCCTTAGCTGATGATAGAATCGACATGAAAATTGTTTTAGGTACCCCTTTACCTCACAAGGAATACATGTGCAATGTTTCAGCTCAATCGGTGAAGATATGGGGAAGTTGTTCGCATCACAAGGTTTTCGAACGTGTTTTTTTTTTTTTCCAGAAAATCAAGGGCCATAACTTCGTTGCATGTGAAAGGATCAACTTGAAAATTGCGTTAGGCACCACTTCACCTCACAAGGTAAGCATGTGCAAAGTTTCAGCTCAATCGGTGAAGAAATGTGGAGGTAGTTTGTGTCACAATATTTTTAGTGCATTTTTTAAAAAATCAAGGGCCATAACTCCAAAACGCTTCATCCGAGTAGAATGAATTTTGTGTTAGGGACATCTATATATCATTGCCAATGCATATGCAAAAATCTAACAAAATAGTCAAATGTGGAAGTAGTTTGAACCACAAGGCTTAAGAACGCAGTTTTCAGAAAATTAAGGGCCGTTACTCCTCCGAAGATGATAGGATCAACGTGAAAATTGTGTTAAGCATCCCTTTACCTCACAATGAATGCATGTGCAAAGTTTCAGCTCAAATGGTGAAGAAATGTGGAAGTAGTTTGCGTCACAAGCTTTTCAAACGCGTTTTTTTTAGAAAATCAATGGCCGTAACTCCGTCACAGATGATAGGATCAACGTGAAAATTGTTTAGGCACCCCTTCACCTCACAAGGAAAGCATGTGCAAAGTTTCAACTGAATCAGTGAAGAAATGTTGAAGTAGTTTGCATCACAAGGTTAATAGCACATTTTTTAGAAAATAGACAGCCGTATCTCCTTCGCAGGTGATAGGATAGTAAATGCAGTGATAGGCAGTTAATTACACAGAGTTATCTTTAATATGTACATGTTCATGTATTAATGGCTATGACTGTATGGCACACTGTGATACTTACAAAATGTACATGTAGTAAGAGCACTGGCTTCAAATTTTATAAATATAAATAAATGAAATAATGTGTGTGTGTGTGTGGGGGGGGGATCACAAACTCCTATCTCATGATAGTGTTTTCAATGAGTTCTGCACAGTTGTATATAAATCATATGAGTAACAAACACAATGACTTCGCTTCTAACTTGAACCCCCGGTGTGTGTTTGTCGCTTTCAACAATTTTTCAGTCATATCACGATGGTGTCTGGTTGCGACAGGGAGCTCACTGCTCACTTTTATAGTGCTGCCTCACTGAAGTTTCATATTCCAGACACATTACATGATACCACACCCACTCACATTATCCTGACACTGGGTCAACCAGTCCTAGCTCTACCCCGTAAATCTGAGCGCCAAGCAAGGAGCAGCTAGTACCATTTTTAACGACTTTGGTATGTCGCGGCCCGCAATCGAACCCGTGACCTCTCGTTCCCTGGCGCGGTCACTCTACCAACTGAGCTACCAGGGCCGGTTTGAACCCGCAGGTCCTTCTGTAATAAGGTTGTCTGGCTAATGGCTTATATGGGCATATATACATATACCACTCAGTCCCTACAGCTACAGTATGTTACAATAAGCATTTAAAGAGGGCATTTAAAAGCCAGAAGGTGCATAAACAGACACTACTATGGTAGGTCCTGATGGTGTATAGGTGATGGGTTTGATCCTTGGCAGGACTATTAATTTCAATATCCGAACATGTTTCACAGGCATCAGTTGAGGAATGAATGCCACTTTTACTGGAAATCCCTGTGCAAGACCCATATCAAAGATCTCTACAGTAATCTATTACATGATCCCTCTATAGGCATCATCCACATTGCTGCAAATCTGGAGTGTATGTAATGAACAGCTGCAGATGCCGCATAACTGGATTGATATACAATCCCCAGGGTATCCTGTCAGGTTCTGGTGGCATTCTGGGGTTGGGTCAGTTCTATCAGAATCAGAATTGTTACTGGTGACATGTCAAATGATACGATTCATTAAGCAGGATATGTTGACAACCACCTAAAGTATTGTTGAAAAAAGTTTTAATCTGCATAACAGAGGTGGTGCTGTTAGCTTACTATGCACTGCTACCCAATCCCACATTGGATAACTCAGAGCTTGTCATATGGTAATTTTAGCAACAGTGCATGTGCCCAACAAACCATAACTTGTATAGTCCCCAACAGTCCATGAACCAAAATGTTAATATTTGGTAAATGTATAGCGAAAGAGCAAAAAAGTTTTGTTTCTTTGATTTGAGGTTCTAAATCCCCTTCAAGACTGAATACATGTAGGTCATTTTGGATTTTGTGGGACTTTTACCAGACATTGAGATGAAACGACAGCTCCTCTTGCCAAATCAGCCAATGAAACCAACAGAGTTTCAATGCAAAGTTGTAAGTACACTGCAGATTCATGTCAATATACCTGTGAGAACACAGGGACAAATGATTTTACACCTGTTGGAACTCCAAGGAAACATTGGGATACCCCTTGATTGGTATGTACATTATATAGCTGCAATTGTAATTTTAACTATTACCTGCACAACCCTGCTGTCTAGTTGTTTAGGCTGGTCGCATTTCCAAGCAAGACCCGTGCTATATCCAACTGTAAGCCATTGCAACAGCACAAGGTACACACTGTGTGTCCCCTGAGTGCATCTTATTTAACATATGCGGAATTCAATCTTATACCTTATAATGCTGAGGAATTGTGTGATTACCCTTCTTCCACAAGTTTGGTGCGAATCCACACCGGTAGTCACAAATGTTTATCTTTTTCATCATCGCCCCATCAACGCAAGGTTGTGCGGGTTAAAAAAATAACGGAAGGTGTACTCCATGATCTTGGGTGTTCATTTAACCCTTTCCCACTCAGATACGTGTTTTTACGTGTCTGCACCCCCCCCATTTTAAGCCCCAGAAGCACCTAAAATCTGCATTTCTACTCCTGGATAGTTATGTTTTGCTTTAGGATTTGTGGGGCAAAAAAGTGACCTGTTTTTTCGTGCGCCTCCCCACTTAAAATATTCTTGTGGGGATTGAAGTGGGGCTAGGCACCCTCACATCCCGAAACTTTTTTGTGTGTATGGCCCAACCGGCCGCTAAAATTTATATCTGAGGGTATCTGGGGTCAAAAATGCATGAAAATTGATGCTGATAAAACATGCTGCAAACAGTAAAATGGCCAGTGCCAAACACCTTAACTGTTGCCTTGACAGCTGTGTGAGGATGAAAATGTGGTCAAAAATTCATGTGAAAACACACTTTTTGCCAACTTTGAGATGCCCCCTCTTTACCATGACAACAATGATCGAGTCCTGAAAGGTTGCATTTGAAACGCCACTGCTCAATGAACATTCATACTGAGTTTGGTGTAAAACAAACCATCCATTATGAAACAATGGCTAGTTGAAGTTGCTGTCAGGGGCAACCCTGTGAAAATCAGCGAAATTCACTAAATCTCTGAGTGGTAAAGGGTTAAGCGGCTGTCTAAACTCCGTTCAGAAAATCTGAATCATCGATTTTTTCGTTTCTTCCTTTTAATACTCATTTTAGCCCATACATCTCTATGGGAAAGTTGTAGACCTCACCCTCCGCCGATTTCTCCAACAAGTGGTATGCCTCTGCGAAGAAAATTGCAAAATCTAAATTTTCGTTCACAGATTAAGACATTCTGACAGGTTCGACACACCCTTTTAAACCATATATAGAAGTGGTTACTGCTCTTGTAAATTACAAGGGCGTCTATATTTTATTTGCACGATCACTTCATGGAAAATCATTATCTGTGAAACCACATCTGATATCGGTATAATTCATTTTGTCCACTGTTGACAGCACAGCGCTAGTGGCTCCCCGTTCCTAGTGAGCTTCTATCTAGCCATTCGAATGAAAGGTATGTCGTAATTGCATATCTATTTATAAAGTGCATCACATGGATTTGAATATGTATTATTTTACCTGACTTAGTCTGTGGTCTCATTTCTTTGTTTTGCAACTTTCTCCAAATAATCACAGCCTTTCCTGACGGTTGCAGAGGCATACGACTTACTGGAGAAATCGGCGGAGGGTGAGGTCTACAACTTTCCCATAGTGATGAATGGGCTAAAATGAGTATTAAAAGGAAGAAACGAAAAAATCGATGATTCAGATTTTCTGAACGGAGTTTAGTTGTTTAGGCTGGTCGCGTTTCCAAGCAAGACCCGTGCTTTATCCAACTGTAAGCCATTGCAACAGCACAAGGTACACACTGTGTGTCCCCTGAGTGCATCTTATTTAAAATACGCGGAATTCAATCTTATACCTTATAATGCTGAGCAATTGTGTGATTACCCTTCTTTCACAAGTTCGGTGAGTAGCCACGCCGGTAGTCACAAATGTTTATCTTTTTCATCATCGCCCCATCAACGCGAGGTTGTGCGGGTTAAAAAAATAATGCAAGGTGTACTCCATGATCTGGGGTGTTCATTTAAGAATATTTACATAAACAGTGTAAAGTCTAATGTAGACCTATAGAAAAACAATTGCGTTCATATTTCCATGAACACATCAAATCACATGATTTTTAGTGACGTCATTTTAAACCATTGTTCTCTACAGGCGTTGATGACGTCAACGCTGCTCCGCTCTTTGTAGAAAAACAGCGTGTAAATGTTTTTTTAGCTTAAACGTTTGCCCTACAAGCATTTTTTCGCTCAGAGATGAGGGGAAAATAATGGAAATATAAAAAAAAGCTTTATTTTTCTGCTTTCCATAAAAGTATGAACAACAGTGGGTCGCTAGCAAAGTTTACATTAACCCCTTTGGGGTTCATTTACTTTGCAGGACCCACTGCGTTCATACTTCCATGTCCTGCAGAAAAATAAATTGCATTTCTTAATTTAACCCCCCCCCCCCCCACCAACACAGAGTTGCATGCAATGGTTAAAAAAATTGCAGCAGTTGTATTGCATTTAGGTCATTTTTAGCCAGTCAGTGCTTTCATTCTTTCTTAACCCCTCCGAGAGGGACATAAGAGGGGTTCTGGCAAACCAAGTGTCGAAGGGGGTAGGAGTTGATGAAATGGGTTTATAAGTACAGTGTGAAAAGAGAAGGTTAGTATATGTAAAAGCTAAAAACAAAAATTGGTCTTTTAACCCATATTGTATCAGAAACCCCAAAAGGGGTAGTTGCCAAACAATATTATACTGCCTGTCAGCCCTAGGTCAGATGCCGCAGAACACAGCGTCTCATCAGGGCCCCATCCATCGGGGCTTGAAGTAGATGGGCTGTATAATGCTTCCACGCAGAGCTGAAACCAACCCGAACACAAGTACTGGTAAATCGCTTAGAGGATCTAAGCCTGCCCAGGCAAAGTGGTGAGAGTCCATGCTTCTAAACTCTTTTGGTTCAATTGGACTGCAGATATCATAACCATCTCAATGTCGGGTAAAAGTCCCACAAAATTGGTAGCAATGTCTCCAAAATGACCTTTACAGTGTTGATGGGGACTTTAAACCTCAAATCAAACAAACAAAAAAACTCGTCAGGGCCTACATTGTTTGCAAACCATTCAGGCAGTTCCAAATAGATTTTTAAAAAAACACCTGATACCCCTAAACTTTGAAATAGACTCATGCTATATATAAGTAGGAAGATTTCATTCGGTACAAAATGTGTTGATTTGGCGGTTAAACTCCATTGCAAACAAAAGAGGCTTGAAGAAATATATGGGCTGCATGATGCTTCCACGCAGAGCTGAATCCGGCCCACACACTAGAACTGGTAAACCCCTTAAGAGGATCTTGGTTGGTTGATTTGAGGTTTAACGTCCCTGTTAACACTGTAAAGATCATTTTGGAGACGTTACTGTCAATTTTGTGGGACTTTTACCCGACATTGAGATGAAATGACATCTGAAGCCCTGTCGCCCAATGAAACCAATAGGGTTTATTAGCATGGACAGTCTGCCTTGCACCCAGGTTCCTGGACAGGCTTAGATCCTCTAAGCGGTTTACCAGTATTAGTGTGAGGGCTGGATTCAGCTCTGCGTGGAAGCATCATGCAGCCCATATATTTCTTCAAGCCCCTATGGGCGGGGGCCACCCTTAGAGGATCTAAGCCTGTCCAGGAACTGAGGTGTGAGGCGGACCGTTCATGCTAATAAACCCTATCAGTTTCATTGGGCGACATTTGAAAAATCTGAGCCTGAAAATCACCTACGTGTAGATTGCCCGATTTAATCATCAGATTCATTGTTTTTCGAGTGCTTCCAGTGCATAACGACAGAAATAAATATGGCGGCGTAGAGAATTCCCAAGGTCATGACTCGATCTCGTGACGTCACTTTAATTTATTCATAAATAATAACAACAAAAATAAATACAAAATGTACAAATTTATGCCAACACATAAATAAGAAAAATATATTAATTGACTGATATGCCAATGTTGATTTTTTAGCTATTACAACAAACCGAATCACCAATCAGCCTTGCGACACACTATTCATCCGGTGAAGGATACGGGTTACATAAGGTTTTTGAGGCTCTGGTTCCCGACTTCATACATTGTTTGAATGGAATACATGGAAACCTGAAAACCGGTTTAAGCCAGTTCCTGGGCGCAAGCAAACTTTCTTGCATAGATTGTGTCTTGTGATGATACGCGTTACCTAGATACGAGCTCGCTCGACGCCCGCCTTCGGCGGACGTCGACGGCTGCCTTCGGCAGCCGCCGCTATGCTCGTTATTAGATTCGGTACTAAGTTATTTAGACAAATTGTGGGTATTCCACCTCTTGTGGCTGATCTGTTCTTGTATTGTTATGAAAGAGACTTCATTTTGCCGCTTTCCATTGATAACCAATCTGAAATTATTGAAGCTTTTAGCTCTACTTCTAGATATTTAGATGATTTATTAAATATTGATAATACCTATTTTGATGGTTTGATCAGTCAGATTTACCCCCTAGAACTTCAGTTAAATAAAGCAAATTCTTCTGATACCGAGGCCCCGTTTTTGGATTTACATCTATCTATTGTAGATGGATTTGTTTCGTGCAAAATTTATGATAAACGCGATGACTTTGATTTTGAGATTGTAAATTTGCCTTTTTTGGATGATGATGTTCCTCGTGCGCCATCCTATGGCGTTTATATTTCGCAATTAATTCGATTTGCTAGAGTGTGTAGTCATGTAACTGACTTCAACACTCGTAATAAATTATTAACGGCTAAACTCCTTAATCAGGGTTATCGGTACCATAAACTACGCAAAGCCTTTTCAAAATTTTATAGGCGCCATTCTGATTTAATTTCAAAATTCAATATCGGACTTAAATCTCTTCTGCAACAAGGTCTATCGGAACCCGAATTTTATGGTGACTTAGTATATAAATTCAGAAAAATATATGACCGCAATGACTTCAGCACCCAATTTCGTAAAATCATTCTTCGATATAAAAAGATTGGGTACAACATGGATATTATACGACAGACTGCATGTATGGTAGTTAACCCAATCACGGTTGGCAACTTTGCTTCCCTCTTTAATTGCACGCCGGTGGGTCAGGCTCCAACGTAAAGGCTTATTGAGAATTAGAGAGATAATGTTGGTTGGTGCCAGATGCTCTGTCTCTGGTCGGGCTCATCGGAGTCTAACTGTTGGTTTTCTTTTGCGCCAGCATTTCAGTGGTTTCTTGCTGTCGAGTCCTCACCGTTGTCTCACCTCTGTGGTTCTTTGATTTTTGTGTTCACGGAGATGTTGCACTGATGAGTTAGGAGGCCTTCATGCGGACTGAACAAATTATTTGTCTAAATCGCGACGGAAGTAAGGGCGAGGATTGTGGCCACGTAAAATCGATTTAAGCCCCCCAGTGGAAATCTTCCACTGACCGTTCCAAGGCGGCTCTTCTGTGGCGATTTATTTATGTTGTTGTTTGTTACTTACTGTGTGTATCACTTGTGTCTTTTAATTTTGGATGGCCATATGGCCATTTTGTGGGAAAGTAACTGTCCTTATGGCCTTCCTTTGTTTAGGTTTCCATTATGGTCTGGTCTCTTAATGTTTGTATTTCTTTCCCTTTGGTGTCTTTTATGGGTGGAGTAAGTTAATTGTATCAATTCCTGATCTTTGTTTTACTTCTACTCAGAAGGAAATCGGTATGTTGGTCCTTTAGAAATGATATTGCGCAACCTAGAATCAGGAATTATTTTTCAACTCCCAGTATGTATATGGCCAGCTGCTGGATAGCTATACACTGAACATTACGAAAGCACGCCTGTATAAATACATTGTAAACTTTCTCGTCGAAAAAGTGAAAAATTTAAGATGAAAGATTGTGATATGCTTCTAATTTCTGCCCAAAATATAGAACGTGGGTACACGATAGAACCGCCTTATCAAGGCGGTTCTAACGAGTACCCGCAATCCATATTTAAGATCAGAAATAAGAAAAATAAGGTTTACCCCTGTAAACCCGAGTTTTACTACATAAAAGTGAGGTTCAAGGGGTTCAAAAATATATAAGCATGTTTTCGAGATGATATTTACAATCTCAGGTATCATGAGGGTTTGAATCAACATCAGGATCTGAATCATGTTTTTTGAAATTATAAATGATAGATCCGACAGGTTTGTTGTACTCAAAGCAAATTATGTGTGTTTCATTGTTTTGAAAATAGGTAGGGAGGGATGAAATCACCGAACTGTGCTGGAAGATACTAGGTAAAGCAATAAAATTCTTACCTTTATTTTTTAATTATGTTTGGATGTAATGACGTCTTTGATTAAAGGAAGCGTAAAACAACGATATACGAATATCGGTAGGATGTCAATTTAAGGAACTGCGAAATGCAATAGCAAATAAAATCCGAGAGGATTGGAAAAGTAGAACATTCAATGAATGAACGGGGAACCATTTTAAGCCTCCACACAGGAGAAAGCCTCTTTGAAAGCAAAATAAATAAATAAAAAAGTTTCTAAGTTTAATTAAGTGAAGAAACAGGTCAATCGTTTTTGAACGCCTAAAACCACCCTCATAACTCTCAACAGTGTATGTTATTTTTGGGATAACCGCAATGACTTCAGTACCCAATTTCGTAAAATCATTCTTCGATATAAAAAGATTGGGTACAACATGGATATTATACGACAGACTGCATGCATGGTAGTTAACCCAATCACGGTTGGCAACTTTGCTTCCCTCTTTAATTGCACGCCGGTGGGTCAGGCCTCAGATTCTATGACGGCTCCAACGTAAAGGCTTATTGAGAATTAGAGAGATCTAATTCAAGGTAATGTTGGTTGGTGCCTGATGCTTTGTCTCTGGTCGGGCTCATCGGAGTCTAACTGTTGGTTTTCTTTTGCTCCAGCATTTCAGTGGTTTCTTGCTGTCGAGTCCTCACCGTTGTCTCACCTCTGTGGTTCTTTGATTTTTGTGTTCACGGAGATGTTGCACTGATGAGTTAGGAGGCCTTCATGCGGACTGAACAAATTATTTGTCTAAATCGCGACGGAAGTAAGGGCGAGGATTGTGGCCACGTAAAATCGATTTAAGCCCCCCAGTGGAAATCTTCCACTGACCGTTCCAAGGCGGCTCTTCTGTGGCGATTTATTTTATGTTGTTGTTTGTTACTTACTGTGTGTATCACTTGTGTCTTTTAGTTTCGGATGACCATATGGCCATTTTGTGGGAAAGTAACTGTCCTTATGGCCTTCCTTTGTTTAGGTTTCCATTATGGTCTGGTCGCTTAATGTTTGTATTTCTTTCCCTTTGGTGTCTTTTATGGGTGGAGTAAGTTAATTGTATCAATTCCTGATCTTTGTTTTACTTCTACTTTTTATACACTCACGATTTAACACTAAAGATCCTACGTATTGGGACAGACAGCCCAAACAAACAGTGCAGACTCAGAACATGCTGCCACTGGAGGAGCAATCTGATCAGAATCTACACAGTTTGTCATTTCGTCTGGATCTTTTGAACTCTTTGCTGGATTTTGTAAAAATTTTAGGAGTATCACGGCAAGACCTCAAGATGTCCAAATATTTGGAGTTCTACTGTATTCTTCATTCTTGACCATATATGCCTACCGTCCAATGACATGGGACTCTGGCAAACAGTTTACTCCGATCCGGATCTACACCGTTTGCTTACCGTACCAAGAATTTTTTGAAGCGTACATTAACTTTAAATAACCAGAAACACATTAAAATATACTGGGCCTGTCCTACATTGAATGAATGGCAGTTGACTTGTCACCAGGAACAACTCTAATTCTGATGATAAGCGATACAGTGTTTGTTTGTTTGAAACCAGTAGGGTTTATATGCATGGACAGTTCGACTAGAACCATTTTGCCTTGGCAGACTTAGACCCTCTAATCAGTTTACCAGTGCTCAGGTGTGGTAGGTTTCAGCTCTGTGTGAAAGAACCATGCCGCCAAATCTAATTATACCGGTCGCGGTGGGCGGGGCCAAGGCGATACTGTGTGGCAGATATGGGTTCAGGGAAAAGTTTTTGCATTAACGAAACGGAATCTTCCACCTCCGTTTCAGTATTAATGGGTGTCAGATTTGATTGTATTCAAAAATATTCGGGCTTGAATATTCTGAGAAATCAGAAATAAATTATTGGTTTAGACTCATATTCTAGACAGGTTTTTAATTATTTGGACCCCATTTTGATTTATATCAGTCTTTGTATCGACTGCCTATTCGAAATTCGCAAACTTGCAGTATGTTTCCTCTGGCTTTCTTTGCCGGATCATTACAGGGTCACTGATGAGGCTTTATTAGCCGAAACTACGTGGTATGACCCATCTTCTTTCTTATGAATGTTTTCATTGCTCTTAAAGGAACTCATTTTTGATTTTTATTTGCCTTCACTACAGCTGGTGTTGTGCCGTGTGGCGGCCGTAAAACGTCTCCCCGTACATCAACCATAGTGCAGTTTATATTTTACTTTTGGTCCTTTGAGATCAGCGTGAATATTCTGAGAAATCAGAAACAAATTATTGGTTTAGACTCATATTCTAGACAGGTTTTTAATTATTTGGACCCCATTTTGATTTATATCAGTCTTTGTATCGACTGCCTATTCGAAATTCGCAAAATTGCAGTATGTTTCCTCTGGCTTTCTTTGCCGGATCATTACAGGTCACTGATGAGGCTTTATTAGCCGAACCTACGTAGTATGACCCAACTTCTTTCTTATGAATGTTTTCATTGCTCTTAAAGGAACTCATTTTTGATTTTTATTCACGCAGTTAGTGAGTGATTTGATGGAGTGTACACATCGATAAAATCAACAAATCATTCAATAATTCATTCCTTATAATTCAAAATTTGTCATCGAAATATTGAAAGCACCATCAAAATGGTAAATTTTAGGAACTCTTTCTAAAGCGTAATAATGAACTTAACAACGGCCACGACGGAATGAATATTTAACTAGAAGCTGCCATTATTGAAAGAGACTCATACAAAAAAAAAGACAAACAAAAAAAAAAACAAACAACTAAAAACGTCGAGTCTTTAAATTTAATGTATTCGTCCTCTAACACTTACGTTTTCAATAATTTCCAAACTTTTATTCGAAAGTTGTCCACGTCACTTCGCGCTGATTCTGAACGTGCTCTTTGGTGTAACGTTATATGTCTCTCTGTCGCTGTGTGGAATAGTTATGAGCATCTTTCTTATGCAATTTATCGAATTATGAAACTTTTATTTCAACCAATAATATGTACGAAATGTGCATAAAATGGAGAATTGGACTTATATAAAGTGTATGAAACTTGCAGCATTACGATAATACACATATCTCCAAAATGTTTGCTTTTGTGTGTGTGTGTGATTGTTTGTTTTTTATATGTCCAAAATGTTTGCTTTTCTGGTGAAAAGTGATATGTTACTTATTCATACTCTAAACAAAGTTTGAAGGCGCCCGTTAGAGCCGCATCATCGGGTACCCACAACCTGTCATGCTCGCTTGAATCGCCTCTAACGAGTACCCACAAACTATGTATTGGAGCCGAAATAAGAACAATAATGTATATCCCAGTAAATCCTAGTTTTCTCTTTATTAAGTGAGATTTAGAGGGGTGTTCATTACACGGCTTTGTTAACATGATGGAACGCTTGTTTTATAAATTTCACACGGACTTAGTACTCTTGTGAGATCCTCTATCTGCACTTACAGAATATATCAAATTATTATAAAAGAAAATGGATGGAACTACCATGTTAAGGTCATCGTATAACGAATACAATAGCCAAACAATGGGATAAAGATGTCCCAAAAGCTGCAGCCAGACACTAACAAACCATTATGTCTGTTAAATAGAGTATACAAGGTTCGTGTCTTTTGGTATAAAAAGTTTATCAGGCAATGATTCGATAGCGCATGTAGAATCGCGAGGCTTGCCGAGCGATTCTATGCGCGTTCTTGAAACCGAGCCTGATAAACTTGATATTAAATGACACGAATCTGGTATTCTATTTACCAGTTTATACCCCTGTGCAAACTTTAAATGTGCAATTTACAATCACTTATATATTCTCCTCAGTGTGTTCAAAGATTCCGGCATGCAATAATCGGTTCGTATATTTAGTATCGTCTTACCGTATTTTTTCCAATGAAATTTATACATGTAATTTTCCCATAACATAACACTTTTGTCAATTTTTCCAAGAGTCAAGCTCATTCATAAAGTTGCAATGTCACGTTGACCTAATAAAGCTCAATTTGTCCTGAGAAAGCATTTTTTTATTCTGTCAATGTGTTACAATGCAAGAAATATAGGGGATAACTGATAACCATTTCCGGTAGCATTGCCCCTATGTGCGATCGTGTGTTTGGTTGACTGGTGAAAGTTCTTTCTGTAAGGACATCGTTCGCTTAAGTTGTCAAACTTGCGTAGTACACCCAACTTGTTTCTCTGAAAAGCGTTTTTGGGCACTCATAGTAGGAGTAAATCCGAATATAATAAGGCTCAATTGGGACCAAAATCTTTTGATGAAAATACGTATAACTAGAAAAAGATGCTCTCTCTCTCTCTCTCTCTCTCTCTCTCTCTCTCTCTCTCTCTCTCTCTCTCTCTCCGAATTATTATTATTTAGAGACACTCCATCATCCTCGTCAGGTCTATTCGTTCCATAAATTATTTCCCTTAAAGCTTCGGATAATGTTTCCGAACAGTTGTTATAAATCAGAATAAAACAAATGTGTTCACAGTTGATTGCCCCGTTAGACAATCTTAACCCATTAAGTACCAGAAACCCCAAAACGGGTACCATGGCAAACAGTGCAGGCCTAGATCAGACGCCGCAGAACACGGCATCTGATCAGGACCTCCACTGTTTGCTAAAAGTTAAGTCATTTTCAAAATAAATTTTGATGAAAACACAACCTGACCCCTCTAAAGTTAGAAATGGACTTATGCTTAATATAAGGAGGAAGATTTAATTTGGTACAAAGAGGGTTAATTACCCATAAAACGACTCTACACTTTATACACGGGGGTAATACCATTTTCTATACCTGTGTTGTCGACCGAGCCGGTACTGTGTAAAGCTGCTGTCGACCGAGAAATACGGTTTTCGACCGAGCAGTACGGATGTCGACAGAGGAGGGTCTTCGATTTTGATGCACTTGGAGAGGCGAAAACGTTAGTTTAAACATTTACAAACGATGTCGGTGTTTTAAAGAGACAAGCTGTTAATTGTCTGTTCACTTATAGAGAGTCGTGAGTCTGAAAAACACTATAAAATACCGGTTCTTTCGAAAAAAATCAGTTTTCACAGAATATCATTAATCTAATGCTTTATGAAAAGTAGGAAAGCAATAAAACACCATATATATTTTATCTACCATTTACGCTTCAACAACAACGTGGGTTTGACATAATTCATGCACTCTAGGAGTTTTTATAGACCTTTGAAAAATGTCGGGATACGGCTGTCGATTATCAGAAATACGACCGTCGATGGTATCCTAGTCTGATTGATCCGGCTGTCGACGAAATATAAAAACTACATTTCATGTACTGCTGTTAAAATACATGATTTATTCTATGATTGCACGACCCGCAGAAAAAGCGACCGACTGAAGTCGGTTGATTTTCTAAGAGTGCCCTAAAATCACCGTGTCATTCTGTCAGTCTGTCAGCCTGTCTGTCCGTCCGTAATCCGTTTGTGAAAATTGGTGATAGGACTTAACCGCTTGGAATATTTAAACAATTTTTGGCATACTGATAGATATCAATGAGATCTAACCAATGAGCTTGAGAAATATTACATTCCATTTAGTATAGCCTCGTCGAGGCGAAAAATGTGAAAATTTTCGAACTGCTTCTCCTCGGAAACCGTTGGGCCGATTGAAGTCAAATTTCATATGGAGCCTCTATGGGATGGGGGAAACCAAAATTTGCTGATGGGGTGCAGGTCACATGACCATAATGGCCGCCAGGCCATATATGATCTGTCTGTCTGTCCGTCCGTAACCCGTTTGTGAAAATTGGTGATAGTGACTTAACTGCTTGGAATATTTAAACAATTTTTGGCATACTGATAGATATCAATGAGATCTAATCAATGAACTTGCGAAATATTACATTCCATTTAGTATAGCCTCGCCGAGGCGAAATATGTGAAAATTTTCGAACTGCTTCTCCTCGGAAACCGTTGAGCCGATTGAAGTCGAATTTCATATTGAGCCTCTATGGGCTGGGGGAAACCAAAATTTGCTGATGGGGTCCAGGTCATATGACCAAAATGGCCGCCAAGCCATATATGGTAAAAACCCTTCAAAATAGTCTTCTCCAGAACCACTGGGCAGATTTCCACGAAACTTGATAAATAGCATCTGGGACGTAGGCCCATCATAAATTGCTAAAATGGTGATCCTGGGTTGACCTTGACCTTCTTTGTGCCTAGGTCAAACTTTGACACATATGCTTTTGTATTGGAAAAGTGAGAATGCATTTTATCCTGGAAACGATTCAGAATACAGTACTAATAGGGAGCTTACCACTAAATGTTTTCCATAGGCGACAATAGTAACCTTTTACACGCTCCCACAAAAACTACACATACAAATCCTTTCAAACCTTACTTGTTTATAGAGCCACCCTTGCTCAACAAGTTAATGAGAAAAAATCCACATGCTGTCCGGCTCCTTTTCAAGTTATGGTCCGCCGTGTTTGTTGACCTTCAGATTCGCAGTGAATGACAAGCACATTTTTTTAACGCAGGGTGCCCATATAAAATCAGCAACAATTTCTATGAGCTTGCAGATATAATTATAAAACATGCATCATTTCATTTCCTTATAAATATCCTTTACTCACATTGGAATGAAACATGGGATATATATCCAATGGAAGCAAGCTTGGTATTTAGACTGCAACTAAAAGCTCTGTCCCAAAGTGATAAAACCCGGCACCTCCGGCATTTAGTGCAATGCTACCTATAGGGAGCTTACCACTAAATGTTTTCCATAGGCGACAATAGTAACCTTTTACACGCTCCCACAAAAACTACACATACAAATCCTTTCAAACCTTACTTGTTTATAGAGCCACCCTTGCTCAACAAGTTAATGAAAAAAAATCCACATGCTGTCCGGCTCCTTTTCAAGTTATGGTCCGCCATGTTTGTTGACCTTCAGATTCGCAGTGAATGACAAGCACATTTTTTTAACGCAGGGTGCCCATATAAAATCAGCAACAATTTCTATGAGCTTGCAGATATAATTATAAAACATGCATCATTTCATTTCCTTATAAATATCCTTTACTCACATTGGAATGAAACATGGGATATATATCCAATGGAAGCAAGCTTGGTATTTAGACTGCAACTAAAAGCTCTGTCCCAAAGTGATAAAACCCGGCACCTCCGGCATTTAGTGCAATGCTACCACTAAAGTATAAGATACATTTTTGCTCCTTATGATAAGGCGCATTTATTGGGGGAACCGTTTTAGGTCCAGGTCACATGACCAAAATGGCCGCCATACCCATATATGGTAACACTCATAAAGCTAAAATCATCCGGCGGGTCGTGCACTTCAGCTGAAGCACTGGTTATTACTGAAATCTGCACTTTTAGGCAGATTTCACTGGGAGCCATGAAGAAAAATGTATGTGTTGTGCGAACTGGTGTCTTAAAGTCGCAACAATCACCAAGAATAACTCCATCCTTAACTCTCCCATATTTAGTTTACACAACAGGCTTCAAGGCTGGTCACTGATGTAAACACTTGAACATGTAAATGCCAAATCAGATTGAAATTAAACTGCAAAAAACTGTTGTAAACCTGTGCAGATGCTCTTGAAGAATGATGTCGGAAAGATCACGGGCGCTTGAAGTTTAAATGCTTAAACATTTCAAATTTGTATGAAAGGGCCATAACGAAATTGAATATTGACTACGTCAATATTAACATCCATGTTTAGTTTTTTTTTTTTTTTTTTTTTTTGGTTTTAAGGCCCTTTCAAGATTATTTCACTCATAGCGAGCCGATCGTTAATCAGAGGTGGGCGAAAACCGGAGTACCCGGAGAAAAACCACCTGACCTGCAGAACTTGGCGTCTCACATGTGACCCGAGCGAGACTCGAACCACAGCGGCGAGAGACCTAATGATCAAGAGTCAGCGCTCTTAACCACTATAGGCCACGGAGGCCCGTTGTTTAGGTTTTCGGAGCACAGAACTTCAAGCGCATGTGCAGAGACGAATATTTCTCAACAAATGCCATGACAAACAGTAGGTTTGATCAGCAGACATTACGAAAACATGCCTATTAAAACAAATTGAAAATTTTACCCTAAAAACAAAAATGAAAATTTTCAGAAAAAAAAAAATATCTGATACTTTTTATATTTCTGCTCAAACATAGATTGTGTGAACGCGCGGTTCTAACAAGTACCCAGAATCTATGTATATGAGCATAAATATGAAAAATAAGGTTTACCCCTGTAAACCCCAGTTTCACTACATAAAAATGGGGTTCAAGGGAGTCAAAATTATATAGGCGTGTTTTCGTGATGGGCTCCTTTTCCGACTACCCAAAATTCCTAAGCAGAAAAGCTCTTCAGTCAACGTGACTATCACAGACTTGTCCAAATAACTTTTTTTACAGAAAACAGCCGCAGGAACTGAGGTCAGAGTGTTGTGTAAGAGGGTTATCTTGGAATCATAGGTTGGGCTTGGCAAACAGTGAAGACCCAGACCAGACGCCACAGAATGCGGCGTCTGATCAAGATCTACACTATATACTTAAAAATCGGATTTCAAGGGTAAATAAAACAGTTTAAATCACAGTCCAGGACTTTTCCGACCTATAGTCAGAGACAATCGACCCACCAGTACTCTTAGTGCTTTGATTTTGCGTTTGTTATGTGTGCGCAAGTGCATATTTAAGTAAAGGAGGTATAAATGGTTAACGCTGAGCAGAAATCGACCGTACATGAGTAGTGGTAAACCGCTTAGTGGGTCTTAGCCTGCCCAGGCAAAGTGGTGCGAGTTGGACCGTCCGTGCATATAATGACATTTTATCTCAATGTCGGGTAAAAGTCCCACAATATTGAAAGCAGCGTCTCCAAAATGACCCAAATAGTGTTGACGGGAACGTTAAACCTCCCTCAAACAAACATAACCAGATAACTGTACCGACATGTTAAGATAGTTTATCAGTTGTCTATGTTGGTATTAGAACAGACTTTTTGTCATTCCTAACGGGGATGACATGTTGGTTTTCACTGCATGGCAAAGTCTTGACATGTCCTATCCCGTACTTAGCTGTATTTGAAACAAAAGTCACCTATCAGCGGTAATATGGTTTCTAATAAGTTGTTTGGAATTGTGGGTATACAAATGCTGACGGGTGGTCAATGTCAGTATGGTCGTCGTGATTTCCTCACCAGATGCAGTTTTGCAGCCAGTGTCGGACCCTGGATAACACAACGCAGAACTGTTCAAGACCGCTGTATCCTATAGCTTGTCTACGGAAGGCTTTCTAAGATTTTTTTAAAAAGCTACACGTGTATATTTAAACGAAATTTAGTAATCGGCATAATATGATTTAATAGAGAAGAAGAAGAAGAAGAAGAAGAAGAAGAAGAAGAAGAAGAAGAAGAAGAAGAAGACGGTATACCTTGCCACACACCTGCGTCATTGTCACCACCAACACTTCCAATATGTCTAGGGATGGCTTTGTTGAACCGTAAATTTCTCATTTCGTAAATTTCACACCCAAATTTACATATGGTCAATTTCGAAAAATTTTGATGTCTGAATTTTCTGACGTATAAAGAATTGGTAAGTATTCGTCACACCTGTGAAAAACTGGTGCGACTTTTTATAGGGTGTAATGTCATAAAGTGCACCGTCCTTCGGATCGGGACGTTAACGGGAGGCCCCCTGTGCAGGGAGAACCATCCCCTGTGCAGGTTAAATATCCCTACCGTAATTACATGATTACTGTGTAGGCTTTCATCCTGCAAAACCTGGAGTGTATGCCATATACACCGCAGCCTGCGGTAATGGTCAAATGTGACCGACGCAGGATAGATAGATAGATAGATAGATAGATAGATAGATAGATAGATAGATAGATAGATAGATAGATAGATAGATAGATAGATAGATAGATAGATAGATAGATAGATAGATAGATAGATAGATAGATAGATAGATAGATAGATAGATAGATAGATAGATAGATAGATAGATAGATAGAATTGGTATCAATTCCCCACACGTGAAGAATTCGTTGACAATGTCTGACGTGTAAAGAAATGGTAAGTTTTCGTCACACGTGTGACCTGTGTTTATAGGGTGTGGAGAATTTGTACCATTTACTTTTACACGTGTCTTACATGTAAAGAACTGGTACCGATTCCTCACACATGAGAAGAATTGGTACCAATTTCTCTTATAAGCGTGTGTGTGTGTGTGTGTGTGTGTGAATTCGGGTTTAACGTCGCTTTCAACAATTTTTCAGTCATATCACGACGGTGTCTGGTTGCGACAGGGAGCTCAATGCTCACGTTTATAGTGCTGCCTCACTGAAGTATCATGTCCCAGACACATCACATGATACCACACCCAGTCACATTATCCTGACACTGGATCGACCAGTCCTAGCTCTACCCCGTAAATCTGAGTGCCAAGCGAGGAGCAGCTAGCACCATTTTTAACGACTTTGGTATGTCGCGGCCCGGGATCGAACCCGAGACCTCCCGTTCCCCGGAGCGGACACTCTACCAACTGAGCTAGCGGGGCCGGTTTCTCTTATAAGAGTATTGATACTAATACTTCACACATGTGAGGAATCGGTACCAATTCCACACAGAAGCCTCCGTGGTGTAGTGGTTACGCTACTCGCCTTGTAAACTAGGGGTCGCAGGATCGTTCCCTGGCTTCTCCGGACTTTCGGATGAGTCTTTAAACCGAGGTCCCGTCTCCATATGCCCTTAGTTGTTGGTGGGACGTAAAACTCAAACACTGACTCACTCACCAAATCCACACACATGTGAAGAATCTCAATTAGTTGGCTACCAACTTTCACTGACTGTAATAGTTTCTGTAAAATTAATTATTTTAGTTTTTCCTATAGAAAATGATAGGTTGTAAAATTTGACCGTGTCTGGAGATAAGTTCGGGGTAATCCTAAGATCATCATTTGAACAAATTATGATGCGCTGGAGTCCTATCTGTTACAAAGTTTCTTGACTGGTCCTAGAGAAGCTTTGAAATGGTTTAACCATATATGGGTGTCGTAGCCATCTTGGTCATGTGACCCAGATGCTGCCAACAAACTAGCGTTCCCCCTACCCAAAGAGGTTCAAAACATATTGGCTTTGATTGGCCAATCGGTTTTCAGACATTACGAAAACACGTATGGGGCGCCGTTTTACTATTTAATCCGTATTTATAGATATCCATAAATCGAATTATGGCTATCCATAATTCGATTTATGGATATCCATAAATCAGCCGAATAATGGATATCCATAATTCGATTTATGGATTCGAATTATGGATATCCATAAATCACCGCCAAAGCTTTTGGTTTAATGATTTCTCCCTAAAACACGTGATTGTTTATTGTAAAAATCTTCAAAATCTTCAAGGTCTTCATCATCGCTGGAAGATGATGGCCGGTCAAAGGGACCTATCTGTCGTGCAGCCTTTTCAGCCCGTAAGGCTTCCAAAGCAACGGCGGCATACGCTGAACGCCCGCCATGTGTGCAGTTAAATATCGGAACCAGCCGTAAGATCTTGAAATTCCGGCCAACGCACCCGGTCCCTCTGGAATCACCTCTATGAGGATTGCGCAACTAATCGGACGTAAGCGTATAATGATCCAAACAGGCAATCCGTGCATGCTTTCTGGAGAAAAATGCACATGGTCATTATATATAGTATTAACATATATCCATATAACACTATTTGACGGCCCCTGCCCATCAGGGCTTGAAGAAATAGATGAGCTGCATGATGCTTCCACGCAGAGCTGAAACCGACCCGCACACGAGTACTGGTAAACCGCGTAGAGGATCTAAGCCTGCCCAGGCAAAGCGGTACGAGTCGGCCCGTCCATGTTAATAAACCCTATTGGTTCATTTGGGCGGCAGGGCTTGAGATGTCATTTCATCTCAAGGTCGGGTAAAAGTCCCACAGATTGGAAGCAACGTCTCCAAAATGACCTTTATATTCAGATATATCTCCTGGCCCCCGCCCATTGGGGCTTGGAGAAATAGATTTGGCTGCATGAGCTGAGAGTACTGGTAAATCGTTTAGAAGGTCTAAGTCTGTCCAAACAAAGTCGTTCGAGTCAATGGGCGACAGGGATTGAGATGTTTGTTTGTTTGTTTGTTTGTATTTGAGTTTAACGGCACAGTCAACACTAATTTAGGTCATTTTTGAGCCGTCAGTTTACCTATCCACACTTTTCCTGGGCAGGCTTATACGTAAGCAGTTAACCAGTACAGTGCACATTCTTTCGCCAGAAACTGACAGCTTCCCTTCTTGAATCAGCGGAAGGGAGAGAATGAGTGTAGAAAATATTTCATGATCAATCTCCACGAAGGAATGTTGCCGACCCCGGCAGGTATCGAACCCACTTCCTCCTGATCACCAGTCAGACGCGCATCCGACTGAGCTATCGAAGCCGGCGGGATTGAGATGTCATTTAATCTCAATGAAGGCTTAATGACCAACAAAACTGGAAGCAACGTCTCCAAAATGCCCTAAATAACATTGAAGGGAACGTTAAACCTCAAATCAAACAAAACATACCTCTCCAACACCATAGGCCACCACTAAGCCTACCCGACATTACCTCCACCTCAATCCCGGCTTTTATTACACACCTAAATCGGAAATCTGACGCGAATAGTCGAGCTTTTTCTTTTCTTTTCTTTTTTTTTTTTTTTTTTGCAAAGGGAGCAGTCATTATTCATTAAGTTTATTTGCAGAGGAGAATTATGGATATCCATAATTCGATTTATGGATATCCATAAATCAGCCGAATAATGGATATCCATAATTCGAATTAAGGATATCCATAATTCGATTAATGGATATCCACATTTCGATCTAAATTAATGACGAGAAGCCTCCGTGGTGTAGTGGTTACGCTACTCGCCTTGTAAACCAGGGATCGCAGGATCGATCCCGGGCTTCTCCAGACTCTCGGATGAGTTTGTAAACCTGAGCTCCCGTCTCCGTATGACCTTAGCTGTTGGTGGGGCGTAAAACTCAAACACTCACTCACTCTAAATTAATGATATCCATAAATCGATTTATGGATATCCATAATTCGATTTATGGATATCCATAATTTGATTTATGGATATCCAGAAATCAGCCAAATAATGGATATCCATAATTCGATTTATGGATATCAATAAATCGAATAATGGCTATCCATTATTCGATTTATGTTAATCATTAATTCACATCAATTTATGGATATCCATAATTCGAATTATGGATATCCATAATTCGAATTATGGATATCCATAAATAATTATTGATATCCATAAATAATTATGGATATCCAGAAATACGGAATATATAGTAAAACGGCGCCCCATAAACACGCCTCTCAATATGAAACTTTTCGCATGAAAATACTGAATTTTGCTTACTTCTGCTCTAAACATAGATTGAGGGCACTCGTTAGAATAGCCTCGACGAGGCGGTTCTAACGAATACCCACAATCTGTTTTTGCTGAAATTAGAAAAATAATATATACGCCCGTAAACCCCAGTTTTACTATATAAAAGTGGGGTTTACGGGGGGTCAATATTACATTGGCGTGTTTTCGTGATGGGTGAGATATTTGCAGAATGTGAACGGACGACGACGGATGCCGGGCATGAGTATACTCACTTGCTGAGCTTGCGGCTAGGGTGAGCTAAAAATCTAATGACCAATCTCATTGGTGACGGGCCTCCGTGGCCTAGTGGTTGGTTAAGAGCGCTGACTCTTGATCATTAGGTCTCTCACCGCTGTGGTTCGAACCTCGCTCGGGTCACATGTGAGATGCCAAGTTCTGCAACGGAAGGTCAGGCGGTTTTTCTCCGGGTACTCAGGTTTTCGCCCACAAAATGAGAAGAAACGTCTCCAAAATGACCTTTACAGTGTTGACGTGGACGTTAAACCTCAAATCAAACAAACAAAACAAAGCAACGATAGTTTATTATCAATCAGCCATTTCAAACAAACAAACAAAGCCTGACGAAGAATGCAACAGTTATTTTATTGTTTAACTGGGGTTAATTTCCAGTAAATCTGCCCCTTACACTCTCGTTGAATCATCGACATCCGTACGCAGTAACGTCGACAATTGTACCCCGCAAACTTTCACTTCATCGACAGCCGTATCGATGAAACTATAAACAGTTCCACAGATGCATATAAAGACATGTTGACACACAAATAAAAGGTTATCGCGTATGTTAATGATGTATCTGCATCATTTCGTCCTCGATATTCCATGACACTGAATAAGAGCCACGTATTTCCCCGGATGTACTTATTTTATATATTTTCCCGTTTAATTCCGCTCAGCGTCAAAACAGGCTATTAGTCAGACTTCCAAAACACTTGAAACAACAGCAAACTATTTCACAAACGATTTGACACCACAAAAATGGACAGACATACACAAAAATGACACATTTACAGCGAATTTATCGACTACCCTCCTCTGTCGACATCCGTACTGCTCGGTCGAAAACCGTATTTCTCGGTCGACAGCAGCTTTACACAGTACCGGCTCGGTCGACAGCACAGGGTATAGAAAATGGTATTACCCCCGTGTTATAGACTCAAGCTCAAGAACCGAGTTCGAATTAGCCATGTTAAACGAGCCATTCGTATTCCAGTTATCGAAGTTTCTCTATACATATATTTTATAGCCATTAGTACTTATTGCGTTTGTAGTGTGGCGATACCGTCAAAAGATAGCGATGTTTGGTCATATATAAGAGCTGAAAGTAAACCCAGTGTATAAGAAAATCCCACAGAATAGCTATGTTACAACGCATAATGAAGTAATGTAGTAATTTCTTCATTTTGAAATTTTTACTTCATTATGTGTTGGCAATGTCGATGCGAAATGAAATAAAATGTAGTTTTTACTTCATTATGCGTCGATACTAAGTGGTTTGCGCAAATGAAAGAATTATTTCATTTTGCGGTGATAGGTGGCATGCTAAATTTTACTTCATTATGCGTCGACAGTTTGTTTGTTTGATTTGAGGTTTAACGTCACCGTCAACACTATTTAAGTCATTTTGGAGACGTTGCTTCCAATTTTGTTGGACTTTTACCCGACATTGAGATTAAATGACATCTCAATCCATGCCGTCCAATTAAACCCAAAAGGGTTTATATGCATGGATGGGCCGACTCGCAGCAGTTTTCTTGGACAGGCTTAGACCTTCTACGCAGATAACCAGTACTCATGTGCGGTCGGTATCAGCTCTGCGTGGAAGCATCGTGCAGCCCATCTATTTCGTCAAGCCCCGATGGGCGGGGCCAATTATGCGTCGACAGTATGAGGTCGGTTCTAAATGAAAAAAAAAATGCAAATGTATTATGCTTTGAGAGATGGCACACTTTTTCAAACATCACAGAAACAAAAGTAACCCAAATATTTAAGGCTAAAACATGCATGTGGATACTTTTATAAGTAGAATGACGGTACATTATCAACACAAAAGGATCGAGGAAGGTCGAAAACATGTGGTGAGAAGTTTATATAAAAGTATGCAGTTCAAGAAGGCAGTCGTAATGACGTATTTTTTAACTCTACTAACATAATCAAATACAGTGAAATTTCGCTATTAAGACCACCTAAAATTAAGACAAATTTTGTTTTTAAAGCATATTTTGAAGGTTAAAGTTACATTTTCTTTGTGATTGCGACATTCAGTGTGCTCTTGTGGAAGACTGTCTTTGGGACTGTTCAAATGTGGTCTTCAAGACCACTTTTGAACTGTCTCAAATGTGGTCTTTATATTTGAATTTACCTGTATTGCTTCCTAATTATTTGGTCTCCTTTTGTAGACAGCTATGTTCTTCCATCATTACTTTATTTTGCGTCGATATGGTCCATATCAACGCGAAATGAAATATTTTTTTTACTTCATTTCGCGTCGACTACACCAAAGCATAATGAAATAAAAAAAAATCAAAATGAAGAAATTACTGCATTACTTCATTATGCGTTGTAACATAGCTATGTCTCCAAAACGTCCACAGATATCAATGAAGCAAGCGTAAAACAACGAGATACGAATATCGGTATATCTTTGACACTCAATACAGTATCTAAAGTATGTCAATTTGAGGAACGGTGAACCCCAATTGCAAGGACTGGAAATAAATGAATAAATAAACAAATACCTTGCATCCGTAATTCTAAGTTTCATTAAATCAAGGTTCGGGTCAATCGTTTTATGTTCAATGGTTTTGAACGCCTGAAACCACCCTAGCAACTCTCATCAGAGTCTGTTATTTTTGGGATATCTATTTATGTACATGTATCCTTACACGATTTAAGGGGAATGGAAACACCTGGCAGATTTTTCTGCCATTTTTCAAAGGGGGAAAACTTTCGGGACTTCCTGTTCGCTTTCCTATAAGCCCTGTCCCAATGAAAAAGGGGTCTACTCTTAAAGGAAAGAATTTGCTCCTCTGAAGCAAATTCTTTCCTTTAAGAGTTGACCCCTATCAACATGGGAGACAAAAATTCTTTCGCAGGAGTCGCCTCCCCTGAAGGTGTTCCCATTCCCCTTAAATCTTACCGTAATGATCCTAAATATTGGGCCAGAAACGCCTAAGCAAACAGTGCAGACCCGGGTCAGACTGCTCTTCAGGGTCTACACTGTTAGGCATTCCGTCTGCACCTTTTGGACTTCTTGCTGGATCATGAAACACATTTGTTAAAATTTTAGGATAACTACAGCAACACCTCAAGGTGTCCAAATTTTTAGGAATTCTACTGTATTCTTCGTTCTTAACCATATCAGCCTATCGTCCCTTAAAATGGGACTTCAGCAAACAGTTTACTACGATCCGGATCTACACCGTTTGCTTAAAGTACAAAGAACTTATTAAAGCGTACAGTAACTTTAAATAGTAGAAAACCCTAGCCATTACAGTGGGCTTGTCCTACATTGAATGAATCACCAGTAACGCTACTTTTTGTTTGTTTTGGTTTAACGTCTCCGTCAACATTAAAAAGGTCATTTTGGATACGTTATTTCCAGTTTTTTTCGGGACTTGTGTCCCGACATTGAGAAGAACTGACACCTCAAACCCTGGGGTTTATGCAAGGACGGTCCAACTCAGAATCAGAATTCTTTACTGGTGACACCACCTTAGGCAACCCTTCACCAGGAATCCTCGCACCGCTTTGTCTGGACACGCTTAGACCCTCTAAGCGATTTACCAGTATTCATGTTCGGTTGGTTTCAGCTCTGCGTGTAAGCACTATACAGCCCAATCTCTTTCCCCAGATCCCGTGGGGCGGGGGCCCAAGCGATACTATGTGACCGGTATGGGTTCAGAAACAAGTATTTGCATTAAACAAATGGAATCTCACACCTTATATATAACACAAGTCCATTTCACAATTTAGGGATGTCAAGTTGTGTTGTCTTCAAAATTTATTTTAAATAAAGCTGAACATTTTGCAAACAGTGTAGGTCCCGATCAGACGCGAGGTTCTGATCTGGGCATGCACTGTTTGCCAGTTACCCGTTATCGAGCTTCCTGTATAGAAATGGGTTAACCCATTTGGTACCTGAAACCCCAAAACTGGTACTCTGGCGAACAGTGCAGGCCGAGATAAGACGCCACAGAACGCGGCTGATCAGGGCCTCCACTGTTTGCTAAAAGTTCAGTCATTGTCCAAATAAATTTTGATGAAAACACAACCTGACATCCTTAAGTTTTGAAATGAACTCCTGCTAGATTCCATTTGATACAAAATGGATTAAACATTACAAACACATATGTCTGAACTGTGTTTATCCATCCTGAAATGTTTTAATATAATGGACCGACATAGGAGGAAATTAATCTTTGCATTCTCCAAATAACGTTCTTTAAACGTACGTGCACAGATAATTATAGCTCAAGACGCATGAACTTTTGGCATAACAGTACGGGCCCTTCTTCATGTCAGTGGGCAACAAAGGCTCTGGTGCGTACGCGCAGGCTCGCATGAGCGTTTGATGACCATCTAAACGATAATAAGCGTTTTCTACTGAGTTGGGCCAAATACATTCCAAAGCAGCTTCGCAACTGGAACGTCTCGGAAATGCCTCTAAATGCCTTGAGGAAAAGATTAATTACGGCGCTGTCAGCAGTCAAAGAAGGTATCATTTATTTTGTCTAATATTTCCATAGTCGGCAAGTTTTCACTTATCATCGCGTCATTTCCTTCTTTATTTTCTTTGTCTGAAAGTCATATGGACGGATTTAGCAAATGACATTTAGAGATGTAACTAACTTTAATACCGTTTTTCAAATCAACGAACTTTCAGTGAAAGTATAAATGTATTACTGCTTTGCATCACGAAAACACGCCTGTATATTTTTTACCCCCTTGAACCCCACTTTTATATAGTAAAACTGGGGTTTGCAGGGGTCAACCTTATTTTTTTTTATTTATTTCTGCTCTAAAATATAGATTATGGGTACTCGCTAGAACCGCCTCGATGAGGCGGTTCTAACGAGTATCCACAATCTATATTTTGAGCAGAAATAAGAAAAATATCACAATTGTTCATCTTAAAATTTTCCTTTTCCCCGCGATAAAATCTACAATGTATTTGTATAGGCGTGTTTTCGTAATGGACATATCTAGCACGACATCACTATAACTTAAAAGAAGTGAATCAGAATCAGAATTGTTACTGGTGGCACGTCAAATGACATTCATACACCAGGACCTGTGATGGGAAGTTTGTCAAGAGGTTAACTAGTCTACACAATCCTCAGGACATTCCGCTGTTGACATAATCGAATCGGGAAGGGCATTCCAATCTAGGAAAAATGACGGGTTTACAACGCCAATGAATGATGATTTCTACAGTGCCTAGCTGGGGGAACTAGGTCATCTGTTGGATTGCTTACAGCACCCTTTAGACCTTTGTATAAAAGTATGAGCCTACTGTCTTTTTTCCTTTTCTTGAGAGACTCCCATCTTAATTTTCCTAGTATTCCAGTCATGCTTCCAGATTCAAAGCAGTAATTGCTTGTTACAAATCTAGCAGCTCTATTCTGAACGTTTTCAATTTCTACATTACGGACCACTCCGCTGGTGTCCCAGATACAACTACCGTATTCCAAAACTGGGCGAACAATTTCTTTATATGCTGCCTCTTTTACATCCTGAGGCCACTGATGAAGATACCAAGCGTTCTATTCGCCTTAGTACACATGTTGCTAATATGTGTATTGCACGACCCGCAGAAAAAGCGACCGACTGAAGTCGGTTGATTTTCTAAGAGTGCCCTAAAATCACCGTGTCATTCTGTCAGTCTGTCTGTCCGTCCGTAACCCGTTTGTGAAAACTGGTGATAGTGACTTAACCGATTGGAATATTTAAATAATTTTGGCATACTGATAGATATCAATGAGATCTAACCAATGAACTTGCCAAATATTACATTCCATTTAGTATAGCCTCGCCGAGGCGAAAAATGTGAAAATTTTCGAACTGCTTCTCCTCGGATACCGTTGGGCCGATTGAAGTCAACTTTCATATGGAGCCTCTATGGGATGGGTAAAACCAAAATTTGCTCATGGGTCCAGGTCACATGACCAAAATAGCCGCCAAGCCATATATGGTAAAAACATTTCAAAAATAGTCTTCTCCAGAACCACTGGGCAGATTTCCACGAAACTTGATAAATAGCATCTGGGACGTAGGCCCATCATAAAGTGCTAAAATGGTGACCCTGGGTTGACCTTGACATTCTTTGTGCCTAGGTCAAACTTTGAAACATATGCTTTTGTACTGGAAAAGTAAGAATGCATTTTATCCTGCAAACGATTCAGAATACAGTACTAAAGTATAAGATATATTTTTGCTCCTTACGATAAGGCGCAATTATTTGGGGAACCGTTTTAGGTCCAGGTCACATGACCTAAATGGCCGCCATACACATATATGGTAACACTCATAAAGCTAAAAGCATCCGGCGGGTCGTGCACTTCAGCTGAAGCACTGGTTCCATCTAAAATTGTGTGTGAATGTCACACCAAGGTATTTAATGGAATCAACGTTATCGAGGACGGTTCCCGCTAAGGTGTAAGAAACCTCAATTTTATTTGTTCTCTTCCTAGTTATCTGCATATTATTCCATTTAAAGGTCTCATGCCCCATTTTCGTGCCCAACATCCTAATCTATCTATATCATTCTGAAGTTTCAGCGAGTCCTCTCTAATTTCCCGGTAGCAAACTCAGGCGTCAGCGAACAGTCTTATTTCTGAGTCAATGTCAGTGGAAACATCATTGATGCAGTGAACCAAAAACAGTTCCTTGTGGGATTCCAGACAAAACTGGTGCCCACTCTGAAGATTCACCATTAACAACAACGCGCTAGTGGGGTGTCATACGCTTTCTCGAAGTCCGGAATTAATGTGTCTACCTGTCCCCCTTTGACCAAGATGTTTGCCCAGTCATTAATAACTGTCCTCAACTGAGTTTCAAAACTATGCCTTTTCCTAAATGCATGTTGTCTTTCTGACAATAGTTTATGTTCATCCAAGTGGGCCATGATGTTTGAGCTGACTATTATATGCTGAAGGAATTTACGAGTACACAGAACAAAAGTCAGAGACACAGGGCGATAATTAATGGCAAGAGCCCTGTCTCCTTTTTTAAGAGTGGGTAGATGTTCGCTAGGAAGCATTCTTTGGGGATTTTACCCGTATCAAGAGACCGTTGAAACAGCTAGTTCCTCCATGACTATAAGGATGTACCTCATCAGGTCCTAAAGCTTTAGTGCGTCCTAAAGGCAAGGCTCTGGAATTGATGCAATTACCTCACACACCAAAGGGAAGGGGAAACAAACATGTAAAATGACTTTATCATTAAAAGCCAAAAGGACAGTTACTTTCCCATAAAATGGGCAAACGGCTATCCATCACGAATACACGCCTATATAATTTTGACCCCATTGAACCCCACTTTTATATAGAAAATCTGGGGTTTCCGGGGTTATACCTTATTTTTCTTATTTCTGCTCAAAAATATAGATTGTGGGTACTCGTTAGAACCGCCTCATCTTCAAAAATACAGATTGTGGGTACTCGTTAGAACCGCATCGATGAGGCGGTTCTAAAGAGTGCCCACAATCTATATTTTGAGCAGAAAGAAGAAAAAAATCACAATTTTTCATAATAAAATTTTCATTTTTTCGGAGATAAAGGTGGTAATGTATTTGTATAGGCGTGTTTGCGTAATGCAAGATAAAATATATTAGCAATACATACATGCAAAGACGAAAAATGCCACTGTTACAGAAGAACAGCAATGGATTGGCCAGCATTTTTTACTCGTCGTGTGTATGTGTGTTGGTGGTGGTAGTGTGTAGGCGGGGGTGGGGTGGGGTACGTTAAATCGATTTTACGTGGCTTCTGTGCAATCATTACCCAAGTTTGTTCCATTCTATGTACAGAAAAGTGGGCTTAGCAAGAATATAAAACCATTTTCTTATTTCATGATTACAAAATATTTAAAAAAAACATACAACTGATTATCTTCTTAGCTCTATATTAAGAAAAATTGGTTTAAGAGAGTTTACACCATTTTCCGAAGTCTTCATTAAAAACACAAAACAGTTGTAACAAACGCACACAGTCTATGTTTAGAACAAAAAAAAGAAATATCCCACTTCTTAATTGAACCCTTACAGGTCCGTTAAAGTCAGCTATATAGCGCATTAGCGAGTGTGTGATATAGCTGGTACAATTTGACACGAGACTGACATTTATGCAAAGAATAAATTAGTCAGTGTTATCGCTTTACGGGTAAGGCTGACACGATTAATCGTATAATCGATTGATCGATCGATAAATTCCACAAAATGATTATCATTGTTGATTTGTTTTTAATCGATTACTTGATAGGTACAATTTACTCCCCAAAGTTATGCCTATAATAGCTGGAGGAGTGGCAAAAAGTGCAGACCCTGATGAGACGCCGCATCCTGCGGCGTCTCATCTGGGTCTACACTGTTTGCTCAGGCCTGTCTGTTCAAATATACATATAGTTAAGGGCAACATATGGTAAGAGTCATACTCAGACAGAAAGCCAGAGAGGTAAAATTATGACAAAAACCTTAGCGATTACTAATCGGTTATCGATCGCTAAGACATGACTGATAATCGAATATCTTTTCAGCTCCGATTAGCCAGCCCTACTAACGGTCGGTTTTCGCAAACTGCTCTTGAATTTTCGGCATCTCGTGAATGGCGACCCATTTACTGATCTCTATGTATTGAATAACAAATTCGACCTCTCCGGAAAACGGCGAAAATAAATATATGCATTCAGTCGGGTGTGAAATTATGATAATATAAATCACTAGTCTCGTGTCAAATTGTTCGGAATATGCTAAATGCGACAGCAGGTAATGAACACCCTCTAAATAGAAGTGAGGGCAATGATCAGGAATCGATACAGTTAACCCACAGTTCCCATCAATGACACCAAAGGGAAAGTAAAACACAAACATGAAATAACCAGACCCTTATGGAAACATCCTGCTTATGCAGAAAAAGTGGGGTTTACGGGGATGAGATATTCATTAGTTGCTTTGTTTTTGCAAAGAAACATAGATTGTGTCACTCGCAAGTGCATTTGAATGAACCCTAATAGTTTTCAGTTCACTACAGCTGGTATAAATTGCCGTGTGCTGGCGGCAGAGACATCTCCCTGTACCTCATCCAGATGCAGTGTTGAGCACGATTTAGCAATTCGAACCTATCCATGCAAGAGGCTCAATCAGGACAAAGTACTGATTTTGAAGGGTCTAAAAACTTGGTCCCTACTTGTAATGCGTTATGTCTTTCTATAGGAGATTTTTTGTTTGTTTGATTTGAGGTTTAAGGTCCCCATCAACACTGTATAGGTCATTTTGGAGACGTTGCTTCAAATTTTGTGGGATTTTTACCCGACATTGAGATGAAATGACAGCTCAACCCCTGTCGCCAAATGAAACCAACAGGTTTTATAAGCATGGACGGACCGACTAGCACCGCTGTGCCTGGACAAGCTTAGATCCTCTGAGCAGTTTACCAGTTCTTGTGTGCGGTCGGTTTTATCTCTGCGTGGAAGCATCATGCAGCCCATCTATTTCTTTAAGCCCCGATGGGTGGGGGCCGATTTCCAAAGGAGAACGTTGACACCTACGGAAACTAGTTCTCGCTTATTCCGTTTTTTTAAACCATTGAGTCAAACACATTGACACAAATAGACATGCGTATATCATACATGTAAGATACAGTTAAGCTTCAATAACTCCATAAGCCTCCGTGGTGTAGCGGTAATTCTACTCGTCTTGTAAACCAGGGGTCGGATGAGTGTTTAAAACGAGGTCCCGTCTCCGTATAGCCTAAGCTGTTGGTGAGACGTAAAACTCAAACGCTCACTCACTTCAATGACTCCAACATGGATACCTCATTTACCCTGGATAGTTCGAACTCGCCCTAAAGATTTTGTCAATATTCCCAGAATTCCATACATTTGGATATTTTAGGGAGGTTTTCAGCGTTTTTTTATTTTATTTTATTTATTTATTTTTTACTTTAACATGTATGTTGTGTGTACTCATTAGAATCGCCTCATTCAGGCGATTCTAATGATTACACACAACATATTTTTAATTTATTGAAGATCGTAAAGATATCTTTTTAGTGATCCCCATTTTTCCTCATGACCTGGCGCTGTGATTTAACCTCAGTAAGTCGAACTACCCCTGTCTCGAACCATTTTTCAGGAGAAGAAGTATATACGTACTTGAGTTTTCGTTCTAATCCAGCTGTTGTTTGTGTCATATTTGGATGCATACTCGTATTTACTACTTTTTAAATAAATGGGTTTAAACTAACATTTGTTCATGCTCCCAAAGTTAATCGCGATAGTGAAGCTCAACTGTATGAGAGTCAAATGTATCAAAGCTTTAAACTGTTGCCTATGGACAAAAAAAATGAATCTACGACGAAACTTCATTGACCTGTAAACTGATGATTCGATTACCATGTCTGAGTCGAGTGAGTCAATCTGTTTTAGTTTTACGTCCCAACAACAGCTAAGGTCATACTGAGATGGGACCTCGGTTTGAAAGACTCATCAGAAAGTCTTGAGAAGCTCGGGATCGAACCCACGACCGCTGGTTTATGAGGCGAGTAGTTTAATCTCTGCTCCACGGAGGCTTCTATGTCTGAATCGAACTCGTTCTTGCGTCCCTACGGAATGTTCTCCATAGCCCCTGGTAAAAATATTAGGGATAATTCGGGCAGATATTTTATCATGAAAAGGGATGTTGTTGTCAGCACTCATTAGAATAAGTAAGTAAGTAAGTACTCATTAGGATCGATGAGACGATCTTAATGAGTGCATACAACATACCTCTATCATATAGAAACATTATATAGAGGATCTTACATGAGTCTGCGTGTATTATTGAATTTATTAAACTCGTTGAGGAAAAGGGATAAAATGTGAGGCTTTGCCGAGTACAATATCACTTTTCGTCAACGAGTTTAATAAATTCAATAATACATGAGCACGGATATAATATTCTATTTATCATATGACATTTAAAACGCATTTTATTCACGATTGTTTAACAAAAATGCCATTAGTAAACGAAACGTCGTTGCGGACGTCGTACTTGTAACGTTACGGGGCGTATCTAAGTAATTTTAATCCACTAGTGGATTGTCGAATTTATTACCTGATGTTATTACATTCTCAGACCCGACGTCATAACACGGAATTATGAAAAACCCACAGTGACCGGAACATCCTTGTCTGAAAAACAACATTATGTTCATTATGTGTCAAATAGTAAATGGGCGTCTCAGTTTTATTGGGATTCTTCGTGAACAGTAATGACGCATTACGATAAAACACCCGTGTGAAGTAATACCTTCTTTCATATGTCCACAACGGTAGTTTTTTCTGATGATAATTTGTGATAAATCTCTTATTTATACTCTAAACATAGGTTGCGGGTTCTCGTTAGAACCGCCTCAATGGTGCTTGTTAGAACCGCTAACAAGTACCCACAACCTATGTTTCGGAGCAGAAATAAGAAATATAATGTACACACGGATTGCTTTCAACACAGTCTCAGTTTCGCCTGCTAGTTTGTTCAGTTTGATCATACTAAGCCACGACCAGTCCTTGTTTTAACTATGAAATATAAAATTTAAGTGTTTTTTTTTTTTTTTTTTTTTTTTTTTTTCAATATTTTCATCATAAGAGGGAAATGTCATGATCACGGAATGCACTTATATCAAGCTTTCGATATAGGACGACTTAGTGACCAGAAGTATTAATCATACACAAAATGACGCTATTATTTAGTGGGTAGCGCCATGTTATAAAAGTTATTTATACCGCAATCAGGCATTCTAGTAACCTAATAAAGGGGGTCGAATAACTGCACGCTATAATCGGTAGTGACCTATAATACCTTCTACTGACCTACAATACGTCTAGTGACCGTTAATAGACCGGACCTATTTTCCAGGTCACTAATTTACAAGTGTAAGCAAAAATATGCACCCTTTTATACACGGGAAAACAACGAAACTGCAAGTTTAAATCTTTGCAATATTTATTTGAACAGATTTTCAGAAATTTCAGCTAAATTCTTACCTTCTCGGCCTTTCCTGGTTTGAATGGTCCGTTGGAATAACTGCGCACTGCTACTCCATTTGGGTCTCAACCTCGAAAATAATTTCTAAAGCTTAAATAAACTACTAATTTGCCGATTTTCATACAGAATGTAAAGCGCTTAGAAACTTTTATTCGAGCGTCCATGTTGTTTCCTACGTCTTTCTGGCGTGGTGACGTCAGAATCTTTGAACTCGTTGACGTCACGTTATACTACGTGTGCGCGCCATGGCACTGGATGTCGTTTAAAATGCCACACTGTCTGCTGTCTTTTTTTGCTTAAATTTTCTAAATTATTGCAAACCCCCTTGATTTTTTAATTGCGGTATAAACTAAATACATGATTATTGTCTTTAATAATAAAATATAATCGGTTCGCCGCGACAACTTTATAGGGGCTCGCTAAAGCTCGCCCCTATAAAATTGTCTAAGGCTCACCGATTATATTTTATTATTAAAGACACTAACCATGTATTTACTATATTATGGCAACTCGTGTAACAACACACGGTTACTGGTGCGTATCGTCATGACACGGTGCTGTGTTCTACTGAAATTCTTTGAACATATACATAGATACCTACACTGCACATAATAATGGAAAATTAGAATTACAAAAAAATATGAAACTTGTCGTATTACGATAACCCGTGTGATTAGTGCGGTTTTAAGGTCATCTGGGCCGAAGGGACCAGGGATGGGTCGTCCGTCCATCGCCCGTCCGTCCACACCTTTGACCAGTTATGTCTCTGCAATCTGCAGGCTGATCTCAATCATTTCTCATCTGTGCATGCCTCTGGTGGGGCTTTGATGATATAAGCTTTTTTTCAAAATCGAACAAAACTTTGGTTGCTGTGGCAACCACAAGGTCCCATAGACTTCAATGGGAAAATGCTTTTCATCACCATAGCGCCTTCAGTTTTGATCGAATCTTTCTGAAACTTATATGTAAGGTGGCCGCGAATAAAAACCCGGATGAGTTCGAAAACAGGTCAAGTCCGCCTGTAAATCAGAGAATTACGTCCCCTTGCTTGCTGAAAACGTCTATTTTTGATATTGTCATCACCGTAGCCCCTTCAGTTTTGATCGGATCATCATGAAACTTACAAACAAGTAAGTCAGGGTCAAAAACCCGTAAAAGTTCAAAACCTAGTGATGTCGGTCAATGACTGACCGAGTTATGTCCCCTACTTTGCTGAAAATGCTAAATTTTGAACTTGCCATCACCGTAGCCCCTTCAGTTTTGATCGGATCTTCTTGAAACTTACCAACAAGTAAGTCGAAGATGAAAGCTTGGATGAATTAAAGAACTAGCGATGTCGGTCATTTACTTACGGAGTTATGTCCCCTACTTTGCTGAAAATGCTCATTTTTGACCTTGTCATCACCGTAGCCACTTCAGTTTTGATCGGAACTCCTTGAAACTTACAAACAAGTAAGTCAGGTGTAAAAGCTCCGCTGAATTCGAAATCTAGCGATATCGGTCGATTTCTTAACGGAGTTATGTCCCCTACTTTGCTGAAAATGCTTATTTTTTGACAGTGTCATCACCGTAGCCACTTCAGGTTTGATCGGATCTTCTTGAAACTTACTAACAAGTAGGGCAGGGATAAAAGCTGGGATGAGTTCAAAAACTAGTGATATCGGTCGATTACTTTCGGAGTTATATACCCTACTTTGCTGAAAATGCTTATTTTTGACATTGTCATCACCGTACCCAAACACCCTCCCCCCACCACCCCAACCCCCAGTTTTGATCGGATCTTCTTGAAACTTACAAATAAGCCAGGGATAAAAGCTCGGATGAGTTCGAAAACTTGCGATGTCGATCGATTACGCATGGAGGTATGTCCCCTACTTTGCTGAAAAGTCTATTATTGACCTTGTCATCACCGTAGCCCCTTCAGTTTTGGTCGGATCTTTTGGAAACTTACAAACAAGTAAATCAGGGATAAAAGCTCAGATGAGTTCAAAAACTAGCGATGTTGGTCGATTACTTTCGGAGTTATGTCCCCTACTCTGCTGAAAATGCTTGTTTTTGGCATTGTCATCACTGTAGCCCCTTCAGTTTTGATCGGATCTTCTTGAAACTTGCAAACAAGTAAGTCAGGGATAAAAGCTTGGATGAGGTCGAAAACTAGCGATATCGATGTATTACCTACGGAACTGTGTACCCTACTTTTCTGAAAATGCTTAGTTTTGACCGTGTTATCACCGTAGCCCCTTCAGTTTTGATCGGATGTTCTTGAAACTGAAAAAAACAATTAAGTCAGGGGTTAAAGCTCGGACGAGTTCGAAAACTGGCAGGTCGGCCTATCTGTCATAGAGTTACGTCCCCTCAATAGCTGAAAATGCCTTTTTTTTACCTTTGCATCACTGTAGCTCCTTCAGTTTCCATCGGATCTTCTTGAATCTTACATGTTAGTAAGTAAGGGATAACTGAGCTGAGTTTAAAAATTGGTTAGTTCGGCCTATATTTTAGAGAGTTATGTCCCCCTTGATTTCAGAAAATGCCTATTTTTGACCGTGTCATCACCGTAGCCCCAATCTTCTGGAAACTTACTTGTAAGTAAGTCAGGGATAAAAGCTTCGATGAGTTTAAAACTGGTGAGGTCGGCCTAATTATCATAGTTATGCCCCTTTGATTGCTGAAGATACCCATTTTTATACCCCACCACACGATAGTGGTGGGGTATTATGATATACCTTGAGTAGTCTTTCAGCGATTTTTAATTTCAAATTGTCCATACATGTTTATAACGTTAATGACTGGTATGGGATTATTAATGAGCAAAATCCGTTTACGTTTGACAGATTTTCGGCCCTTTTTAGTTCAAAGTTAGGGATTTTTTTTGCGTTTCCGATCAATAACTTCAACATTTTTTCACGGAATTTCTTCAAATTTTGAATACGCATTAATATTGGGTATGAGTGATTTGAGATTGTTGATTGACAAAATACGTTACATTTAACGGAGTTATGACCGTTAACAATCCCCATTCAATGTTTTGGGAACTAATTCCTTTACCACATGGAATATGTGGATGAAACTTCACTCATATATAGACACCATAAGAAGCAGGTTTTGTTGACATTGTCATGATCATAAGTCCCTAAGTTTTGAACAGACCTTCCTAAAACCTACATATAAGTAAGTTAGAGTTAAAAGCTTGAATGTATTTGCAAACTAACATTGTTGACAAATTACTCCCAGAGTTAAGTCCTCTTCTTTGCTGAAATTGCCTATTTTGTACCTTATCATCACCCTAGGTCCTATAGGTTTGATCGAATCTTTCTGAAACTAGCATATAAACTAGCCATGAGCATTATTCCTTCGGTAAAGATTGGAGCTTCCTTAAACTTCTAATCTGTTAGCTTAGGTGAGCGATATAGAACCATCATGGCCCTCTTGTTTATATCTCTAAAATGTTATCTCGTGAAAATTTGTGATATGTTTCTTTATTATACACCAAACATGGGTTGTGGGTGCTTGTTAGAACCGCCACACTGAGGCAGTTCTAACGAGTACCCACAACCAATGTCTTGCTCGTTAGAACCGCAAAAGTGAGGCGGTATGAGGCAGTTCTAACGAGTACCCACAACATATGTCTTGCAACAGAAATAAGAAAAATGCGGCGGCGCGCGATAAAACCTACAATAAGAATGTGCGCCTAACGAAGATTCAAATCAGCCCGCGCATTCACGCAGTCTGGTAGAGTCTTCGTTGTGCGGTCTACGGATAGCTTAGGGTCCAATGCTTCTTCATGGAGCAAGAGAAGTCTCTGATTAGACTTTATGGGTACGCAGGCTGGTCTGATGTAAGTTGTAGGAAATGCTGTGCCCGGCTCATTTATAATGTATACCCCTGTTAACCCCAGTTTTCTCTATATAAAGTGGCGTTTAGAGGAGTGTTCATTACACGGACGTGTTAACATGATGGAAAAATAGTCATGGAATTAGTAATGTTTATCTTATGAA